>BMAU01010777.1:0-538258 GCA_019973935.1 Trichonephila clavipes | reverse complement strand
TCGATTGTAATTGGAGGTGTAAGAGGCGACGACCCCACTTCAAGACAGTGGAGAAGGAGTCTGCTTTGAAACACTGAAAAGAACGGTTGTGTTTGCCTCCTTCACTAATAACATATTCTGTAGAATGGACATAATCAGTAATTAGATTAACTTTTAACCTCTGGTACATACTGTAATCAATAGCTGTGAACGAAATAAAACAATCTTAACTCTTACATTCTCCGTTAATTGTCCCAAGCGTCACAGCAGTTATATTGAAGTACAATTGAATGTGTGGAGATTGGCGATGAATCATGAGGAAATAAAATGTACACTGCAAGAGAAAGAGTCGAATGAAAACCTGAAAAGCGAAACTGAATCATTGTCTTTTAAAATGTGTTTTTGAAACACGTGAGGAAAACACTTCACGTGTATGCAATATTTATTTGCACAGGAGACTTTCGCTGTGGGATGTATTGATTCATCATACAATTTCCTCGCGGGCCATAACAAATTGCACGGATGGGAGTAACTTTTTCTAATGTTCGAAGACTTATTTTCATTCAAATTTCCAGAAGCATAACGAATGATGGCGGGGTTAAGATTCTCTCTCTTAATTAAACACATTTCGAAAAAAAAATCAAAATGTTGAATCTATCTCTAGAAAAGCAGGTATTTTTCAAATTTAACTGAAGTAATATCTTCCTATGATAAAGTTAATTTTTTTTTTATTTTATCTGAAGCATTTATTTAACTCTATGAATTTTTTATTTGTTTTTGTCAGCTGCTAGAATGATAAAATTTCTCTTAACTAAATGTACGTTGTTATTTTTAAAATTCTATTTTTCTGACCCTTGTGTTCTATAGCAGGAGTAGGCAAACTTTTCCATGGCACGGGCTACTTTTAATTTTTTTAAAGATATTGCGGTTTACCCAGTGGCATTTCCTAATGAACCACAATTCTTTGTTTTTAAACATCGGCATGTAGAATCAAAGTACTATCGAATTTCTCTTGGAAGTCAGGCTTTTTTCTAATGCAAGGTATTCAAAAAGTAAATTTTTTTTCATCGAAAGCTTTTTATTAAAATCAGTGAATCTCATTTTTTTAAATGTATTCTAATTATAAAATTTTTCTTAGCTCAATTATAAATACTATTTTTCTAAGCAATTTGTTCTTGGGAAAGGTTCAGTGTGCATTAAATTTTAAGGGTATGTCAATTGCTTTTTCCAAAACACTTGAAATGAATTATCGAGACGGACTCTGCTTCATCTCAAGGCCTCGGCTCAGCCTTCGTAGGCTCATTTCAACGGTCGCATGTTATTTTCCAGTTGTATTCTCCGGGAATCTCGGGTGACATTTAGTGACCGTTGTCCGTGTTCAGTCAAAAAGCCGGTCATTCGGTCGAGCCGGTTTGTGCACCTGTATCTGTTATTGTTTCTACAAGTATTTGACAATTTGTCTGCTTTTAAGAGTCATAAGTGGGACATACATTTGTGTAGGGGACTCAGGACGTCCCTGGGGTGAGGTATATTTCAAAAGCACCGAATCGTAATCCTTTTGCTAAAATCAAATATAGGGATTACCCCCTTCATATCTTGTATGCATCACTGTAGTAATCAAAAGTATTAAAAGGGGGGAATGAGAATATCGACGTTTCTTAAGTCTCAATATTTGTGTGTAAAAAAAAAGTACGACACAATGTTGCAATATTTTTTCCTTTTTAAAAAGTTAACTAACGCATGTGCAAACCTTTTACATATAATTGTTTGTATCTGAACTACAGAATGTGGTTTAATTACATAATCTATGTGATGAATCAGGGATATTAATGCCTAATTTTTATAAGGAAATGTCTCAGCTATTGTGAAATTTGCGCAATTAAACTATTTCATAAAAAAAGTTAAATTTATTATTGATTCTTGAGGCTAGACTTCTTCTCTTCAGTACATTTTGGGTATATTTATCGATGGTTGTTTTTTTTTAAAAAAAGGCTCACGTGATAACGTTTATCTTCCTTTAAATCGGGTGAACTATTTTTTTCCCTGATAATATTTTTGCTGTTATCTGTTACTAAAATTTACAGTGTATATATGAAGAACGAGTTTTTTCCCGATATTTATACTGCTCAAAAAAATTTATAAATTCTTCCGTTTTAAATACTACAAGTTAACATTTTAATTATAATAATAAAGTAATATATTTTATATATTCCTCTTTGAAAATCCCTTCAAATTCTACCGTGAAATTGCTTAAAATTTTATCAGACATTAAAGTTAAGTGTTCTGTGGAACATTAAATTAAAAGTATACCACGCACATTTCATAAAATCTTACACGTAATTTTTTTACACACACAAAACAAGGGACCTTATGAAATTTATTTAGCTCTCTATCATTAAGGAAATTTCGAGTTGGTTATTTTTTCGAAACCGCTTAGTCACAATGTTTTAATAGCTTCGTTGTAAAAGTATTTTTAGAGTAAATTTAACAATTTGTGTTTTGACGCGTGATTTGCTCTTTACATCTATAATCTGGCTCTTCAAGTTTCTCAAATGTATTCCACATCGCGCGACACCTTTTTATTTGTTCTTACGTGTCATTTGAAAGTATATTCAGTTAGTGCTAAAGGTCCTAATATCGAGCAGTGCTAATCGCTGTTACCAACCGATTTCTCCATTTAAAAAAATGGTCGTGGTAGCCTAGTGATCAAGGTCATGGACTCGTGGTCGGCGTGTCATGAGTTTGAGCATAGTACCGCTGAAGACCTGCCGTGTAGGGGAGCAATGCACGTTAAATGTATAGACAGCCAAAGGTCCTCCCGAGGGTGTGGTGGGGGAGTTAGTAGAGGGGGTTACCAGTTCAGATGTCTTCGTCACTTGATCATGATTAAAAATGACAAGGTCCGTCCCCAAAAGCCCTCGTGTAGCTGAACAATGCGACTTTACTAAAGAAATCTGTGTACGCCGGTGATCTCGAATTTCCCTCACTTCTAATTCAAGAATAACGTAAATCTTAAAACAAAACCTACAAACGCGTGCATTTAAATAATTGTTCATTATTATTATTTAAACATTGAAGATTTAATCCAATCTGAGATTCTTTGCCAAAATTCATTTTGTGTTTAAAAAATAAGGCTTGTTTCATGAATTTTCGCTTAAAAATATTCACACAAAGAAATGTGGAATCGTAACGAAACTTGGCATGAAGGTACATGTCGGGCAGTTATGCAAATGATTAGAAATGCAGCGTGATTGCGTAATGTCACTAGATAGCGTTGAACTTCGTTTTCCTCGGAGTGTAAAACAAGTAAGCAGAGCTTGTTTCAGGTACGGACGTGTTTAGTCCGCCCGCATACGATTTTCGTGTTTATTTGAGCTATTGCAAGAGATCTCGTAAAGTCCCTTGTAGCCCCTTTCAGGGCTTCTGATATCAAGGGGCTAGACTCTTTTGACAGTGATGATGAGCGATTCCGAAATGGAATTATCTGTTAATACCCGATCTTCCACGCCAAAGCCAGTGCAGCCTCTTTCCGATTGCGAAAGACGCAGGAATGCTATGGAAAGACTTAAAAAGCAACAGATCATGATGGATGGACACCAAAAATACCTGGCCCACACAAGATACGATAAAGACGAAACAGGAATCCGTAGTGACATAGAAAAGAATCTCCAGGAGACCAAAGCTGCTAGGGACCGTTTGGTAAGTGAGCTGTGGACCATGCCCCCATGTTTAAACTTTAACTGCCCGGATCACACCACTCTCGAAGCTAAAAATAAAAGCCTAAAAAAGCAACTGATAATATTAATAGTATTAGTAATGATAATGTTAAAAAACCCTCTCAGAAAAAAAATAGCAAAAATAACCGGGATGACTTTGTCTTTCTCAGTAAAACCGCTCGCCCTGCCACCCTAACGCCAGTACTTGAACCCATCGAAGTTCAAAACTCCTGCGAAAATTTAGACAAAGATCCAGAAATTAGCGTTCCTATAACCACTGATATACCAGCACACCCGCCCCCATTGCCTATTTTTCTTAAAATTAAAAAGAACAATTAAATGAAATAATGCAAAAATTCCCAAATGATAAAGAACTCACCCATTTTATGGATGAGGATAGAGACATTGAATTCTATGTTATTAAACCTAAAGAAAGCAGACCCATTAAAGTCATAGTTAAAGGATTACACTCGGATGCACTAAACCCAGCGAAATTATTTCGGACTTAGAAGATTAAGGTTACACTGTTACCAGTTGGAATCAACTGATCTCCAAAAGAACCAAGCTTGAACTCCCCTTTTTCTTAATAACATTGCCCAGAAATGAACAAAATTTAACCGTTTTTTATCTTACCCAATTGGGTTTCATGCAAGTTAAAATAGAAGGCTACTCTGTTCACGGCACTACGCAATGTTTCAATTGCAACATTTTTTTCCATACTGCAGCCAATTGTCATATGATTACAAGATGTCTAAAATGTGGCAAAGAACATCCAACTAAAGAATGCGACATCAAAGAAAGGCAAGAAAACCCCTATTGCATTAATTGTAACGCGTACGGGCATACTGCCTGTTACTCCAAATGTCCTAATTTCCCCAAGCCTAGAAAAGGTTCCCCATTATTAAATAGAAATAGCAAAAAAAGTTCACCAGTAACAACGTGGTCGAAGGAGTTTCCTTCGCCAGCATGGTTTCTGGAAACAAAAATAATAATGACTCCCCCTCCAATAATAGTAGTAATAAATCGGAAAGACAAAGTACTCCCCAAGTTACCCCCTCTAACGAAATTAATTCCTCTGACTTCCAAGACGTCATAGCACTCCTTAAAATAGTAACCAATATTTTTAAACAATTCCCTAAGCTGAAACAAATACTTCCTGATCTTAAGAAAACCAAAGACTTTAAACAGCAAGCATTAATGTTAATGGATGCGATTATAGATTAATTTTTTATTTCTCCATTCTCAATTCTATTAATGTAAATGTCTTTATTTCCCAGATTTAACTTTTTCTTCCTATTCCGATCAGGCAATTTCTCTCTAAAGTCCAAAGCTCACAAACCATCCGAGTTCTCTCCTTTTTAACCTCCTTTCACGCCATTGGTCCTTCACGTACTGGCCACACCTCTTCATCCAACCAAACCAGGAACAGCATCGCTAGGCACCTTTAGATCCAGATATGGGATGGAGGAATCTGCCCAGGTTCCAGTTCCCAATATGAGTCGAGAAGTTGTTTCAGGTAGACATGCCGTTACGCCGCTATGAGCAACATGATACCGACAATATGAGCAGCTGTCCGAGTTCGAGAGGGGAAGAATCATCGGGATGATAGATGCTGGGTGGCCAGCTCGGCGAGTAGCTCGTCAAATAGGCCGTTCTGATTTGACTGCGAGGTGTTTGGGGGACCAGTGAACAGAAGAGACGTCATTTACACGGTGACTAGGCTCAAGAACCTTCGAAAGACCAATCGTCGAGAAAACCGTCACTTCATACGAGACAGACGCGTAGAGCCAACTGCCTCATTGACTGCGGTCCAGACGCCGGTGGTACCTTCACTATGGGCCACCGTGTCTTCCCAAACCATCGTAAGGTGCATGGCTGAAGGACATCTTGTATCGCGGTGGCCATTACGTGTGCTGTCAATGACACCACCCTTCATTTGGAGTGGTGTCGTGCGCGACGAGATTGGTTTGCAGCGAAATGGAACCAGGTCGTTTTCAGCGACGAGAATCTAGGTTCAATTTTTGTGCAGTGATGACATTCGTGTACGTGTGTGGAGGACCCGGGGGGAATGCCTCAATCCTGCCTTTACTAGACAGCGACACACCGCTCCTATGGCTGGTGTGATGGTATGGAGTGCCATTGTTTACGATACACAGTCACCCCTTGGTTTGATCCATCGCCCATTGACAGCTACGTCCACGACTTCCTTCAGCTACATGTGTAGCCACTCATGGCAGGGATCTCGGGAGCCATTTTTCAACAGGACAATGCTCGGCCACACAAAGCAAGGATGTCATAAGATTGCCTCCGCTACATTACCACCCTTTCCTGGCCTGCTGGATCGCCAAATTTATCACCAATCGATCATATCAGATCATTTGGGATGGCAAGTTGGGCAGCATACGAGTTTAGTCGAACTGGAGGCGCACTTACAGCAATTGTGGAACGGGACATCATACGGAACATGTATGTCTCAATGTCCACTCGTATCACATCGTGTATTCGCGCTAGAAGGAGTCCTACAAACTGAAACTTGTGCTCAGTTGTACTTTTTTTTGCAATAAAGGATCATTTTTCTTTGATTTTCTGATCACTTATATCGAAATAGTACTACATATGTAAAATTTCGTTTTCATGTTTACGACTCTTTCTTGGTGCATAAATGTTTCTGGTAATTAAGGTATTTGCCTTGTTAAACCTTTAAAGAGTGGTAATTTGCCACAATTTTATTTTTCATCCTTTTAATTAGGAACAAATTTAATGAGAGGAGCCATTTTTTACCTTTGCTTCTAAACGAGATTAACAGTTGTCAATACCATAAAATTATACGTTTATTGAATAAGACGCTCTTTTGACGTTATTAGGAAACTTGGTATTTTAAATTTTTAAGAAACTTGTGTGTAAAAATCACAGAAAATACCTAACGAATGTCTTGAAATACAGAGTTCTTTTTGTCCTATTCTTATGCGATCCTGCTATCCAAAGTATTTCGATAGCAATCCCTAGACAATTTCGTCTTTCTGTATCACAGAAGGGTGGTGATTTCACGATGGTCCTCCCTCCCTAGGCAACTCCTAAATTTTCTTTCAATGTATATAACTAACCCACGGGATCATAAATGTGGATTTCGAGCATATCTTACAAAATTTACCATAATAAGACTGTGCCCCTCAAAGGGTTAATCCAAAGAAATGTATACGGATCGTAACTAATTCTGCGAAGAAAAGCAGAGTGAGATAAAAGTTCTCAGATGGATTGCCCTTTTTTTTAATCCTTTTCGTTACATACATATGTTGGCGTAAAAGCATGAAATCCTACGTTTCATAAAACAACTGATTCATTCAAAGTATATAAAATTATTGAGGATTACAATTTAACTTATTTTATAGAATAATGATCGTTACAATATTAAAATACGGGATGATTTTTTGAATCAATATAGCGAGTGCTCAGTTTCCAGCTTCTGTTTAATGAAGCATATTTTTAATTTATTACCGTAACTTGCTTTTTACATTCTTGCTGTTCTTTCGAAAAAATAAATGTTATCGTTTTTGTTATCCTTATCTTCACTGTATAAATAATGTAAAAAAATTAAGTTTATGCGTGGTCTCAACAAAATATCGTAATAAAAATAGAAATATATTGATAAAAAAAATATGCGTGAATACTATTTCATTAAAAATGGACATTTTCATTAAAAGAAATAGTGAAACATTTATCGTATTTCCAGGCTCTCACCCTCAAAAATATTATGTAGAGAGACATTAAGCGCGCAAAAATGCGACGCATATCAAGGAGAATGTCGTAAAAACAAAATAGTAACACTAAAAAGAGACTGTAAATTTTTTTTAATAACCTATAATTCAGACAATCTTTTGTGAAGGCTAGTTCTGTAGTCGTAAATTGAATCTAAAAAAGAATCAAAACAATTAGATATAATACCGATAAGAAAAGCATTTATAAAATTAGTTTCTTTTCAAACTATTGTCAAAATTGCCAAACTTGAGAAATCTTTCAAAAATTTTAAAGTAAATATCAATAGCATTAGTACTTTCACCCATTTAAAATAACATTTAAATGGATGAAAGTACTAATGCTATTGATACGGCTCAGTTTGTCATTTGTATTAGTTATTAATATGATTATAGTGTTACGAAAGAAATTGCTCTCCTCAATTCAAAGACAATATGAAGAAATTTGTATGAAGCAGCGAAAAACGCGGTCTTCTATTTCTTTCTAATATATCTAGTGTAGTTACGGATGGAGCACCATCTATTGCCACAAAAACAAAAAACGAGAGTGAGAGGCTTTTAAGATTAATGAAAGACGATATCATTACTGCTGCAAACTCTTGTGGATGAAATATCTTTATACAGAGTGTTTACAAATTAGTTGGGCAAATTCGTAAGGTAAGAACTTTTTCGAAATATAAAATTAAGCTAACCCGCTTAAAAGACTAGTATTTTAAGTTTTTATTCATAGAGGGCGTTAGGTATCATTTGGTTGTCGGAACATCCTCATGCCATCCTAGAAGATGAAAGGGATGGTCCCAAAGGAAACATGTTTTGTGCAGGGAAGTACCTCGAAATCTCTGGGTTAGGTTTCTTCGCTGAAAAGACTGTTACAGAAATTAACTATTTACCTGGACATGCAACAGATTGACTTTATGCCAATCATCTAAGAAAGAATGCTAGGAGTTTGCATTTTTCAACAAGATGCCACGCTTTATCCACTATCACATTACATCTGACCTCAATGTTGTTGAGATTAAACGTGGAGGTGTTATTTAGTGGCCACCACGATCACCACTGGATTTCAGTGTATGGAGTTTTATAAAGGATCAAATGTTCACCCCGTTATTTGCTATATCCATTCCTGATTTAAAATGAAGAATTTACGCTGCAATTAATTTGATCGACGGGAGCATGCTGACAAATCTGTGGCAAGAACTGATTTACCGATGGGGCATTTGCAAAATAACGGAAGGAAAGCTACAACGAACATTTGTGATGAGAGTAAACTTGGACTATTTCTGTCTTGCAACACTATGAAGGTAAACCTCTAAATTATGTACAATAAATCTTTTCTTGCCCAACTAGTTTGTAGATACCCTGTAGACTAGCGCGCAAAGAAAATGTATGCGGTAAAGTTTTAAAAACTGACCATGTTATACAAATCATCGTCAAGGCTATGGATTTTATAAGGGCCTGAGCATTTTATCATCGACTGTTTCCAAAAATTCCTTAAACACCCTCAAGAATATTTGGAGGTATATTTATCGCACAGTGGGGCTTAGTCGACTCCAAATGTTAAAAATATTTTATGGCGCACTTAATGGAAATTACCTCGTTTATGATATCCAAAGCAAAATGTGCACCAGAACTTTAGGATACTAACTGACTATCATTATGGGGTAGGTCTGATTGCGCATTTAAATGGAAAAGACGCATTTTATACTGATAAACAACTTTTCAGTACAAAGAAAAACACATTTCAAATTAATTTGAAATAATGGTAAACTCAAATAAATGCAAGTCATTTCAAAAGATTGGCTGAACATACCCAAATAGTTAGAAAATAGACGCCACTCCTACTTTGCGATTTGACACGAGAATTTGAAAATACATTTTAGGCGATCCCATCCATAAAAGATTTAGTTTTTAAAATCTGACTTGTATTCTGTTCTAGAGCTTGTGTTGATCCCCTTTGTAACTTTTATCTTGACTTCTGTGACACTAGCACGCAATTGAACATTAATTTGGTAATTCGCTTAGTTGCTGTTTAAATGGGAAATAGCTTTCTATTATACATATTTTTTGCCAGATTTCGAGATTTTTATTTCTCAGCATGGACTTCGGGACATTTTGACGTTGATATTGGGGCAATCGAATTACGCATTGACCCTCTGGCCCGTAACTTTTTTGATGTCTTGCAAAGTAGAAACTTTGCTTTCATACAAAAAATTCTTGATTGGAGCAGTGGACGAGAGTAGGAAAGATTGGGGCATTGTATCAGCGCAGTGGAGAAAGCAGCGGAGTTTTTTGTTGTTGTGAGCAAGCGTTATATATGTCACACACATTGGCTGGAATTGCAAAGCTCTAGGTTGTGTGAGGTTTGAGATAAATAACGGTAGCGGGAGATATTAATCAGTTTAAACATTTAGTTCATTTACGTCACAGCTATTATTTACAGATTTTACATTGAACTTATTAACGATTATTAAAGATTATTAGAGTTCATATGATGTGGTTTGCGAGAGAGGAGCTGTTTTCGCGATCTGCTCACTTTGAAGGTTCAAATCATCTCTGGTTCTCCCGCTTTCTCTTATCTCGCTTCGGGGATCAGGGGCAGGGGCCATTGTAGCATCTACTTACATCCTTCTAGTGGCAGTAAAAGGGTCCCTCGTGATGTCAAAAGGTTGCGGGGGGAGGTAGGTACCAGGGTGGTACCACGCAAAAACTTTCGAGATGCAGCTGCAAAAATACACGTATGATGATTATTTCCCCAAAGAAGCCGATTCACAGCTGTGTGGCGGGAATTGTTACAGCTAGCTGACAAGGTTTTTGCAAACTTGTAAAGTTTTAAAAAAGTTGGAAAAGTGATCGATCATGAAAATTCTAATTAGTTTAGAATATTATACAGTTATAATAAAGTTGAGAATTTTCTAACTGCAGATTTTTTTTTAGTATATTATACAATTTGTGTGAATTCAGAGGATCTTTCGTACGTTTTGAGAATTGAAGAAATCGTAACTTTTTCCATTTTAAATATTTACCATCGATTTCGAAATATTGATAAGATGCTTCAGGTTATTTACAGTTTTTATGGCGGAACTGATACTATAGAATAGGAATTATCGTTTTTACCGAGGTTTTTTTCTTTATCCCTTTGTATTCTATCTCGCCACCTTTTTGCCAGCTCCGATTAGCGATTGGAAAGAGGAAGTGACAATTTCAGCGATTATGTTTCTTATCTACATTGTTTACCTTTTTCTCATCCGAAAAGATTGTGGTGTTTTTTTTTTCAATATTTGCGATACGTATTTTCGGAAATACTTGAGAATTTTCGAATGTGGACCGTGTTTAAGATGTTTTTCTTAAAAATTGACTTTTCAATCATTAGTTTTGATGTTTAAAAATATTGTCCATTCAGTCTAAGGCGGGAAAAGGGGAAATTTATCATTTTAAAGGGTAATTTATCAAAATAATTGTTACTGTCACTCTAAATTTTATTTGAAGATTCCTTAAATATATATAGGGAATTATATTTTAAAAAGCTGCAATTTTAGCTATAAGCAGTAATACACCAACTGACTGCCTTAACACAACTCAGTGCCGAGCTAAAATTACGGAGCTCATCTTATATGGCTGGACTGCTGCGTTACAGTGGGTGGGTGCCAAGTCATGTTGGGATCCCCGGCAATGAAAGAGCTGATCAATCGGTAGTCCCTCAGAAAAGCAAAGGACATTATCTCCTCATACATTGACAAATATACTGCCCCAAAAATGAAGATTTTCGGAAAGCCATGAGAAACTGACCACGGTGGGCCCAATCCCGAGGCAACTGGAGAAAGCTTAACTACCAGACAGGACAGTATAGCCCCACTGCGGTCATGCCAGAACAGATGGCGACCACCTGCTTGTGAAGCCAAGCACAGGCGTTGGATAAATAAATACTAAATGAATATTCATTGAATTCTAAATATTGGAGTTGAGTAACAATAAATTTGAAGCGTTGTTTGAAATTTGGCATAGGAAGTTAATAATTTTCGCATGAAAATAATGAACCAATTAATTTTTATAATAAAATGGATCTAATTTTTTTGCTCATACTGCATCAGTCTAACTTTAGAATGAGATTAAATTAAATTATTATCCCGAATATCTGTACGAAAAAATTGCGAAAGTGGCAGAATACGGAATACCAGTATACTACTGTTGTTTTTACAAAAAACGTTTTGGAGAACGAAAATTTGCAAATTTTATTATCTTTATAAAATTTTCTGATTTAGTTTTTCTGAATACATAATGTTTACTAGCGACTAGTTCTTGAGGCGTTTTCATCCGGGTGCAATGGGTGTCATGCAAACGGCAGGAAATCTGTAACGTGGCTCAGTCTTCGCATAGGGGGGGGGGGTGGAAGTGTAAGGTGCGGGCTCATCACTTGACCATGACTCAAAATGACGAGCCAGTGACCCTCGCGTAGCGTCAAAGAGCGACGTTAATACACAATCAGTCTAGCCTCAATCATTAAAACTGCGATTTTCGTACCAGTTAGGCCGCGGTAGTCCAGTGGTCAAGGTACCGGATCGAGGCTGGCTTATCACGAGTTCGATCCCAGTACCACTAGAGAACCGCCGTGTAGGGGAGCGATGCACGTTAAATCTGTCGAGAACTCAAATGTCCTCCCTTGGTGTGGTGTGTTAGTTAGGAGAGGAGGTGCCAGCTCAGGTGTCGTCACTTGACCATGGTTCAAAATAACGAGGTCCGTCGCCAAAAGCCCTCGTGTAGCTGAACAGAGCGACCCTAATATTAACTCATTCGTACCAGTTAGGAGTCGTAATTTTATGTCCCATAATCTATATCACGGAATAGGGGAATCAAAAATCTTTCGTAATATATTGTTGAAAATAAGAGAGATCTGCTCAAATGTGGTCTTTATTCCTCGACTGTGTTTCAAAATTATTTGTTGTCCATAATCGCGATGTTTTAGATCAGGGGTCGGCAACCTGTTGTGCGCGGTATAGTTTCTCAGTGGCACACTGCACTACTCAACAAATTTGGCAATTTTTGAGTGGATGGGATTTGATAACTTTGTAATGGACCTTATTTGACAAGCATCTTAAATTATAGACGTTTACGGAATTTCAAAAAAATCAGAAAGATAACTCTAAAAATAAATTTACTGCTATTTTGTAAATTGTTGAATGCCATTGCTGGTGAGATTTAATCGGTTGAAGAGAGAAAATTGCGTGTACTCTGCTTTCCGCTTTTGGTTCTACATATCAAAGTAAAAAATCTTTCCTCATATAAGAAAAATATTTCGAGACCGCAGAGAAATTGTTTAACAACTGAATGCTCAGAATCGTGTCACACATTATGCCCCTGATTTTACTATACGAAAGAGAACAGCGGTGCGAGCACTAGTTTCGCATTAAAATTTTTATTTAACTCTAATGAAGGGAAATACTTCTATTTTATGTTGTGTATTTCTTTTAATAAATATTTTAAAAGTGCTAAATATATTTGCAATTGTAATTTTTTTTTTATTTTTGTTAAAGAAATAAATATATTTTTTCATTTCTATGTTAAGAAATGTTTTTAAAAGATACCAAATTAATACATAATAAAACTATCTCTATTCTCTAACTGCGTGCATTATCGCGGGAATCGAAATGTTTCAAATATTCCTTACTCTGTAGCATCCTATTGGTTTGACACACCACAGCTCAATGGTTGCCGACCCTTCTTTTAGACTGATGCCATCGGATTGACAGATCAAGGTCCACAGTTAAGGGATAGAGTTTTGCGCCTGTCGTTAACCTTAGATTGGAGCACCGTGGCAGCTCGCTTCCACCCCAATTTCGTGGCCGCGGTAGCAGAGTGGTATAGGTATCGGACTGTGGCTTGCTTTGTCACAGGTTCGAGCCCAGTACCACTAAAGACCCGCCGTGTAGGGCAGCGATGCACGTTAAATCTGTCGAGAGCTGAAACGTCCTCCCGTTGGTGTGGTGTGGTAGTTAGGAGAGGGGGGTGCCAGCTCAGGTGTCGTCCACGTCACTTGACCATGGTTCAAAATTACGTGGTCCGTCGCCAAAAGCCCTCGTGTTGCTGAACAGTGCGACGTTAATATTCAATCAATCAATCCACCCCAATTTCGAGGAGAAAACACTGGGCCTCCCACCTCTCTTCCCCTTCCACCCACTTCACGAGATGGCTTGCAGTTCGACAGCAATTTAGAGTACCCCCATGCCGCGTCATTTACAAATACCCATGCCTTTTCGAAGATTCGAACCCAGGCCCTACGACAGCGTAGTCAGCGTCTCTAACCACTCTATCGGATACATTAACTGGCCATTACGCGTTTAATTGCATAGATTTCATATTCCGTGTTGCTGTTTGAGAAATTTTAGCGTATTTATTTCTTTGAAAATTGCTTTTTAATCATGTTAATCCATTTTTGATTCTTATACAAATCTGTTAACGTGCTCTTGCAAGTTCTCTCTCTTATTATAATGGAAAATAAATCAGGTCTCAATATGTGTTTACTAGAAATTCGTCTGAAAGCAATTGTGTGTATCATAATTACGTTCTAATTTGTCATTCTGTATAAAAAAAAAATTGCAGATAAGATTGTAATTATATACAACACTCACTAATTTTAACACGGAAGAAATGTTTCCCTTAATCATGAAAGGGGAAAAACCAATGAAAGGGCTAAACACAATTGATTTTTAAAAGAATGCTACTTAATAAAAATACTTCGTATTTCAGAAATTATTCTTGGTTTAATTCGATTTCACTAAGACCCATTGTATTTTTAGAAGTAATAGGAGTTGGTGAATATAAATTATAGCTAAATTTCTAATTTAGAGCTAAAATTTGAAATAATAAGGGGCAAATTTATATATATTCAGGGATCTTTCTCTTTTTGTTTTAGCTTCAGAAATATAAAGTCTATTTTCTGCTTCATTTTACTTGTGCCATAAAGTTATACACTCGCGCTAGTTCATTTTAAAAACAGCTTTTTTTTACTTTTGAGGTCTGATTTTCAGCAATCCATTGTGTAATACTAGTGTTTGTCGATGAAGCAAAATTAAACATGAAAACTTATCAAATTACATTGGAGGCGAACTTTATTTTACACAGAGTATGATTTTCGAATGAAATTGTATAATAAACGTTATCGCAATACCAACCAAGCACAGAGAGGTCATTCTAAATTGAAGTGAACGGACTTGGGGTCTCGATTTGATTAATTTAAATACAAAGAATGCAAGTAGATGAATAACTTTCTCGTTCTTTGTAAATAAATGACTATAGGATGTATATTCCCTCGAACAGGCGTCATTTAGGAGTCGCAGAAACTCGACAGGCGAAATTACCTTATGTAATTTAAATTGCCGTAGGATAAAATTCTGTGGAAACCTCTGCAAGAGTTCTTCCATAAATAGCCTAATATCTCTGCTGTTCCCAGAAACGAAATCTTTTGTTGAATCGTAACAAGATTTTGAGGAAAAAGAACTTCATTCTAATTAGCAATTATTTAAATAAACACTTATTTCTCTGTTCCATTTTTTCCTGCTTAAATGCGGTGTAGTACACATCCAAAACAATTTTTTGTGAACTATTCTTGAAACTCTCAATTTAAACGAAAACTATGTACAGAAATGACGGATTGTTATCAGTCTTGCCTCCCTTATTGTAAAAAGTTTTTTGTTGTGTGCGTGTAAATATTTCAAGAAACCCAACAGATCTTGATTTGCGGTTTTGGCTTGTGATTTCCATAATAGATCGGTAGGGGATGCAGGTTAAAAAAGTAATACAGCTACTAATTTAAAGAGGAAAAAATAATCCCGTAAGTAAAATGAAAATAACGGGAGTTTTTTTCGAGGAAATTGTTTCTTCGAATTGTTTCGGTTTTTAATGCTCTCAATACGCTTAGGGCCCACACGTTTTACTTCTGTTTTTACACCATATATTGTTTTCTCCCCTGTATCGTATGCAAAAGATTATACATACATAATGTTTTGCTTTACAATTCCTTGAGTCATGTTATTGTATTAAAATTTTGTTCTTTGTATTCCTTTTCCTAATGATTGTTACTTCTTGTTCCGTTTTCAAACTTTTCTTTCCGAATTTATAACAATTGCTTCCATCATTTTCCCCTAAATAGGCACCTTTTTAAACCATATCTATAAATAATAGATCTTGTTTTAAAATTTACTTAAATAACTCCATGCCACTCGCGGTCTTTGGCTAAATTTGACAAATTCGTGTCTGTTCAGGGAAATGTTTAGCAATTATTTTCAGCATGGTATGAAATAGGTAATCGTAGGTCGTAAAATATTTGAGAATGAATTCCTGGCATGCTTTGAAACTGTGACATACAGTTAGTACCTCTTTGGGTTATTGTTGACGAATATGTAAATTTTAAGAGAAGGTTTCTGCGAAGAACAAACGTTGGCAACAACGAAGCTCACGAACTGATTAGCTGGAAACACATCATTGCCTTTATCGTGTGACTATGACGTCACTTGAGTTTTTGAGCTGATTGGCTAGAAACTCGTGGTTATCATTTTCATGTGACTAAGATGTCACATGAAAATAACCCACTAATATATATATATATTATACGTGTACTTTTAAGTTAAGTGTATTTTTCTGACTTACGTATGTGCGTTATTATTGTTGACAAACATATGCTTTTTATAAGAAATTTTCTGTAGAAAGAAAAAGTTGGCAACAACGAAGCGCATGGCTCGAAACAACGGATTGCATTTATCGTGTGACTATGACGGCACATAAGTTTATGAACTGATTGGCTAGAAACATGTGATTGTCGTTATGTGATTATGACGTCACATGAATTTAGCCCATAAAGCACAAACATTTAAAGTGGTAGAACATTCAATATTAAGAACATTATTTTTCGTTTCATCTTACTAGTTTCATAAATTTCAGTTTTATTAATTACAGAATGCGTTACTTTATAATATATCAATGTAATTATTTTATATGATGGCGATGGATATAAAAGAATATTTTTACAAATACATTTGGAATATTCAAGTTTTGAAAACACAATCTTATGTTATTCTAGATACGTTTACTTCAATGGATAAATTGGATTGTTTTATTTTCATTCAAAATAGGAGACTTGAATAGAACATTCTTTTCTTATTTTTAACCTTTTCAATGCCGAACATAAAATTGTAAACGTTGCATTTTTCAAGAACTGATATCTGTATATAAATAGATTACAGGCCTTTCGAGAAAGTTGGGCATCTCTCATTTGCTGTTAATAAACTACTCACTCAAGTAACAATGCCTAGAAATAATATTGTGAAAGATGTAGCTGGATAAATGGTTAGGTCAATAAGATTTTTTTCTAGCGTCCAACGATGTGGTGCTGACTCTACCCGAACTCGTCATCATCATCACCTGCGCTTTGAGAACATTTGATCTCCATGTGCTGGGCAAAGTGTATGTGTCACAACTTCTTTTTTAAAAACACATTTTTACTACATTTAGTTTTAACCTGAATAGATACTCGGTTGAAAACACTTCGTACTTTTAGAGTATTAAATACGGTGGAATCATGTAGCATTTAATTGAGCCTGCCATGCTCTTGATGAAAATTTTTAAAAAGTTGATGCGATATATTATGTCTTTGGGGGTTGAAATGTGGTGTAATAGAATTTAAAGTTGAAGGCAAAAACTAAACGTGTGTGTAGAATTAGTATTTAACGTAACAGCAGGGAAGAATATAGAGGAATAAAAAAACTGACATTATCTGATCTTCATATTGGCTAAATATAGCTCACTTGATTAAATTAAATAAACATTGGCTTTTGATTTAAAGGAAAGTATTATTAAAATGATTATAATTTAAGTACCTTATATTTCAGCGGGTAACATGCACCTATATTTTCAATGTCCATTTTTTACCACAAGGGCCCACTGCTTATCGAGTTCCTGGAACGGGGAACCACAATCAATGTCCAGCGTTATCAAACCACTTTACAGAACCTGAGACGAGCCATCAAATCGAAACTCCCTGGCATGTTGTCCAATGGCGTTATTTTCCTGCATTATAAATGTGCCAACCGTTTTTGAGTATGTGTACTGTGTATAACTGCATTTTTGAGTTAATAAAATCGATACCATTACTTTCCACTAGTGACCTGGTTTCATTTGAATAACCTTTATACATTCCGTTTGGCGTCGGTTGTATCATTTTTGGCGACCTTTATCGCTTGTGTTAGAGAAACGGGAAAATACCCACCAGGCTTATTGAACGCACACAACGGTGTACTGCTGAAGCTCATGAAAAGAGGTGTTCGATGGTGAAAAAGTATTTACAAAAGGAAGTCCTATACCAGTCTAGAAATAGTATGAAATACGAAATTGATCCTGAAATAATTCAAGTCTTTTTTTAAAAAAATGGAGTATATGTAATAAATCTACTTGGAATGAAAGGTTGTTAATGGTTTACAGTGATGGTGAAAATTAAACAGAGAGAGAATTCTCAATAATGTGCCTGAAAATATAGCGGAAGACAAGTGTCACTAAGTTTTCATGTTATCCAATAATTAAATTATCTATATATTTACAGAAATATAATTTTTTATGCTAATCTAATACCTTTATTTTTAAAGGTATTTTGAAATCCGGCTTGTAACGTGCACCTGTAAATTTCGATCCTTATTTATTTATGTATTGTGGGAAAGTGCGCTTTATACGCCATAATATACGGTAATTGTTGTATCAAACTTTTCATTTTTATTCAGTGTCTATTCTAACAAGTTTAAAAAAGATAGGAAAGGATTGTATAATTTTATAATAAAATATTGTACAATTTATAGATTTTTTAAGATTGTAGTCGGACCTCCATTTTACGAACCTGTATTTTGCTAATTTCTCTGATTTGTTAACTTTTACCTAGAACCAAGAACATTTCAATATTTTCTGAGCAAAGTAACCTCCAGACAGCGAAGTGCGTTTTCTATTTAGTGAACTTATTCTCTTGTGATTCGATTTTTAAAATATTTCTGTACATTTCAAATTATTCTCTTTTTAGCATATTTTACAGTGATCAATGATCTTTGAACTGGTTTTGCCAGCTGCTTAACTCACAGAGAGCAATAAAATGGCCGTAATTTTTTATTAAGACTTTATCAGTAATTAAATTTAACGACGCATGTGGCTTAAAATTATTGATTATAAAAGATGTATTTTTAAAATTTCTTGTAGGCTTTAAATTAGAAAATGTCATCACATAAACTTCTTAATTTGAATCTAAAATACGTATTTTACAATTGAAAATACAATGCATTCCTGGACAATGTGTGCTTTTCTTGCCGATGTCTTTTTGATGGGTAAGATATCTGAAATAAATAAGACATTAATTCACAAAAAAAAGTGTGAATAATTATTTTTTTAAGATGTATAGTGTTTATGAATTTAAAATTTGTTTTCTGGGGTTTATAAAGTATATTAAAAATTGAATCACTGTTTTTCTCATAACGAACTATTTCCCGAGATACGGTGACTTCGTTATATAGAGGTCGACTTTATTTAGAAGCAGTTCACCAACACTCAAAGAAAGCAAGCTAGAGAATCACGTCTTATTTGCTCCATATATTTACGAATAATTATCCTTTCTTGATATTTTTTGCGTGTTATTTATCAGAAAAATAAAATCTCGTAATCAAACGGGAAAAAACCATTTTCGTGTTCAGAAGAGAGCTTATCGTGGCAGTGTATTTTCCGTTATTAATGGTTCGCATTTCAGACATCTGAGTGAGCAGCTATCCGAGTGATGCTCCCCTCTCTCCTGCTATTGCACTGTTTATACACACTCTTGCAACTCCTGATGCAATCCCCAAAGCAATAACTTTTCTTTTGGAGTCGATAAAGCTAAAACTCTCTCCTCTTGTTTGCTTAATGTGACAGTTATAGGAGGCATTGTCTTTCCACAGACTGTGAACTTCAAGGCACTGAAACTGTTCCATGTCAATAAACAAAATGAGCCTTTGTAGTTTTTTTCTGGCTTGGAAAGAAACCCGGAGTGTTTGTAGTTTAATTGAAAGAACTTTTCTTTGTTTCAAACTTGCTTGAAAAAAGTGGAAGAATGAGTAACAATTTTTAAAGCTAATTATAAAGAAAAAGGTCCACATTTAAAAACTGCTTTTAGAGAATTTAGGTTTGATAAATGCACCGTAAAAAAATGGACATATGTAATTGTACGCATGTGCAATGTTTTAATCAAAAAAAAATTCTTCTCGCTTATAATTAATCTTCTGTAATCCAATGCAATATTAAACGAAATAAGTTTTGTGTGTGGGGGGATTTGTAAAAATTTGGTCGAAAGTGTAAATGCCACTGATCCAAAGCAGTCTTTTAGATATAACACTTAATTCAGTTTGCTTAGTTTGGATTGCAATGTTGAGAGAGAGAGAGAGAGATATGCATCGAAATTCTTAATTTGCAGCAACTCTTTTTCATCTTTATATGCTTTAAATGGCATTATTTCCCCAAATCAACTAATTGTTAAAATGCAAATTAATCACAATCTTCTTCGAAGCAGAGGTGTACAAGTTTTCTTTTGTTCGAGGACACACGGGAGTTTATGGTAATGAACGTGCTTGCAAAAGAAGCTACAAAATTAAGTGATTTGATTCCTATGAGCATACCGAAATCATATGATAAGAATGTTTTTAAGGAAAAGATTATTTCCGAGTGGAATAACTTGTATCAAATAATGCACATCTCAACAAGGAATTTATTCCTTCTATTCAGGGCCGTTTAAAGGTTAAGCACTTTCAACCTGATTTTAAACTTACCCGATTTCTAACTGGGCATGGAAACTTTAAAGCCTATTTGAAATGCTTCAGTTTGTCGCCTACTAACCAGTGTTCTTGCTCCAGTGACACAGTCCAGGATTGTCAAGCATCTGATACTTGCTTGTGCTAAATTCTCATCCGAAAGACGTACTCATGAATTGCCTACAAAAGAACAATGGAGCGTGGCCTCCTCCTTTCTCTGTCTTTGTTCAAAGCAGATCTTCTCTTAGATCATTTTTTCATACATTAATAGCATTTTTTCTCGTATTATTTAGATTGTAAATTGTGTTTGTTTGCTAACATTTACTGTACGTGAATATATATATTTATGAGTGTGTGTATGTATATATGAGTGTGTGTATGTATATATGAGTGTGTGTATGTATATATGAGTGTGTGTATGTATATATGAGTGTGTGTATGTATATATGAGTGTGTGTATGTATATATGAGTGTGTGTATGTATATATGAGTGTGTGTATATATGAGTGTGTGTATGTATATATGAGTGTGTGTATATATGAGTGTGTGTATGTATATATGAGTGTGTGTATGTATATATGAGTGTGTGTATATATGAGTGTGTGTATATATGAGTGTGTGTATGTATATATGAGTGTGTGTATGTATATATGAGTGTGTGTATGTATATATGAGTGTGTGTATGTATATATGAGTGTGTGTGTATGTATATATGAGTGTGTGTGTGTATGTATATATGAGTGTGTGTGTATGTATATATTTTTATATATATTTCTACATGTGTACCTATGTGTGTATGTATGCTTTATGCATTCGTATTTTGAAAATGTTATTATGATTACGCTTCTTAATTTTCCCAATTGTATAATTTTAATTACTGAATGTCTCCGTATGCATATAAGCAATCTTGTATTTTACTCTGTATTTATTGTATTTGCATCCATTTTTTCCCCTTTTGATTCCCATTTGTGCCTATATCCTTCTACTTGGAACTTCCTACCATTATTGATTGATTTATGTTTGTAAGCCTTGTGTTATACTTGTCGGCACACAAGGAGTCTGTCTACCTAGCGTTTCAAAAAAAAATGTTGATACGATTATGAATATTAACTTCGAAGGAGTAAACACTCGTCTATAGGAATAGATTCCATAATATCATAAAGATGGTTATAAAAGGCTTACCATTATTTCTCTGAACCTCAAGGGCTTACCTTTTTTTTGCCAAAGTACAGGGATCACAAATCCCAGGGACCCAATGATATTTTCGTGAAGGTTTGCTGTTTGTCAAAACGAGTGTGACGTCACAGGGTTGTACTAGTGATATTTTCATCCCACCTCTTCCTTTTAATCCTCCATCCTTATTTCCATTAACTCTGTTTTTGTCAACCATGTTGAATCTTTTTTTGTTATATTTTAAACAAATGTTTGACGCAACGTAGGCAGAATTGTCTTTTCCGCCATAAACTCAGTCACACACTCTCTTACTGAAAGCTCTTGTGCTGTTTAAGGTTGAAATTAAATCTTACAAATACAACATTCTATGTGGCTTTAATCATATAGTAATCTTATAAACATTACAACAGAGTGAGGGGGCAACTCAAATGACCTTGCAGGCCACTACCGCGGGCCACATATAAAAATATATCTTAATGTGCCCTGAAAATAACAAATCAAGATATATATTGTTAAATATTATATGGAAAGTTTATAAATTAACTTAAACAAAAGTATAACTTTTGATAGTAAATTTATGTACAAGATATCAATTGTACTTAAAAATACTTGCGTGTATGTATCTTAACAATACAAAGAATCCAGGGGCGTTAGCTACCGCCGTATCGATGATACGGGGCCTTCAAGCACCCCAACATGCGTAACTGCAATCCCACTAACGGAGCTCCTGTATCTAAAAGAGCCGCGAAGGAATTCTGATACAGGGCCCCCTCAAAGCTAGCTACGCCAATGCAAAGAGTAGTGCTGCTTTCTGTTCAAAACTGAGGAAAATTTGTTCCTTTCGCTTCAGATCTCGGGATCATGCGCAAAACAAACCTGTTGTCTCGATGCACGGCTTGCTTATACTTTTAAGTATTAGACAAATTACTACATGTAGTGGCTGTTTCTATTTTTATATCGGTCGGACTTCTACCGTCCGACACTTGTAGTTACTTGGATTTTATGCACCTATATCAGTAATATTTTACTCTAAAAAATTTTGACACGTACAAAACCATGACTAATTTATTTTTGCTTTCATACTGACATACAATAGATCACAAATAATTTGTATTAAACCTTTCGTTGACCTCTTAACATTGTCTTCAAATTAATTTTAATTTCCCTCTCAGGAGTCGCAAGGACACCCAAGGGGTCTATAGCGGTGCTCCCAACCTTTTTATCACCACGGTCCGGTCAACGTTTGATAACATTACCGCGTTCCACTGAGGGTGGGAAGTTGATTGTTTATGTTTTAGATAGCTTTGATTTAATAACTTTAATTTAATTGTATTTAAATATGCCTTCACAGAATAAAACATAGATACACCGAAAAAATAATTATAAAGTGATTCAACACGTAATATAAAGTGATTTCTGTGGAAAATCGCACATACACCACAAAATGGAAGTATTTTAATGTTCCTTGGGTGGCCTAGTACTTATTTGATCCAGTACCGTTCTGGAGGTTGGGGGCCACTTCTCCTGTACACAGCCCTTTTAAAATTACGCAATTATTATTAATGAGTTTTGACCTTAAAAACTGTTTGTACGGATGAAGATAATTACATTGAAATTTGGGATTTCATGACGTGTTGTGAATGTTTATCAAAGATTGGTGGGTTACAACTAAGTTTTTTTTTTCGTAAACGAATGAAATCTAATTTTCATATTTTTCACAATAATATTTTTGGGTCTTGTTTCAAAGTGGGGAGGGAATGCGTACCATTTGATTCACAAAAAAGGCACAGAGCCGAAAATTTTTATCGTTAAAATGAATGTTTCGGACATTTTACAGATTTATTTTTCAAACCCAAGTTTCAGAATTTGAAACTTGGGTATTTTCTAGATAAGAGATCAGGTATGTAAAAATAAATTGGCATGGCTAATGATAAATTTTTGAGAAGTGAATGAATGAACTTATTAACATATCAATATCCCCCAGGGTGTTCTCCTTCTAAATTGGGGTTGGAACCGAACAAATAGTACTGTTACCTGCATGGTGCGCAAAGCTAAGGCTAACGACAGGCATAAAAATTAACCGCTATGAATTTCGTGGGCCTTGATCTGATGTTACTGTCAATCAGTTGGCATGAGTAACAACAGCATATCAATATCCAGTTCGTTTGGGTCATAGTAATTGATGTTATTTGTTAGCTACGATGAAACGTACGAAATTTAAGGGTATATTTTTGATGACTTTGAGTTCTTATTCACCATGTTTTGATATTAAAAAAATAACTGTCAAGAAAACAGATTTACTTATCCTGCTAGTTCGAGATTAGGGTTGAAGTGTGATGCGTTTATCGGTTTTTGCCGTATACTAATTTTAAACTTGACCAAATATTTTTTTCGAATTTTAAATGTATTTATTCCTTATCTATTTCGCAATTTTTTTACTAATGAATTTTGACGCTCACGCTTCCTCCTGTATCTTTTAAGACTACTTTGTTCATATTTTATTGAAAGTTTTGTATGACCTTTTCACGTTCTTCATTTATTAATAAATTAACGTATGCTTTTTTTCTAGTCACATTAAGAGAACATTTAATATACACTCAGGAACATTGAAAATAGCGACCCAAGAAGGAAGCTAAGTACAATCGCGAAACTTTGCAAATAAGTACGGCGTAATGTGATATGCAAATGATCCAAGTTTTGTGCCAATACGCATGCTCATACACGCCGAGGTGGCGCTAAAATCAGGAAGAGGGTGTTATATAAGCCAGCGCAAATTCGAAGATTCATAAACGTGACGATTACCCGCGTGTATGAGCCGATTGTAGGAAGACTTTGGTAAGCGAAACATGCCAGGTAAACGTTCTAGAAACATTTATCACAGTTAAACGAGTTTGAGAGAAGCCTGATCATCGGGATGAAAACTGCAGGCTGGTCGACGCGCCGTGTTGCTGGCCAGGTGGATCGTTTGGAGTGTGCCGTTAGAAATTGTTGGGAGCAGTGGACACGAGAAGGTACCCACGCGCGGAAAACCGGGTCTGGAGTGACCAAGAAGACCACGAGGAGAGAGAGGATCGAAGGATCGTGCGGCAAGCACTTGTGGACCCCACAGTGACTCGTTCAACGATACGAGCAGACATAAGCGTAGCAATTGTTCCACAAACAATTTCCAGACACCTTGCAGAAACAAATCTTAAATCCAAGATCCCTTTCCGTGCACTCCCTTTAAAACCGGAACATCGGCAACTGCGTCTACAGTGGTGTCAAGCCAGATCAATGTGGAATGTCACAGATTAGCAAAAGGTTGTGTTTAGTGATGAATGCCGGTTTGTTTTGGGGACAGATGATAACCGTGTGCGGTTGTGGAGGTGTCCTGGTGAGCGGTACAATTCTCCCCACACTGTTCTACGTCACACTGCCCGCACAGCTGGTGTAATGGTCTGGGGGCCATATCCATTGATAGCCGGCCCGTTTTAATTGTGATGCGTGGAACCTTAACGGGCCTACGTTACGTTGATGATATTCTTCGATCCCATGTAGGACCTTTCCTAAATGGTCTCCCAGGGACAATTTTACAGCAAGATAATGCTCGTCCGCATGCAGCAAGAGTTGCTCAAGACTTCCTACGTCATTTTCAGACTCTTCCATGGCCGGCCCGCTCCCCCGATTTGTCCCCTGTAGAGCACGTGTGGGATCAGCTAAAACGGCAGATGCCATCGTGTCACTCTGTACATGATTTGGAGTTAGCTGTTCAAAATTTGTGGGCCCATCTGCCTCAAGACAACATAAGGTGTCTAATCAACTCAATGCCGTACCGTGTGGCGGCATGTATTGCAGCTGGAGGTGGTTCAACGCGCTATTGAAGTTGCCCAGTATTTGTGTCGTTGCACACCCTGTATTCGTTTAATTGTCTTGTTTTTGAGATCAAGTGAATCTCTCGTCTGTGTCATTATGTGTATTAAATTTCATTTCAATCCGATGCTTCCTTCTTGGGTCGCTATTTTCAATGTTCCTGAGTGTATATACATTTTTTCCTATGAAATAGAATTACATTTCGCTTATATGTATAGGAAGAAGGGATTATTTGATTGGTTTAGGACCTCATAAGCCCTGTTTCAAAGGTGTTATTTATTTATTTTTTTACATTTTGAGCACATTTGCCCTGTATTATTTCTGAGGTTTAAATAAACAGGTTTTAATTTAGATAATTTACAAGTTTGTTTTTTAATGGTGATTTTGTCGTCATAAAAATTTAAGGGAAAAAAAACTCAATCTTTTTGTATACAGAAAGCAAGATAAGACGTATTGCTATGGTAGCCGAGTTTGTTTGGTCGGCATTGCTCCTTGCAAATCGGGAGTTCGAGTCCTCATGCCACAAGAGATGTGTCGTAGAGCACCTGTCCCCAACCCCCGGGCCGTCGATATAATGGTACCGGCCCGCCCAAAGAACATTAAAATTGTTTCCATTTTATTTGCTATGGTGCATTTCTTTCGACGGAAATCACTTTATAGTCCATGATAAATCACTTTATATTACTTTGTTGGTGTAATTGTGTATTGTATTCCGAAGACATTTAAATACAATTAAATTAAAATTATTAAATCAAAACAATTTAAAATGTAAACAATCAACGCTCAGTCCCCTTATCGGGCCGCGGTAAAATGATCAAACTTTGACGGGTCCGCGTTGATAAAAACGCCGGGAAGCACTGCAGCGGTGCTTCCCGACTTTTTTTCGACGTGGACCGGTCACCGTTTGACCATTTTACTCTAGCCCGCAGAGGAGGAGGGGGGGATTTGGATTGTTTTATATTTTAGATTGTTTTTTCAATATTTTATTGTATTTGAAAATGCCTTCAGAGTAAAATACAATTACATCAACAAAGTAATATAAAGTGACTTATCATGGTATGTTAAGTGATTTACGTCGAAAGAAATACTTCATAGCAAATAAAATGGAAATAATTTTGAAGTTCTTGGAGCGGCCCGGGGGTTGAAGAGGATGCATGTGAGGCTGAGGTATCCCTGTCTCATAACCGAGTTTCGAAATTAAGAGATCCGTCGCCCTCGTGTTAACAGCCTCACAATGCGACATTTAAAAACAATGAAGCAGGCCAGCGAAATATGTGCAATTTATATATATATATATATATATATATATATAATTAACTATTGCAAAATTTACTTAAAATCGAATCCATTGTCTGTACGCGTTTGATTTGCTTAAGTCATTCAAAAAAGAAGGAAAAAACGATAATCCTTGTGAAACATCCGATGATGGAACTCGATCATCGTTTGGAAATCTTTGATTTTTGTACAGCCCTCGTGATCACCACGGTCACATTTGTTAAAACGTGTAAACATGTTTCTCGCTGCGCGTTGCTTTCAACCCATAACGCGGTGAGCGGAAAAGAAAATCTACGGAGAGAGGGGGGGAAACGGAACTCGTCCTGTACGCGAGCAAACGAAACAATGAGTGAGGTCAATGCACAAAGCCAAAGGTTTCAGCGTCTCTAACCTCCAATAACCCACATTTTTTACTCTTCAGCTGAGTAGGACAAGGTTACGAGAATATGTTTCCACTTCATTGCATCCTGTGAGGACGGATTTGGCAGTCACAGCCCAACCCCCACTCCCCTTTAAACCGAAGCTCTGACGCGCGCTACTGTTTCGGGAACGCTCCCAAAATGGTGAGTTTTGCAATTTGTTTGCCAAAAAAGAAAATTAATTTTTCATTTTGCCTTTTTTAAAGTAATTGACTTTCGTATCATTCTGCAAGAAATAATTAAATATAATTATGACTAAAGTTTTTTTAAAAAAATTATTTCATTGAACGCTTTTATGTCCGTAAATCATTTAAAAACATGAAATTCTGTAATTTGAAAATTATCTGCTTTTAGGGCATGATATAGGATCCCACTTTCTGAAGATTTATGCTCGTCTTCGAAATGTATCTCTTCTGTGAGGCCGCTGTAGCGTAGTCATGGCCACACCCATTCGGTAGAGGGGTCAATGATTCTGACTACTGTACTGTAGGGCCTGGGTTCGAATCCCGAAGAAGGCAGGGATGTTTGTACCTGCCTTTAAGGCATGGGGGGTACTGTAAATAGCGTTCTTCGAAATTGGGGTGGAACCGAGCCAAATCGTACTGTGCTCAAAGCTATGGCTAACAACAGGCGCATAACTAGTCCTTTGCTACGACGACTTTCGTGAGCCTTGATCTGATGTTGCATAAGTAACAACAACCACACGTAACGCATGCCACGAGTTCAATCCCAGTGCCACTGAAAACCCGCTGTGTAGAGAGCTATTTGCCGAGTCTCCCGTTGATGTGGTCATTAGGAGAGAGGTCCTCTCTTGACCATGGCTCAACATTCCGTCGCCCAAAGTCTTTGTTGCTTTATAGAGCGACGTTAAACAAACACTCACTCGAGCCGTTCATTGAATTTTTACTACAACGAAATTCTAGTGACCCGCATCACATTGATTCTCCGACCCCCCTTTACACTTAATTTTAATAACTTTCTGTGTAATGTTGTATTTGTATTAATTCATTCATCTCTCTTAACCATATATTTGTCATATGTTCCCACATGATTCAGTACCAAAAATTTAATCCAAACAATCTAGGATAAGAGAGAACCTCTAACTGACGACTGCCCATTCATGAAAATTTGCAACACTTTCTCTGAAAATGTGTTCAGCGTTTAATTCAGGCTCTTTTACATGGACGAAAATATCCTTCATACAGAAGCTAGTCATTGATTTCCACTATAGAATTTTAATCCATCACCATATTATAGTTCCTAATCACTTGTATTTGAAAAGCGTTGTAGACGCAAAAGATTCGTCACACTGCACTAGTTGTATCGCCGGTTTCCAAGGATATATAATAAGTCACTATGTTCCTGTACTGTGTAATTTTGTCTTCCTCCCTCGACTGAATATATTTAACTGCTAAACGGGGTTGGTGGACTAGGTTGTATTGTATCTTAAAGTTGCAATCTCGGACCCCACCTTACTAAGCACTGTCCAGAATTATAGAGACTGCAACATCATAAGTCTGAGAGATCTAGACGGCCGTATGAAAACGTTTCGAGAAGGTCGTCTTCAGTGTCTGGACGTGACCCATCACAAATACTCCATAGACAAACAGGTAGTTGTCTATTATTATTACGAAGTATTATTTAGCTGTGTGTTGTAAAAATAGGACTGTGAAGAATCTGTCTTTGTATAATTTATAGAAATGCGAATTTGAAGTGATTTTTTTTTATTATTGAGAGAAAGAATTTTTTGATTTGTAAGGATTGATTTTATCCACGTGAAAAAAGAATAATAAATGCAGGGAAGAAAATTTGAATTTTAGTCAAATGTACGATAACCATTTCTGATTTCATTATTTCTTTCTCTTGTAGTCTCTCAAGATTTTTTTAAACATCGTATTCGGGAAAGATGTTGCGATTACTTATGAAAATCTTTAATTTATTTTTAATAATTGTTCTTAATTTTTAATAATATGTGTTATGCATTCAACAAACCCCTACCGCATTTTTAATCTTTCCTGGGTAATGGAAGTATTAAAATCATGCAGAACAGCAAAAAGGTTACACCACGCATTTTTTTGACAACTTATGACTAATTAATTCAACCTGTGTTCCATTTTATCTTAATTTCATATAATTTACATAAAAAAATTTGAGAGGTTTTATTTGTAGGTTATAATTAGAAACATCTTTGTGAGAAATACTGCTGCATTCCTGACTTATGTTTCTAAATATTTACTTTTGTGTTTCCTTCAGGAGTAAAATATATTTATTGATATAATTCGAATATTTATTAATCATTATAATCAATATGCTTGTTAAAGTATAAAAGCTGATAATGACTTGTTCTCAACACTTAATCTGATTTAGAAGAGGCACTGCCTTATCCATATTCATTCTTATGAATATGAATACGGTAAAGACGAAATACCTTCGGTTTCGAGTAGGGAAGTAGAAATTATTCTCTTTATCGTGTACTTCCTCTTTCACATATTTACTTTTCTTTTTATCTGTTTGGTTCGCACCGCAAGGATTTCCTGAAGTATTATCATACAGAATCAAAGAAAAATCAAACTAACGAGACAATTATGCTTGACAATTCTTTTTAAATACTCGTTTTGTCATTGCTTTTTTGTCACTCTCAAGTAATAAGAAAAAGGTTCACGAATTTTGCTAATGATTCAGAAAACAGAATGCAAATTCATTGAGCTTAATTGCATGCAAATCACCAAAACAAATTTGGTTATCTGAGTGTTTATGAAGTTAATTACATATATTGCTTAATATTTATTATTGGATTTAATATTTTTTGACAATGGCATTGTCTGATGGCATGCAAAAATTTCTCATTATGTAATGAATATGTTCTTACTGCATTTAGTTATTTGTTTGCTATATTTTGTTTAGTATATAGGTTTCATAAAATATATTTAAACCATCCATATTGTCGAATTCTTTAAAGAATTGTAAGTTTTCAGGGTTTTTTCGTCTCTTCAAATGAGGAAACTATATCGACTACCAGTTTACGTCTTATTTCGTAGTACTAGAATTCCAAATGAAAATGTTACAATAAAGAAAACTTTTGAAATATTGATTATTTTCGTTTATAGAAAAGAAATTACCCTCAGTAATTTTGCTTCGAGATCGGGTGCCACTGAAGACTCACGTTAAATCTGTCTGGGTTCAAAGTCCTTTTGGTTAGGGTGTGTGGAGAGGGGGCGAAGGCTCAGGCGTTGTCCTCGTCACTAGACTGAGGTCAAAAACTCAAGATCCGTTGCTTTATAGCGCGACTCGTGCACACTCGGAGAGGATGGGCTCCCATCCTGAATGAGGTTTCCGTAGCCCTCGTGTTGTTTCAGATCCTTGATGGAACAATTTGTAAATCTCTTTACAAATATTGCAGTGTCCGTTCTGTCTTAGAATATGGTAAGGTATCCGACTACTTGCGACAACTTTTTTTTTTTAAAAAATGGATATTTTTGTGTGGTTTTTAGATTTATTTTATACATATTAAGAAAAAAAACTAAAATTAAGAAAAGAAAAATAAATTTTTACTACTAAAACGAGAAAAAAGGGTATAAATTGACAAAAAATTACATAAACGGGGCCCGCTCTGTACAAATAGTAAATTAACAAATTTTCAATTTTGATGTATTACTTTGCTTTTCCTTTTTGAAATGACCTTCAGGATAAGAGATATTTTAATTTCTACAAAAACTAGAGAACTTTATGTTAGCTATTATATGAAATTGCTTTAAAAGACAGTGATTATATTCACATAAAGAACTGTAATTTTTGTAATAAAACAGTGATTGATAAATCTGAGAGTTATAACGCTTCTACTGTTATGAAGAACATGCACACAAATTTTCAGTAAATTTATTTTAAAAATTTTTTGAGCAATCGCTGTCCCCGTTTGAACTTTTCGGAAAAAAACACGTTTTGAGTAAAACGCATTTTAAAGTTTGACATCTTGTGTAAAGTTAGGGCATCTGTTTTTATTAAAACACTTGTAGTTTTGTTCTAGTGAACGGAAAATAAACAATTTGGTATTCTTATAAAGCTAATAAGATGACGTATAAAATAAAACGATAAAAAAAAATTGTCAATTTTTTAAAATCACGATTTTTTAGGGTAGTCGGATACCTTAACTTTTTTCTGTAGAATTCGGAAGGAAGTATTGTGAATCACTCTCTAGCATTTTTTGAGTTTGTCATTACACGTTCACATGTTTTTTCTAACATGGGCTTAGCTGCGGACCAGATGGTATTTCATCCAGGAGTGGCATCTGGAAGGGGAGGACGTCAGACTGATGTTTTAAGTTATGACGTATGAATTTTAAAATGAAATGGGTTTTAATTCTGTAAATTCAAATAATTCTGCATGAATGCTTGATACGGTTTCTTGGTTTTTTATTTATTTTGTTCTATTTCATCTTCATTGTTGGCTAAGTTATTTTATTTTTTCGTTCTTTTCATACCTGTTAATTTGTCACGAGCTGTAGGTTTTCATGCTCTATAAAATTCAAAAGTTTCCGGAAAAGTTTATCGCTCACACCCTCCGTTAGAAACCTTCCCTACTCTCTCTTCTGGTTATCCTCATGCTAGAATCATCTACTACCTTATCTATAGCCTATCAATTGCTGTCTCAACAAATTTGCATTTAAACGGGAAAGTACATAGAATGTTTTATTCGATAGGAAAATCGTTTGAATCGGAGTGAAATTAGTTCTATTTAAATGCCCTGAATATAAGGTATATTATAATTACAACAGTGAATATCTTTTTGTTTTAATAAAATCACCTATATATATAATTTGCTCCTGATTCCTTAATATTAGACAAAGATATAACGCTTTCTTTGCCTAATGTTAAGAAATTAATCCAGACAACCCATTCTATAAACTCATTACGTATTTTAAACATAATTGTACAATTTTATATTAATTCATGTGTTCCAGCTTGTGTTGTTCTTACTCTGTGTCCTTAAAAAATTTTAAGAGACATTTTACGAATAGAATCAATTTTTAACTAGTCTTGTTAAAACCACATAGAATTACAATAATTTTACTCATTTTGTAGCAGACAAAAATAGCTTTGTATCTGAATAGAAATGTATGCTGTGGATGTAAGAAATATGGATGCAAGAAACATATAAAATTAATGTTATGTCCCTTTTATATATATATAACATGCCTCAAAAATCGTTACGAACTTCAGGGCGTATTCTTAAAAATTCGCGAACTTTTCTTGAATAGAACCCAAACGTTTAACCAGTCACGTACGTACACAAGGGGAGCTTACTCCCCCACCCCCTTCTCTCTACAGATCAACAGATTTTTAATTTATACCGTAGAGATTAATCCTCGGAACTTTCTTCTACGTGTTTTAGAATGTAACCCCTCCTCCCCCCCCTCTATAAGAAAGATCTACCGTACACAATTGCGTGGAACATTTTCATTTTAAAAAACGTTTTAATATGAATATTGTTCTGTTATGAAAAATATTTCATTACATATGTATATATAATGTATTGAGATGAGTGGACATTTAATTCTCTTTAACATTTAACAAAAGTGTATATATGTTGCTATATTTTAAGATAAACGGTATATTCGACAAAATCAAATTTGCTTAAAATTAAATCATATAATTTTCTGAAAAAATATTCTTTGATCTATAATCTTTAATTTAAGACAATATAAATTTTAAAACAAAGCGAAAAATATATTGCCTGTTAATGATTCTTGTTTTACTAAGTATAAATTGTACTACAAGTTTGGCAATCGAGAATCGAAACTATACACAATAAATATAATTCGAGCTAAACAAATAACTAAATTATGCTGGAATAAATGAAAAAAATACATTGTCTTTTTTTGTAAGAAAATATATAAGCAAAATTATTCAAGTAGATTTTTTAAAAAAATAATTGACCTATATATAGTTCTTTGACAAACTATATTAAACTTTGAACATTATACTGTTTTCTTCGTAAAATATCCTCCAAACAACGAATTGCATTTTGTATTTAACGAACTTTTTCTCTTGTGATTTGAATTTTTATCTCCTCCTTTTTTAAAAATATTCCTGGACATTTTTCAAATTATTTTCTCTTTTAGCACATTTTATGGCGATGAATGGCTTTGAACTGGTTTTACCAAGTGCCTAACTCAACTAGAGCAATAAAATTGTCGTTATTCTTCAAACAAAAAACTTGAATAAAATTACTTGTTATAAAACAATTTGTGTTTCAAATTGCTTTATAGGCTTTAAATTAAAAAATATCATTAAAAAATTCATTAGTTTTAATTTAAAATGACTTTTTAAAGTTGAGAATACAGTGTATTTCTGGACAACGTTTTTTCCTTGCAGAATTTTTTATTGCATAAGATATGTAAAATATATATATATTGATTTACATAAAAAGTGTGTGAATAATTGCTTTTTTAAAAAAAACCTTTCAGGACCAGGATCATTTCAGAAAAGCACAATATCACATGTTCCCTGTTCCGAGGCCCGTGATCACACAGGTGTGATTTGAATTCAGATGATTATATAAATTTCGGCGTATTATTACTAAACTAATGGTTTCTTATATGAATTTATAAATGGACAGTAGAAAATTCGCCTGGTCCTGAACAGGTTAAATAATATATAGTTTATGAATTTAAAATTTGTTTTTATGTGGTTTCTAAAGTATATTAAAAGATGACCATAAAATTCTACAAAACAAAACTTTGGGGGGATTTGGCGACATCGTTAGTCGAGTAGAGATCCGACTGTATTTAAAAAAAAGCATGATTTTTACGGTGTTCCTGCGTTTGATTCCCATGAGGTTTTTACGAGGGATTTCGAAACTCTTATCAATGAACGTGTGATTACTTATCATAAGGAGGAAAGAATTATAGCATAGCAGTCTAATGGCAATGTCCTTTTGTGCTTGTAAGAAAGGTTGCACAGCTGTCTCGGCCATCTGTGTACGCTTCTCGGCCCTCGTCCAGACGCCACGAGTCTCCCTCTAACCCCGGAATGCTGGATTGCACGCTCGTGGTGCAATCCTGACCTCCACATTTTTGCTTTTTTGAAGCATTGCCAACGGTCAGCAGTATAATTACCTTTTCGCTTTGCGGCATGCCCTTTCCCCCACCCCTCCATGCTGGGTAAAAAACGATTTGGTTGAATTTAAGTAATATTTAAACTGTAAGAGGGAGGAAACTATACATTTTTTTCATCTCTTCGGTACTGATAATGCTATGATGCTTGGCAATCAGTGGTGTGAATCCGTTTTTGCATTAGTGACTTCCTCGACCTTCTTGTTGTCCTTAAGTTACTGATATTACATAAAAATGAAACTAATTGAATTTATGAATGAAATTTGTTCCAAGAAAAAACTGCCACATTTCGATTTTTTTTTATTTATTATTTGTATGCAGGTGACATGTGGCAGAAATAATTCTTAACGATTCAAATATGAATTCTGGACACTTTTCTAGATTGCAAAATTCTCCAAGTATCATATTACACCTTCAATAATACGAGATTTTTTTTTTTAAATTTTATATATTTTTCTTTGAATTAAACTTTTTTCATTCAAAATCAACTTTGCGAAACAAAACTTTGCGCATTTTATTTCGCCGTTTGTTCTCAAATATTAAATGTGTTTAACAGATTTAAAATCTATTTAAGAACCGCATTGTTAAGCTCTTTTATTGATGAATTTCCACAACTTTTGGACTAAGATATAATCAGAAAGAGCTTTCGTAACTACACGAACCTACTCTGAATACATTTTTCAGTGATAAATAAATGTTCAGTTTCTCAATTCTTTCAAATTGCGGAGACAATTACGTAAAGGTTTTTTTTTAGGATATATGAAATTATTTTTGATTGAAAATCTTTTTCCTGTACATATTGCTTAATTAGTTGACGTTTTAAAAATATCCGAGTTTTTTCAAAAATTTGTACAATTAAAATTACGCGAAGTTTTTAATGTTTTGATTTGACCTTCCAAGTTACATTTAGTTATTTTCTTCTTAATCTTTCGAGTTAATATTAAACTATACTTTTTGCAAACCCTTTGTAGTCTTGTTTTTCTTAAATATTTTTCTGATGGATTTATTGACTATCCTTTATTTTTTTCTTTATTTTTATATAATTGTTTTTTTAAACTTTAATCATTTTAAACTTTCTTTGCCGAACACATTATGTAACTTGTCGAATTATAAAGTTTATTTCTTCTAGCACTTTATGAAATTTTGTTTGTTACATTTTATGACATGTGAATAGTTGCAGTTTTAATACGTTATAGTTATGTACTCAGTTGTCATAATTCTTACATAGCAAAACAATAAAAAGCAATAATATAACAAGGTAGTAAAGGTCAAAAATAAGATAGCCCCAGTAGAGTTTAACAGCAAACTCTTAGCCTTATTTTTTAGGAACTAGGATTGTGTGTGTGTGTAGAGTTGCACGCGTTCACACACATCAAGATATATATTATAAATGTGAAAGTATGTTTGGATATTTGGTAGTCTTTCACAGAAAAACCACTGAATGGATTTTAATGCAACTATAGAATAATATAGCTTATACATCAGAATAACACATAGGCTATAATTTATAAAAGTATTGTGAAAAGTTTCCAAAATATAACGATGATTGTCAAGAAAGTAGGAAAAATTCTGCCATCTGCGAAAAAGCCCGTGACAGCATACATCTATCTTTTTTCTATGAAGCAAAGCTTTCCCTTTTGTTTTGTCTACGCCATGCCTCAGTGCGCGCTCACATTTTTAATTTATTCCGTTGATCAGTGTAATCACTATTTTTTTCTACTTCATAATAAAACTAGATTTCGAAGGGAGAGTTGGTGGCAAGATTTTAACATAAAATAAATGCAACAAAAAGTAATATTAATGTAATACACTTCCAGATATAAATTATTTACACTATTTTAAGCGTTCATTACACAAAACCAAAAAACATTTTGATATTTTATTTTTAATCAGATAGTTTTTTTCTTTTTGGATGTTTTTTTCAGTACATGTAAAATATATATCTAGGCTTTCCCCCATACTGTTTTTTTCCTTACATATATATATGCTTATTCAAGCATTAAAAAAAGCAATCGTTTCAATAGCTATCTGCAAATTTTTCTTTTATTTGTTACTTATAGAAAATGGATTTTAATTAATATATGTTTTTAAAAGGATTATTTCTATTATTTCATTACTAAATTAATCATTCGTTAATTAAAAAGTGCATCGTCTATTATTTTGGATAAAAAATACATTTCAGAGACAATTTTAAGCTAACTATATGTAACGATTGATTCATGAAAATCTGAAATTTATTAAATTATTTTAGTTTCTTAGAAGCTAACTATTATTAAAAAAATGATGAAAGAGTTTTGTTTTACTCTTAACATCAGAATCGTTTTCTTTTTATTGCTTCACATTAATAATTTTTTAACTAACGCAATATTGTTTTTTATGAGTCATACATCGAAATTTGAAGCTATATCTTATCTGTGAGGGGGAGGGGAAGAGGCAACAATAATTTTACACTAAAAAAATCCCGTGTTATGCCGGGCTAGAAAGAGGGAAAAGAAACCTGTCTTAATTATTTTGTGTGAAATAATTTTAGAAATCAGTCACATTGCGCGCATACAAACACACATAATTGCTGGTGTCATGAGGGAAAGAAAAAGCCCTTCCAACGCCGGGCCATGCAGCTAGTATATACATAAATGCTTGTGTGTATAATCCATAATGTGTACAAATAGTTACAGATCTAAGTATAACCAATCAAGACGGTAAGAAATATTAGCCACAGGTACTCTTGGCATTAGGAATCAAGATTAGAGGTTTCAACAGTTTTGTGACTAGTCAACCTTCCCCTGTAATTTGCTTATATACTGGGCAATAGGGAAAGGAAGAAATATTATAGAAATGTAATTAATTCCAAATAAAATACACAATACTATTAATATGTAATGATAAAATTTAATAGAGATTACTTACTAGTATAAAAATCGATGTAATAAAGCTAGGAAATAAAATTTGCTTCATGAGCACAGGTTAATGTTTTCGGTTAATGCACAGGTTAATGTTCTTATATATATGTAATACATATATTATATATATATATATATATATATATATATATATGTAATATGGTTTGCATTTTTACATGTAAGTTTTTCCTATAGAATTTCTTTTTCTTAATATTCATCTGTATAAGAGAAACCTTCTATTCTCTCTATTCATACTTTCATTTTATTTTAATTTCTGGTGTTCCATTCACGTTTAATATATATAAGCCTAATTTTTCAACATGGTTCTGTTTTTTCTATTATGTCGAAAATTTCTGCTTAAGAGGTAGGTGCAAAGCATTGCTGAGCCCTAATTTCGCTGGCTTAATTCAGCGGCAGCTTTGGAAATCGTAATAAGTCTCCATTTTAGTCCAAAGACTTTTGGTATCTTCAATTTTAATAGCTCTATACCTCTGTTTCCTGTTTTGTCCAATTTTAGTACAACATTCCTTAGCACAATTTTTTTCTTGATATGTTTCTTAAAATTAAATTTCTTTCTTTTTTGGCCTTGTAGGAAGTACAATTTTGTCACTTGTTATTTTATTATACTTTATAATAAAATTACTTTTATATTTTATTATACTTATTTATTTTATTATGCATCTATACATACTCGATGTCCATAATTAAACTTGAAATTTGCGGGCAGTCTGTAGCAAAAACTATGCAGCAGAATTGCTTGAAAATTGGGTAATGGTTTAATGAAATACTGAGAGTTTCATCGATGGAAAAAAATCAATGAGTTTCAAAAACCAGACTAAATGGCGTTATGTTATTGGCATACACAAATGTCCACCATAGTAATCCTGCGCGCACGCAGCAGCCCGCGGGATATAAAGAAGGGAATCTTTTGCAAGTCAAGGAAGGACTCTCGAGGAAAGTGGTGAAATTGTTTTATTGAAACGGAGACCCAAGCTTTGCGGACACTTGGGTCTTTGAAAAGGTCCACCCGGTAGTCACAAACCTGATGAGGAAATTTAAAGCAACGGGAACATTGGGGTTTCAGCCAGGAAAGGAACGAAATTGAGGGGCAACCATCGGCATCACTAATGTTCGGTGCATTGCAGCATCTGTTGACCAATTTCTGCGCTACCAAATGTCGCTAGTGCAGCAGCTTTGACCAGACGTGGATAAACTTGTGCGGGTTGAATGTCCCATTTTCATCTGGAGAGTGCGGTTAACACGCCCTATAGCCGTATTTGGGCACATCTATTCCATTGCATGCTTCGTGTGTAGCGGTCTGGTGCGACCTTACTGATACTTTCATTGCTTTTTCAAAAAACACATGGCCGCAGGGCATGCATTGTCAATGATACGCTCCAGTATTAGAGCCATTTAGGCAAGGCGATGTGATACAACCACAGTGTTTATGCAGGATGGTGCTCCTCCACATCACCTGTTGTGTGGAAAAGTTCCCCACGGCCCTTTCGGTAACGACAGCATTTACATACCCCTTGACCTTATAGATCCCTCGACTTGAATCCTTGCAACTTTTGCTGTGGGGATACCTTAAGGCCATGATCCTATCACATTTCTGACCTTTAAGAAGACGTAGAATAGGGGTGGTGAACCAGTGGCACGCGTGCCATCGAGGGCACGTGAAACTATATTTTGGGCACGCCATCGATTAAAACAGTTTGCATTTGGGTTCAAAATTTACTATATAAAGTATTACGAACAAACGCGAGTGATCGGTCGCGGGCCACATTCTCGTTTACTATTGTTTTGTCTTAGTTGAGTCGTAGATTACAATGGCTATTGATGCAAAGTTTGCCTACGCATAGCGTAGTCAATTTCATCGACACAACTGTGTTTTAAAGTTTATTTGTGTTATATTTACGATTTTTAACTGTTTTCTTAACATGGCTAGTTGAGCAGAAAAAGAAAAATGCAATATAGTACGTGTAACAGAGAATTTCAAACTTGGTGGGGACCGAGAAATATGGCATGATTGCGACAAAACGCCGTGCTATGTTCTGGAACAGCGAGATGTTGTCTGTGAAACTGAAACAAATATCAAATCCTTTTGTCGAAACAGTGAACCAGAATGAATTGCTTAGAAACCGTTGGGTTCCACTTCAGCATGCATTCTGCTAAAAGTAACTGACCTGGAGCGTAGAAACCGCTGTGTTAGAGCTGTATCAATCAAACGGGGCCCCATCAAGCGTAAACAAAAGATCGTTAAGGGCCTCCAATGAATTTTGATACTGGGCCCACGAAAGACTAGCTACGCCAGGGCATTTTACAATCCTAATATAAGTTGTTTGTCACCTAATGTGCAATAACAAAAGTCGCACTAATGTTACTTTATAATTTGAATTACAAGTATAACTAAAAACGTTTACATACAGTGCAAAATGTGTTCTTTCGTCGTACATAGAGTTTTAAGTTGTTAATATTTAGTTTTTTAAAACATTCAACATTGAATGATCCCTAAAGGTTCCCCCCTGGCACAGTTCCCCAGTTCATGTCGAACGTGCGATTTGACGCTTCCAGATGGTGGAGCATGTTTTGTACATTATTTCTGTGTTCTCATTAAAGCTATTATACGCCAACCAGAGGTGGTTTTTGAAACTCATTCTTTATTTCCCCTCGATAAAATTTCCACCATTTAATTCTGCCGTTACCCAATTTTCAGGAAATTTCGCTGTATAGTTTTTGCTACAGACAGAATCGAACTTTGAATGGAACAGAATCAGTTTTGAAATGTTTCAACGTTCTCATAAATTTATAAATGTGTATTAACTTAAAATACTGAAATATTTGAAATTAGCGGTTAATAACATTAAATGCCTATTTCTATTGCATCGAAATTTTTACAATTGTAACAACAAATGTACTTGGGGTGCAGAAATTTATGAACTGAATTTTGAAAAAACGGTAAGCTTTTATTTATTAAATATAAAGGACACCAATTTTTTTTTAAGACTTGCGGAAAGATTTAATTTGATGCAAGTACAAAAAGTTGAATTTGAAATATTGTGTTGATTTTTTTGACGGCTAAATTTTATCCTCGAACTGAAAAATTTTACATAAAAAAAACGAATTATTTTACAAATACTTCTTTCATTTTAATTAATTTTTTATATGAATAAACTTGATTTATTAGGAAAGATGGAACGAAATAATATTCAAATTTATTAAAGAATTTTATTCAAAAAAAGTTTTTTTTAATTATAACGAAATTTTTACTGAAATGGGCCAATTGTATGCTAGTCCGAAAATCATTTGTCTTAAATACTCTAAAATCTTAAATAACCAAAAGTTTTTCTTAGTTTTTTTAATAATTGAAAGTGGTAAAAGGGTAATTTTTTTACTTTAAGATTTAAATAAATATTAACAGAACTGCGGTATACGTTCACATACTTTTCACCTGAAGTTAAAAAGAAATAAATAGTAAGTGTGTTTGTTATTATTCCTCGTTTTCTCCATTTACTGAATATAATTTTCAAAATTTCAATATCGTTACGTTTTTATTTAATTGAAGAAAGACTTTTGAGAGAAAAATAAATATATATTTTTAATCTATTGGTTGAAAGTATTATCTTAATTTATATACAAATGATTGAAAGAAAAAAATAAGACAAGTTATTCACAATTTCAAAATAATTGTGTGGCCGCGCCATTTTTGTTTCCAAATCTCTAAACTGTTTCCTAATTTGGCTTCCTTCGCATATTTTAAGGCCGAACGAGTTTGGCATTGCTGTACATTGTCGTGCTATTTTGATTTCTTATGTTCTTTTTCTATCTACTTCGCCTGTATTTTTTCTCCTCGTAATAGAATAAAATCGATTTTATGTAAATATTTTGATTGGAATTCTATCATTAATATTTTAATATAAGTATGAAGGTTTATAAGAAACAATTCAACTCCAAGCTTAAATCGAATATTTGTATCTAATAAGCTCTTATTTACAGTTAAAATATCTTTAATTTTGATTCTATTTTTAAAAAAGTATAAATATTTGTAATAGAATTTTTAATTATATCGAAGTATTGGCACATAGGGAAGACGACATTTTTACTTTAAAAAAAAAAAAAGAATCACGTGACAAATTTATGTTTTATTCAAAGTAATTTTCCTCATGTATTGTCAAATTATGTTGCCTATCAGTAATTAAAGCGTGTAATATTTTCTACTACAAGTGTATTCCATTTTAATGTCCTTTTTTTCCTTAATACTTCGCGAACTAATGATCATTTCCAATATCAACTTAGAAAAATACGTTTAAAATTTGTCAAATATTCTACAGTCTTTTAAAAGTATTTATTTAATAAAAGTAGAAGGATCATTACTATCGTGTTTTGTTCCTTTTTTAAGGTATATGAAGCTGTTAAGACACTGTATAAGCAAATTACGTTATGAAATTCAGTTGACTGATCAGCGTACTGGTGCGGGAAATCCTCCGAACTGATTGCAAATAATCTGCGAAAATTTCTCCAAAGTGATTATCTTTCTTTTCGAACTTCTTAGGGTAACAAATTTTAAACGATTTCATTTTTATCATTAACAGAGAAGAAGTCATTCATTTCCATCTTATTGTGAGTAAAAGCTATGTATTTTATTTTTGTTCTTAAAAGTTTATCGTGTATATTATTCTCTGTTAAATACTAACATTTAAAAATTTGTATGGCAACTCTACACAAAAATGTAGACGACGAGAAAGGTATGAAAATGTTACTTCTTCCAGAGTTCCATTATTTGGGTTCATTTGAAAATAACTTTTTTTAAGTATTAATTTTTTCTATGCTGACGGTTTTATAAATTCTAAAATAGCATGCAGTCAAAGTGCTTTTGTGTTGGAAATTTTCGATATTCCAGAGACATTTAAATTGAAGTTTTTAGACTTAATTATGTTATTTATTTCGTAAATAATAATTAAGCTATTAATGAATGCTAAAATCAATCGTTCTTCTCGTCTGAAAGGATAAAATGGTTGAACTAAAAATAAATTCAACTATATATTTGAATATGCCATGTAGAATTAAATGTAATGATGTGTTAAATGGCAAATGTTATCTTTTTATCAAATGTTAATATATTGATTCTCTAGAATTAAAAATTTTAGATTCTGCATAACTGAATATAAATTGTTGTATGAATTAAAATAACATGTTGTATTGCATATAAATATAATTTTAAAATTTGGTGTAAGTTTTCGTATATTTAACTTTTCGTAATGGTTTTTTTTAAAATATGCAGTTTGTTTTTAACTTCTGAAATTGGCATTGTTCAATTCTTAGAAAATGGGATTACGAACTTTTATCAGTTGAATCATAATAATCATATACGCTTCTTTTTATTGTAATTGGTGAATTTGTGTGATAAGGTTTAGGATTACTTATGATTACAAAATTAATTTTCAGAAGTAAATTCATTTATACGTATATAGATGCTCATTCTATTTTATATGTATTTGTATTTTTCATAAATACTATTTTAGAATACTACTCTTGGATCAGTAAGATGTGCTAATATGTAAGACTGTATCTCCATGAAAAAGTTTCTTGAAATAGAATATTTAAAAACGTGTGTTAGAGAACCGTAAATGTTTAGTAGAAAAATTAAACCTTGTATATGTTTGTACTTCTGATATTCAATCATTATTTTTATCGTTTTTTTATTCTTTCGAAAAGAGATATTTTAAGAATATTCTTATTTGCCTTAGCGATTATAAAGTGTGATCATCAATTGAATTAATGTAAAACGACCGTAGTTCTTTAGTGGTTAAGGTCACGAGCATGTTTCCAATGATGTTCATATTAAATTATGATTTTGAGTGAGAAGGCTCTGCCGTCAAGTCCTATTGAATGGCATAAAATGGAATAGGCCGATAGGCTTCCTGCCTTCCAAATATCAAGGCTAATGAAATGCTTACACCTCGTTCGTGGAAAGTTGAATGGCCAACAAAGGTGTCCTCCTCGCCACTTGACTGTCATTTAGAACGACCGTCCTCAGTAGCCCTCCTGCTACTTTTATTTCGGATTCGACAAAATCCGTTGCATGTCAGATCCATGAAACTAAACTCTATAATCGTCATGTGCCGTGATGAGAAAATTAGAATTAATACTTTTCTGCAATTAAAAATATTTGTAATGCTGTTACAAAGAGCAATCAAGTGATTAAATACGATGATAAATAACTATAATAATTGAAATATGTATCGTATATGGACTGTGTGATACTTATAAAATATGTATTGGATCTCCAAAAAGTTACATTTAGAACGGATTGTCAAATACAAAATTAAAGTGTGATGCCATGTGATGAAAAATTGCATGAACACTGAATTTTAAAGAAATGCAAGCGAAATTATAAGGAAATTGAAACAATTTCCTTAGCATTTCATCATGAATAACATTAATGACGAACTTCTTGATAAACTATGTTTACTCTTCTTCCATTTCGAGTAAAGATGGGTTATAGGGACAATGAAACCAAATATGGCAACATGTAAAACATCTGCCTGGCTCCAGTTTATGCTGCTGGTGAAAAAAGGGGCACAAGATTGGTAGTTATTTGACCAACAGCCTAGAAAGCTATATCTTCATTTTAAACGAAATAGCAGTTTACTTTCCTACTGAAGTCTTGGCCATTGTGCTCGTAAAAAAATTCTTCTGAAATAGAAGAAAAAAAAACAACGTGAACCAAACTCATTGATTTTTACTTACACTGCGATGTACTCGCCACCGAATTCCAAAACCAACTAATGAAAGATGAAATGTTTTTGTGTGGTGTTTGTAGGGGTGGAGGTGTCACAGGCTGCTGCCAAAAAATTTCAAAGCCAAGTTAGCCTCCTTCCTACGAAACATAAAACCATCTTTCATTTCACCACACCCCTCTTAAATCTCGCCTGTTCAGCTGGTGTTTTTCGTATTTTACTTGTTCGTTTCGTGTTAAGAGGGAAAAAATGTATGAAAATACTTAGTAGTTCGTCGTGACCGTTGTATTTCGTGTTACCAATATTTCGTCGTAAGTGTTTTCACGTTAATTGTATTTCACTGTATTTGCAGATGGAGGAAGAAAAACTTTTTTTTTTCAACAGAAGGAAATGTTGTAGTAACACATTTGTTTGACTAAATAGTTATGCTGTGCTGATGGAAATAGGCGAGAAATGCCGCTGGAGTGTATTGATATGCATGTTAGCTCTTTAAATACTATTGGGCCGACACATTTCTGTGTCGTGACATCAACCCCAGATGGATCGTACCCCAGAAACAACTGCAGATATCACCAATGTTCAGGTGAGCGAGAAAATCGGTTGCCATGGTCGTTATAACTGATAAGTGCTCAAATATGTACAAATCCTATGCAGTGCTGACTCTTGAAATATATCTACACAAAGTGTTGATCAACAATGTGAGGGAAGCAAGAATTTCTCGGATACGGCCCAAATATTTGAGGAGAATGTCCTTGGTTTGTGTTAATGCTCATAACAAAGCCAAGACGAATCGGAATTTTGTTTGAACTGAAATATAACATCTGATCGAATGATAGAAATCCTCGAGATGAAATAATTTAAAAAAAATTCCGGTACAGAAAAAATAGTAGCTTTATAATAACACATTAGGACTTGTGCAAGATGGGTAGTTGTTCCGTTACGCAATCAATATACATTACTACAAGCCACACGAATATATAGTAAATCGTAATCACAAAAATAAAAAAAAAGATATATAAATTTAAGATAGTTCGTAAAATCATATACATTACAATATAAAATAGGGCCGTGGGTAGCCTAGTGGTTAGAGCATCGGACTCCAGACCGGAAGGCCTGGGTTCGATGCCCGATGCCACCAAACACCCTCCGAGTACACACGGAGTACGTGCTCGTTAAATCAGTGGGTCCGTAGTCTTGTGGGCTTAATCACGAGCGCAGGGACTGGAGAATATTTCCCTCCCCTTCAGTTCGCATGCAGTAATTGTGGAGGTGGAGATAGAGGTCGTGTCGCCATCTATCGTCCCTTCGGGAAACTTCGCCGAGCTTAAATCGTACTGTCACCTGTATGGTGCTCAAGGCCAACGACAGGCGTACCTCTTGCCCATGCCACGATGAATTTCGTGGGCCTTGATCTGATTGCGTCAGACAGGTGGCATAAGAAAACAACAACAACAACAAACAATATAAAATAGACTTGTTGAAAAAGAAATTCCATTATTAACTTAATTCGTAGAGCTTATTTTTAAACAGCTATAGTCTGCTTATATTTAATGACTGTGCCAAGAACTGCTTCAAATGCTCATTATATACATATGAATATGCATATAGGTATGTATATGTATTGAATAAAGATGTTTTAAACGGAATAAGAAATCTTCAACCATGTATAACATCTGAACAATTAACACGAACACGCATTACTTCAAACCATAATATGTAAGAAAAGTGTAGCTTAAAAAATAAACGCGAAGTGTATAGCCTTACACTGAAAAAAGAAATTATAATGTATTAATGTGTGAAAGTGTTAAAAATTTTTGGTAAAATACGTCTAGCTTCGAATTACTTAAAAAGATAAAATACGTTTGATTAAGAAAAACTATTCAAATCGGAAGACATCGAAATACCACCGTAAACAAATCCGTGTTGCCCAAACCGCAAATGAAAATTTGACAGAATACTTTTTACAATAATTTATTCGAAAAACAACTGTAATTTCGCCTCAAAGAATAAATAAACGTATAAATGAAAAAATGCATTTAAAAAAATATGTAACAGACCTTTAAAAAAACTGCACAAAGCACAGATTTTCGCAGTTAGACGTGACCTTTAGACGTCATATCGAAAGTTAGCTGGAAAATCGTTTAAAAATTTGATTTTAAGAAGAATAAAGTGAATTTTGAAAAAAATCTCTTCGAGCTGCACACTATCCTGACCTACAGTTTCATACGTCTAGGTTGAAGAGTTTTTGTGGTGCAGTCCAAACTTTCTTTTATTAGTATAAATAGAGATTTGACAAATTTAAATCTTTAGAGAGCATTTTATTGTATTTCGATAAATAATTGTGTTCTTTCTAGTGTAGTTCGTTCATAAAAATGGAAATAATGCTTACGTATTTAAAGAAGTAATATAATTAAAATTTTGATTTTTTTTTAAATGAATTCTTTCAAAACATTTATTAGCTACCTGCAGAATAATTCATATAGAGAAAATTGCCGAGTGAAAGAAATTACTGCCCCAAAATTACCTTAACCCGTTCAGAACCGGTCGAACCATTTCTATATTGAGACCTCTACACATCCTCAGTTGGGTTGGGAACTGCTCTAAAAAATGGTACGTAAAACATCCCATAATTATTACATTAATATTTTGGCGTACATATTTTAATATAAACATAATTTACAGTTATTTTTTCAGTGTAAAAATTTAAACAGTTGAAATTCGTGTATGTAAAATGTATGCTATGTTTGATTAAATGGTTTTGAAAGCTTCAAATTGTTTTAGGAATAAGTAGTTTTAAGTGCCGAATTACGTTTCTTTTATTATCCAATTGCAATTTTTTGCAATGATCCGTTTTCAATTTTCCAATAATGAATATCCGAACTAGTCGCAATGATTCCACTAATTACCTTTTTCTACCTTTTTAATTTTCACCTGAATTAAAGCATTGAATACGTATTTCAAAATTTGCATCCAAATTTCGTAAACTGAGAAATTTTTTTTAATGTAGTGTTAATAAAAAAAATTTACTTTTGTGCGTAAAAGTAAAAATTGAATTAGCTTATTTATCATTAAAATATGTGTGTTTTCAAACATTTATAAATTTTTTACCAAAACATTAACAATAAAGAGTATATTGAAACTGTTTAGTAGCTATTCATAATTCTGAAAATTTTGCTTAAATGTTATATAAATTATTTTCACGTTCTCCAACGCGATACTATTGTTCTTAAAAGCTTTGTTTTAATGATTACTTGTTGTTGTATTTTTTTAAAATATTCACTTCTTAAATTTGATAACATTCCTGCTAAAATTTCATAAAGATGCAAATAAAATTTGATATTTTAGCATTTCGAATCCCTTGTCTCGAGATGGTAACGTATTTTTCCCTTTAGGGGCTTAATTTTTAAAAAAATTATTTTCTGAAAAAATAAGTGGAAAATGAAAATAACTTCCTATATATATTCTTAATTTCATTCACATCTGATCCATCAGTGCCGGAGAGATTGAAATGAATCGTTAGGAGTCGACGTATTGAATTAATTCGCGTTTCGTTTCATATTTTCCCTGCGTTAAAAATGAATCGGTAATCAAAATTTCTAAAGTAGTATTGGAGGATTTTCAAACTTTGATTTCCGATCGTTAAGTTTGTAAGTATAATTTGAACTGTTGGTAGATAATCGAAAATAAAGCTGCAGAATAAAAACTTCAAATCGAAAAATATTATATGAAAGAATCCTAATGTGTATATATATATATATATATATATATATATATATATATATATATATATATATAAAGAATTCTGAACTGGTTCCTTTTTTCTCGTGTCGTTTCTAAAAAATTTTAATTTATTTGTATTTTTGGAATTAAATTGCCTATTTCATGAAAAATTTTTTAAAAAGAATTAGATATTTTTTCAAATGTTTAGAGAACACTTATATACATTAAAGTATCGAATCAGGAGTCGTTAAAGACCTGCCGTGTAGAGAGGCTGATGCACGTTAAATCGATCGTGCTAACATACATCCCCTCTACTCCCCACTCCGAATCGCAGGGTTGGGGCAAAAAGCCACAAACCTAACTTGGCAGGGGGAGGGCTTATATTCTCCGTTACGCCATTGCTTGAAGCCCTCGCGTTGACTTGGTGCGGAAGTTTGGAGATTAGGGTGTTAATCCAAGTTTCATTCTCGTTATTATTGATTCAAATGACGAGCTCCATAACTTTTGTGTATCTTCTTAGTGCGACGTTCTATGTAATTTTATTACCCGATAATTCGGAAATATGCAAAGAAAACGGAATTGCAGACTTACGAAACAGATTTTTGTGAAATACGGAATTTGAAACTTATTTCATGAAAATTCGATATTTCAAAAAAAATTGACACCTGTTATGAGAAATTCCCCTTTGTTTTTATTGTATAACCGTCTGTTTAATCTATTGACGATATAATTTAGTTCCATTAGAGAGATTAATTATATACTGGTAATCGATGAGATTTCACGCGAGGTTTGTGGAACATCTTTTTCAGTGGCGTAACGGAGAACATTAGCCTCCCCCCAAACTCAAGTTCTTCGGCCCAAATACGTACTTAGTATCCGTTAGCTTTGGGCCCCCTAGAGCCCCTGCCCCTGCAATACGTGGGCTGCAGGGGTGTACGTTACGCCACTGATCTTTTTTGATGTTTTTTGACGACTGCATCAAACACTAATTATACGTTGCATTTGTCAAACGTAAACTGAAGAAAGAATCACTAACATTCCAAGATTTTATCCTATATGAGTTTAGCCAATAGTTCATTGATTCATTCTTATGCAATTGTAATCACACTAAACCAATTTATTTCGAAGATAATTTGCAGTATTGTACAGAATTAAATATTCGCGAAAATCGAACAATAAAACCTAATTTAGGAAGCTATTCTTCATTAATTTTGATCTTATTTGATCAAAACTAACTAAAAATTTCGCTTTAAAGGCTCAATGTTCGAAGGGTTAAAGGGATAAAGGTTCAATTGACAGAAATCTGTCAAAAATCCGAATGATTTTTTTTATCCTAAATTATTCTTTGTGTAATTTTCTATAATCTCACAAAATTGGAAAGCTGTAATCTAAAAAAAAAAATTCAAAATTATGATAATTTTAACGCTTATTTTTATTGACATCTCAATGCCAAACAGAAATTTTAAACGGCTTATTTCAGAAAGAAAAAATAATTCATTTATTTTCAATTAAAATGCTAATGCTTTTTTTTCTGTTCCTAATGCTATCATTTTTTTAACCTATTGCTAATAGTACACGTAACAAAAGTTGGTGTGCATTTTTGAATAAAACTTGAATTTTAAAAAAAATAGTTGAAGTTGGAATTTATACATTTTTAAAATAATTTTCAGTAAGCATTCAGAAAAAATATTTTACGTCTATCGATCATGCTAGCAGAAACCCATACCAACTTTTGTTGTGCATAGCTTGACGTATTTGTGAATTCAATGTCATGTGTGCCTCAATTATTGTGTAGTATTTTAAAATCCCTTCATAACTTTCCGTAAAAAATAAATGGTTAGTCTTTTGTTGTATTTTGAGAGCAAAATTTGTTTTTCGTGAACCGTACACATTGGTTACCAGCAAAAAAATTGTTAAAACCATTAAATCAAAGATTTTTGTATAAATCGTACCATGTCCTCTTAAGCGAAGGAAAAAACCTTTTTGCAAAAAAAAAAAAAATTTGATTTTGAATACAAAAAGCTTCAATGTTATTTGATTCATTAACAATTTCAAATTAGCTAAACTTATGATGGAATATTTTTTAAAAAATTGTGTGTGATTCCATAGAAATTCCATTGTATAGAAACCTTTATCTCAACTATGGAAAGGAATTCAAATACCCCGATAATTAGTTTTCGGTGTTTTGAAACATTGATACTGAAAAAAAATCACAATGACATATATCCATCACTCCATTCAGATGGTATCTCTTTTCGACTACGAATTCTTGCGTCACTAGAAGAGAGAAAAAGTGATGTCATCGACAGCCAATGAACGGGCATAAATATTTTACGCATGAATGAAGAGGGCTTTTTCTATGCGCGCATGCGGAGAAGGACTGATCACTTTCTGGTTTGACTTGTAAGGGAGATTTTAAAAAAATGCGACAAGAGAGAGAAATAAATATTCAGAAATGGGTATGAGGAAAATCGAAGGTTTTTCAAAATTAAATCGATTGAATAAAAACGAAAAAAGAAATAAAAATGCATAGAAATATTTGAAGTTTTACGCCCAGTATTTATGTTATCTGTGCGTGTTTTTTCCTTGTGTGTGTTCTGAGCAGTTATTTAATTTCATTAAACGTTTGATTTATCAATTACAATTCTTATTTGTGTCAAATCATGATCAGTGCCTTGCTGTACAAAATTCCAAAATGTATAAGTTTCAGATACACATCGTATTTATTTGCGTATTTAGTTTTATAATGATTATTTTTAAATTATCTTTGATGCTACTGGCATAATTTGTGCTGTAAATAACACCAAAATAATTTTAAAATGTAAACTAAGTTTTTATGAATTTGATTTCCTAAAAATTTTAATTTCAAAGCATATGTAGCGTGAATCCCCCCCCACCAAACGAGTTATAATTTCTAGTAAAAATTAAATTTGCAAAAATCCTTACGAAAACACAAAATTTCTGTCATTTTAAATGTAAAAACAATATACTACACTCTCGAAAAAACGTCCATTTTCATTTGTGTGTATTCTGAATTTTTATCTATGTTGATTAAAAATGTTTGGTATTGTTTTGATCCATTGTGAATCGAAAGTGGTGGTGTGGAAGTCTGAAGAGTGGGGTGCCATTTTAGATTTCGTCACTTGACCTCGGTTTAAAATTACGAGGTTCATTGTCCCTTTGTGCAACTTGAAAGTGCGATGTGCATGCCAGTAAAAAATATAACACAATTTTTTTTCCCTGGACAGTTTCGTTGCTTACAATAACATGTGTCTTTTTGTAATATATGCACTGGTTTATGCTACCCTTAATGTGGCCGCGGTAGTCTAGTGGTTTTAATCATGGTCTCGTGGCTAGCTTGTCATGAGTTCGAACCCTAGTGACACTGAAGACCCGCCGTGTAGATGGACGGATGCACGCTAAATCAGTCGAGGCTTAAAGTATCCCCTTTCGCGTGAGGTGGAAAAGGAAGGAAGCTCGAACAGCTCAGGTGTCGTCCTTGTCACTTGACCAGGGTTCAAAATGACGAGGTCCACCGCCAGTAACAGTCATTTACTTCTCAGTGTGGCGTTGTTAAACACTCCCTCACATGCAATCCATAACACAGCTAGTTGTCACATTTATTTTTAATTCCATATTTAATAATTGCTTGGGATACGTATTTGTGTGTGTGTTAAACCTTAGTAACTTAGCGAAAGCTTGTAATTTTTAATTGAAGTTGTACAGTACCGACTTACGCGAATTAGGAGTTACGCAATTTTCAAATCTCGACGGTTTGTCTTTTTTCTCCCCCATCTCTGAAACTCGGGTGAAATCAGTGCCAGAGCCTAACGAAATTGATAATGTGGTTAGAGGAATTGTCAGGCAACTAAATTTAGAAATGGATAGTGATGACGTTCAAGAAATGCTGGATTCCCAAACTGAGGAGCTGACAACGGATGAGCTCCTAAAAATGCTAGAACAAGACATTGAAGAACTTGTCTTTAGAGCCAGATCATTCAGAAGATCGAATGACGGTTGGGAATTTACGGAAGGCCTTAGTTGAATTGAAAAAGAGCTACACAAATTTTAGAAAGGGCAGAGCGTGTTTCTTTAACAAAACAAGGAACCGAAATCTTTGAGACTTCTTATGAACCAAACAACTTCTGTTTTCGATTTGGGTCGAACCTTTTCTTCCTAAATTATTTTCTTTCGTCTGCAGCCCCAACTAAGAAATAGTTTATATGTTGAACACGTTGAAAATGCCGAAATTCGGTCAAGACGAATAGTTCAGTTTTTTATTTTATTGAATGGAGTTATCTTTTGGCTTTACAAAGCATATACTTTGTTTTGCTTCTGCGCTACCTAGAGGTCAAGTTACAATCAATTTTATAAAGTTGGGGAAAAACAAGCAGTGGGCATTTAAATTGCTCAAAATCTATCATTGCCAGTTTGATAACTCAAAATGTATTTCTATAAGATTTTTTGATCTTGATAATTACGTTATGTTCTGGAGAATTAATAAAAAAATTTCTTATTGTATGAATACTTTTTGCGAGATGGCTTGTTATTTCAGTAAGGGTCTCATAAAAAGTATCACAGTTCTTATGTTGACTCAATCAGCTCTAACATTTTCAAACTTTAATAAAACATTAACATTTTAGTACATTTTCTAGATAAATACATCTAGTTTGTTTTAGTAATACACTTTTACTAATACAAGCTTATTACTTTAATTGCTTTCAAGTTTTTCAAAAATATTGTTAAAATTTCACTTGTAACTAGGATTTTTGTAAAATTTAGGTCATTTATTTTAAATATTAGTATTTATTGTTATTGAGTCCTAAAAAAGCATTTATAATGCTCAAATATGCTATTTTGTTAAAAGGTTTTCCGAACGTATTCGGATACCTTAAGCGGTTATCACTGATTCCCACCTATCGCGTATGTTCTGCATACAAGGCCGGATCTACGTATGGGCTAAATGGGCTGCAGCCCAGGGCCCCCCGGTTTCTAGGGAGCCCAGTTCTCCATTGAAGATAACAAACAGAAAAAGATGTAATAAAATAAATTTCAAAATAGTAATGAAATAATAAACCCCAGTAAAAGAATAAAAATCAAAAATAAAATACCAGAAGTACCATATCAAATTTGTTTTTATTTTCAAGAGCAAGAGCAATTGACTCTTTTGTTCGTTCACTCTACCACCGAATACGCGGAAATTAATAATTAATAGACAGATGCTCTATCATAGAGTGGCGCCGGCGAGCATCAAGCATTTATACAAATGTAGCGGCACTATTTCTGTAGCCATTTATTTTTGTACAATAATAATTCTAATTTATAATAATATACTAAGTTGGTGTTGTGCCTTATGCATACTACCTGCAACTAAAACATAGGTACCTGTTTATTCAAGTTTCAAGAAAAAATTGAGTGCTGATACACATTTCTAAATTATTTAAGTAGGAAGATATTGAAGCAATGATTAAGCATTTTCTGTATTTTCAATTTTTTAAAGATTGAAAACATCAGGATTTCCCATAAATATGTATGTTGTCTTAAAATTTGTGTTAACTTAATTACTTCTATGGGATATTAAAAAATAATCAGTTTATGTGGGTCATTGAGATTCCCCGCGAATATTATGGATAAATCTTGATTTTCGTAATAAGTCGGCTTTTTTAAGTATAGGTAGCTACAGCAAATAATAGATGACAACGGAAAAACAATATTTAAAGTGGGCCAAATAATTCTAAAGTTTATTTTTATAAAATCCCCTTTAAACTGATGGGCTAATAAATAATAATAATCAGCGTTTTAGGTTTTAGCGAGTATAGACAAGAATTTACTTTTTAAAATTAACTAGGTACTTTTTGCAATTATCTTAGAAATATACTATATTATTTTGTAAAAATTTGTTAGAATATTTTTAGTTTATTAAGTACATCGACTGTGTTATCGTAATTTTATGTCCTAAACTTTTAAACTGATTTTTAGGAAAATCAAGCACTTAGTTAACAATATAAATATGTCTGGCAGAAAATATAAAAGTGTAGCGGAAAAACGAAAACTACCGTTAAATCTAGAAAAAGAAAAAATTAAATGTGCCAAAAATTTAACTTTTTTTTACAATGGAACATAGTAACAAGAATATAACAAACGCAGAGACATTAACAAGCGCAAGGGAAAGGAACTTAACCAAAGGAAACGGAGAAGCACAACAAGCAAATGTCAATTGAAAAAGATATTGTTCAGCCAGAGGACATCATTAATGCCCTGACCGAAAAGTGTTTAGAAAATGTTGGGTATGAGTTCGAGAATTATACGTTGGCGGGGGTTCGTGGCCTAAATCTCTAAGTAATAAATTTATTGATTATATCCATTCACATGAAATGAGTTATTTTCAAAAAATAAAGATCCAAACAATATATATTCCGTTTCGGTAAGAGAATACAAAGAACAAAAGATATCATTTTCGAATAATCATTTAATTAATAAAAACTTAAAAAATGTCCAAATGCTGGGAAAATCTTGGTTAGGTTATTCAACTAGTATTGATATTGTTTTTTGTTTGACCTGCAAACTTTTTTCCAAAACAAATTCTCAATACACAACCGGCTTTTCTGACTGGAAACACAAGTGATTGGAAACAGTTAAGAAAATCCTAAAAATTCTATTGAACATAAAAATTCAATGTTAGTTTGGTTGACTCGAAAAGAAAATAAGTCTGTTTTAGATACAGTTACAGAAGCAACTAAGAAAAGATACAGAATGTTACCACTATGTCCTCAAACGGGTTATTTCGGTAGCAAAGTATTTGGCTATAAGAGGTTTATCAGTTAGAGGGGTACCGAGGAAGTTTTTGGTTCTCCTCATAGTGGTAATGTTATGGGTGCCCTGGAATTGTTAGCAGAGTTCGACCCACTCATTCGTTCGTGAACATATTGAACAGCGAGAATTACTTCCAAAATCGTTAATATCGTACGTATCCAAAACAATATATGAGAAAATAATTGAGATCATGGGCAAACAAATCATTAAAACAATTACAACTCAAATAAATAACGATGACACACAAAGTACTATTCAATTGTGATAGATTGACTACACAGAAGTACCCTAAGAATTTCATATTTATCGAAAAAAATTGTTTGCGTTTTCTAGCGGTCCATATTATAAAGAAGCTTGCCACCAATTTTCAAATCTGTTAGCAAATTAGTTTTTAAGATATCTGAAGTTTTATGAGCTATAGTTTTGGTTTCGGTTTCTTGTTAAAGTATTTTTCCACAGTTAAATTGAATTAATTAAAAATATTATTGAGCACAATCAAATCTTTTAGTGTGAAATGTTTATTAATTCCAATTTTTCTTACTAAAATAATTTCTGCTTGATTATGTGTTGAGTTCTCATAATTAATAAATTAAGATTAAAACCATGGTCAATTTTTGCTTAAAAATAGTTTATATTACCTAAAAGATTTATCATTCATTTTGTCATGGAGAGAAAATGGCATAGCCAAAGCATTCTCAGGTTGCTGGGTGAAACAATATTTCAGAGAGGGAATACTACTGGAAATGATGTCTCTAAAAATCAGTCGTCAGCTGATACTTCAATTAAATATCCGAATACAAGGATTCTGAATTCAAATGTTGCAGATATAAATGAATATTTCCTTGATGTGTGTGTGTGTGTGTGTGTGTGTGTGTGTGTGTATATATATATATATATATATATATATATATATATATATATATACCAAACACATCATTATACTAAACACATTGTAGTACTATATTTTAGTATTTTAAAGTCGTACGACAAGAGCTAAAACTCCCTAAACAGCCCCAATTTAAAACTAAAAAAAAATAAATCTTATGAGCAAACCTGGCTCTTTTTAGCGTAAGTTAGTACCATTATTATTTGTAATAAATGCTTTGTGTGTTTCAAAACTTTTGTGAAAATATTAGGTTAAGATTAAGCTGAATAAACTGTCATTTTAACATATGTTATCAATATTACGCAAAAATATATTTTGAATTAAAAAAAATATTTTCAGTCATATTTAATTAAAATAGTGTTTTAATGTAAAACATACATTGGAAAATAACATATTAAAAAATTAGAGCTTTACGGGAATTATAAGTTTTTGTTTTATGCCTTTACAAACTTTAAATGCGTTTTTCTCATACTTTCAATTTTGAAGATATAAGTGTTTTCTAATCCCTACGGCTTTTTTATTGTTCAAGATAGTGCCTTGAAATTATTTATATATACTCCCGAACGTATGTTCTACAAAAGTTAGTATATATATATGGTAATGTGGTGGTATCTATATAAGCCAGTAACAGCCTCTAGACTGAAGTGATCATTTTAGTGTAGTGGTTAAGTTGCGTGCTTACGGAATCGAAAAGGTGCCGAGTTCTAATCTCCTGCAGTACTTTCATGAATATTCTTAAAATATTTAGTGACAATGAAAATGAGAAAATTGATTTTCGAAAGGAGGCAGTAAATTTATTTAATAAATTAAGAAAACTTGAAACTGCCATTTTAATTATATTTTGGGAAGAAATTTTAGAAAGATTTTTAATTAAATTAACAAAATATTACAAACTCCTGGTTTGGACATCTGTAAAGGGAATTATTTAATTATGTCATTAAATACGTTTATAAGTAGTGTACGATATGAGTCAGACAAAAAACTAGAGGAGTATCAAGACTCAGCCAAAAAATTAAGGCCTAGATTATGAATAGAATACAGCGATGACGACTTATTTCAAAATTTGCAGATAAATCCACAAAAAAAGCTGTGTATGGGACAGCACAATTTAAGAGACACGCTTATTGTTTCGTTAGATAAGCTAATCCTTGATTTAAATAGAAGAAACCAAGTATGTTTTGTAGGATATAGTAAGAAATTAAAATTTTTGATGGATTTGAAAGTTCAAATATAAGGAACGTTGGCCTGGAGAGTAAACGCGCTATTGATTACTATTTAGATGTCGTAGACCAGAAGGTGTTCAGTTCAAAGTTTAGCCAACAAGAAAAAAAAACTAAGTTAGAGTCCTATACTTGTAGGGATATGTTCAATTTAATTTTTGAAAACTAACTTATTGACGTTTTTCCGAACTTGTATACCAATTTAAAGATTATTCTAACACTCCCTATTACTAGTAGTGAAGCGGAGCGAATGTTCTCTAAAATGTCCTGTATAGAAAACAAGTATTGGACTGCAATGACAAATACTAGGCTTAATTATTTATCATTTCTTTCTTCTTTCTGTTCCCCAAAGACTTAAAATATGATGAACAAATAAAGGAATTTGCCACACAAAAGTGTAGAAAATTGTTTTTGTAAATTATGTAATTGTTTATAACTTATTTAGATTGTATAAAATAAAAAAACCCCTTAAGTTCCATATATCTATATATATAACAAAAGTGTAGAAAATTATTTTTGTAAATTATGTAATTGTTTATAACTTATTTAGATTGTATAAAATAAAAAAAAACCCCTTAAGTTCCATATATCTATATATATATTAAATTTTCCCGCACATAATTTATTTAAGAAAATGGCAAAAATTTTAATTATTTAGGGGCCCCCAGAGGTCACGATCCGATCCTGTCTGCATACATAAAAATTGAATTGAACGGATTCTGTTTACATGAAGGAACGCTAACGGATAAAATTGCCTAAGGCTTCATGGGTTTTTCCTTTTATTGTTCCCCTCCAGTAAGTCACCACGCTGTCTGTTGGGTGCGTCCAGAATGAGAACCGCGTAGGCAGCACAACCAAGTCTTTGAAAATGCGGTTGGAGATGTTTAACCCACACCGCGGACCTTGGTTCTGCCCCCGCTTTGTTTATCTTCTTCTCTGCAGTTCGTCTTTTTTATCACTTTGTTAACATTTCGCCACGGCAAAAGGTGGGAGTTGTGTGGGGTCCAGGAATCAAGCCGTTTATTTTCCGAGTGCTCTTTGCACTTGAACAACAACACTTCAATCAGATAAGGTCAATTTATTTCGTTTGATATCCAAATAGAGATCGGTTGGTGGTTTCAGGAATGATATGCAGAAAATGTTTTTTTTATTTTTTAAGAAAAATCTCTTTATGTTGTGTGATTTTTTTTTTTTAAGTTTACACATATATTACCTGCTTTAAGGTGTTTTCGTTTATTTTTACAAAATAAAATTTTCTCTAATTCCTCGTGTTTATTTGTTAACACAGATGGGGGATTGTTAAGTATCATTACACTTGTCTGGTTTTGAACTGGGCATCGCTTATATCAGTGCCTCCTACCAGTAGCGCACACAAAAACTTTTCAAGGAGGGAGGGAGGGTCCAGGGTCGAAAGTCCACCATTTTGGTATCATGCTCCAATACGTCGCCCAACTTATTCTTTCGATTTTGTCGATTTTCGGGAGCAAAAACAATACAAAATTAATTATTGAATAGATAATTGACAATAATTAATAAAGTTAATAAATGACAAATACAGAATTAAATTTAACGTAATATATGCATAGGATTATAACCAATCGAAAAAAAATCAAGGGCTTTAGGGGGTGTTTGGACCCTCCCCCCCTTGTGTGCGCCACTGCCTCCCACCAATCCGCGGACTAGTCAATGTTTGATCATTTTACCGTGGCCCGCTAAGGGGGCTGGACGTTGATTGGTTCATATTTTAGATTTTGTTGCCATAATTTCAATTGAATTGTGTTTAAATGGGCCTTCAGAATAAAATATACTGTTATGCCAAACATTAAATATAAAATGATTTAGCAAGGAAGATGAGGTGATTTTCCTGGAAAGTCGCACAAACCCGAGAGAAATTCCTCACAGTAAATAAAATGGAAATAATGTGTCGTTCCTTGGGCGGCCCGGTACCATTAGATCCGCGGCCAGGAGGTTGAGGACCACTAGTTACTACCGTTAATTATACTTAGCACCGTTTTGTATTGGTGTGTACAAAGCGCCCCGAAATGCCATCGAAACAGCGTAAAATTTTTACCATGCGTATACCGTTATGGGATGGGTGAATCATTAATTAGTATTTATTATTAACGTCTCAATAGAAAACAACACGATTGCTATTGGTGACGAACCTTATAATTTTGAGCCAACTGGGCTGGCGCTCCCTCTCCGAACTTTCATGTAAAGGATTGGCGTTGATGCACAATGAGGGTGCACCAAAAGCCGCTGAATAAAAGGGAGAACAGAATGCCATTTTGGAATTCTGAGCCGAGTTCTATCGAGAATGAATTATTGCTTATGAAGAATATGGATTATCCTTTCCATCAATCTATATATATATAATCGGGTCAGACGTATCCAAGCAGCACTGTTGTGGATGTGTAATTGATGGATACAGGACGAAACAGGTTTCACCGACGGCATCTCTCACTACGAGCCCTATCTCCCACTAACGGTGTTGACTATACCAATGGCACTACTGAATACATTGGGCAGGGCAGTAATGGTATGCTCCCCGTTTTTTCCTTCCTTTCTTTGCTGTGGAGTATATTGAAATCAAGAGGTAGGGGGTGCCTTTGTGGTGTGTTATGCCCTCCCCCCCCCATTGTTGCATACTTTCCGTGGCAGTCTAGTGGTGGCTGGCTTGTTACGAGTTCGAACCCAGTACCACGGAACACTTGCCGTGTAGGTGAGTGATGCACGTTAAATCTGTCGAGAGCTCACACGTCCTCCCAAGGGTGTGGTGTGGCAGTTAGGAGAGGGGGGTTCCAGCTCAGGTGTCGTCACTTGACCATGGTTCAAAATTAAGTCGTCAAAAAAGCCCTCGTGTAGCTGAACAGTGCGACGTTAATATTCACTCAGTCACATGTTCCCCCGTTGCTCATTTATTTGACACTTTTCATTGACGCACATTTCTTTTGTGGTTGCGTTCCTTTTGTGCACTTTTGAGCACTCTGTGTCTTCAATGTTTCTTAGTATATGTACAATCTCTGTTTTGATTTCTTTTCATTAATAAAAAAGAAAAAAGGGAAAAAATTATAGGTTTTCAGCTTGTATTATCGTTGACCTTTTGCATTTTTTTAAAATTCCCTCTTTTTTCTTGGGGGGAAGGGGTCCCATTGGTACTTTTTGGTCGTGGTAGCCTAATGGCCGAGGTCACAAATTCGTGGCTGGCGAATTCGAGCCATCTGCTACTGAAAACCCGCCGTACAGGAAGGGCCATTGCACTTTGAAACTCTCCGGGCACAAACGTTCTTCCCTATTGGTGTGGTAGGTAGAAAAAGGGGGTGTCAGCTCCGGTGTCGTCCTCGTCGCTTAACCGTGAATCAAAATGACGAATCCGTCGCGAATAGCCCACGTGACTTTTCGAGCTGTGTTAATAAACACTTTATTCAATTTTTTATCCCTCATTCTATTTAAATGATCCTCCATATTTCTATTCTCTCTGTAATTATGATTTTCCAGAAATCATGTTTCATTTTAGCATCGTTGTTTCATTAGCATTTTTTAATTTAAACCTGAATAACGTGATTAGGTTTGAGGAGTAATTTTCACCTTGTTCACCTGTACATTTTTAGATCCGAAATTTAAGTTTTATTAGCTGTATATTCCCAAAAGAAATAAATTACTGCGCTAGACATTTTACAATTTTTGAAATATGTCCTGAAGGTAAAGCTCACTTATTGCTTAAAGTAATTGAAATGAAAACCAGAAGAAAAAAAAAACATCAAGAAAATGTCAAAGAAATTCCCACTACTAAAAAGGGCAATTCTCTATCCATCCAAGCAATCAAGGAAAAATGGCTTGCTTTTTCCCCCGTAGAGCAAGCGATGCAAAAATTGATTCCTCCCGTTGGTGTGGTGTGGTAGTTAGTGCCAGCTCTGTCATTTTTTTTCCTTCTGTTTAATAATAAATCAATTTTTTGATTGCGTCTTTCATTGTAAATGTTTTAAAAACATTCAAAAAAAGTTTAGATTTTTCTTTTAAAAATTAGAATTATAGGGTCAGGTGGGGGAAATTGGGGGTAAAATCAAGCTTTTTTTAGAGAAGGCCCAAAAATCAAACTATTAAATTAATTTTAATGAAACTTTTGATGCATTTTATATACATTGGATTCATATAGATGAAACATGAAGCATAGCCATTCAATTTTGTTCGATTGTTTTCTCAAAGTGACACATTTGAAAGAGCATGTTTTGATCCGCCAGTAACCCATGGGGGAGGGGGGAATGGTGTAGCTTTAAAATTGGTGTATATTTAAAATAAAAATATGTAGATATATTCTTTTTCTAATATGTCTTAAATAAATGTTAAAATAAATCTGTCTTAATTGTATTTAATAGCACAAATGAGCAAAAAGAAAAAAATTACATATTATTTAATTAAAGAAATTATGTCCACGGCTATCAAAATTACGTTCACGTAGTATGCGGCATATATCACTGAACTCTACATAATCTTCATCAATAACCGAAAAAGTATAACAGAACCCCAATGGGTGACTATTAATGAAATGGGTGAAATTAATATTAATAAGTAATTTAAAGTGTTATTAGTATGTTCTTATAACATATTCAGTTTTTTCTCTTCCTAAACTAATTTAGGAAGCAAAAAATTTTTAAATGTTTTTCAGCACTAAAATTACTATTTAGTGAATAAATACTAAATTAATTAATTGTTTTATAGTCATTTTATTATAAAATATATAGAGCATTAGACATTTGTTAAATTTAATATAGAGGTAAAAATATCCCTAAGTCTAGCCATACCCCCCCCCCCAAATTACTCCATCTAAAAAACAACTCATGATAAATAGAATTATAAAATTTATTCTGATCTTTTTATGTCGATCTGTTCCTTAGATATTGCTCTATAAGTCTGAACTAAAACTAATAGTTTTTGCTAGTTAATATTGATTTTAGAAGAAAGTTCCTCAGCAGCCTAAACTAATATACAATTAGCAATCAGCATATCAAGAAACTTAATAAACATCAAACTTGTTGCCGACTTCAGAAACTAAAATGAAGATATTTACTATAATCTCAATATATGTCTCCAAAAAAGAAATAACAAAATATCTGTATTTAAAAAAAGAAAACAGATGTTTTTCAATATACCCCTACTTTACCCCATGGGCCCACTTTCCCCCACCTGACCCTATGCGATAGATTTTACTTTTCTAATCACAGTTCCTCTCGGTATTGTTTGTTTCATTATTCCCAATTTTTATAAATATTGTGACGAAGTTTGTGCAATAAATACTTTGAATAGTGTAAATAATTTATATATATCTTGTGTGATACGTTACTTTTATTTTCTGTTGTATTTATTTTATGTTAAAGTTGTAATATTCGCAAGCAATGCTGTTTCTTACATTATAATGGCGATTTAGTGGAAACTTGGTGAAATTTTGAGATAGAACCAAGTTAGCATAATTTTTGGCGACCATCTTGGCGACTTTGGCTACCATATGGATTCTTCTGGAAATTATTACTTTAACGATCTGTGTGCCGACTGTAGATAGGCCTTTGATTAGTTGACCAGTAATTACTTCAGCTGTTGAATAGGACGAGCAAGTGCTTGCGAATAAATTACGTATTTGTATTTTAGACATTTATAGCTGTGTGTCTGAACATCATAGAAGATGTGAAGGACTTCTCTAAGATGGATCCTGTATTTTAAGGATTGTTTTTCGACGATAAATTTCTAATGCTTCTGAAGAACTGTCTTGCTCTTTGAGACTGATTGCATAAAATCCTCGTATATTACAAAGATATATATATTTCTCTCGCAAACACTTGAAAATCATACTGTTGTCAATTTCACAACATTATAATAAACTACATATACACATTCTGGTGGAAAAACCATATCATTGCATAAAGGCTGAGAAAATTTTGCATTGTGTGAGCTCATTAATTTTTTCCGGTCGAATTGAACAAGCAAATAAAGGAATAAAAGCTTAGAAAAAACACAATGCAAAAAAACTTTTTTTTTTTTTTTTTTGAAAAAAAAAGGTGCGAATTGTATTAAACTGTGAATCAGTTTTTTTAAAAAAGGCCTAAAAAACAATGTAAAAAGCATGTCCCAAGGCAAAACAAGCTCACAAAATCTATTTAGCTTATGCACTGAAAAATTGATGTATGTATATGGAAATTTCACTTCGAAATCGCAGTTTCATTGCAGTGTGTATGTTTCCGCACGCGCTTTTAAATGAAATCGAGAAATGTTATTTGTCGATTTTAAGCGTTGATCAGCTTAATGTGTAAACCAGAATTTATCTATTAAGCATAAGCTAAGCCTTTAGATAAAATTCATCACAGTGTCTCTCTGTATCAACTGATCCGAAATATTTTATCGAAAGAAGTTTTCAAAAATTGTTTCAATAAGCAATTGATATGAATAATTTTCAGAGAATTTGTACTTTTTCGTGATTTTCCAAATGTCGCAATATTTTTTTTTCCATATAATTTTAGTTTTTATTATTTATTATTTTGCAGTTGTTTGTGTAGTACAGTTTATAAAATAAATACTATTCACATTTTTCACTTTTTAAGACGTTTATAAATTGTATTTCCTTAATATTTTAGAAATTTTCGAAACAACTTTTTGAACAACTTTTTAATATGCGTCATCCATTGTAAGTTCTCTCTTCTAGCAATATATATATATGAGAAAAGCGACTCACTCACTGACTGACTCCCTGACTAATCACGATATCTCCGGAACTATTAAACCTACAGACTTGAAATTTGGTAGGTAGGTTCCCTTCATGGAGTAGACGTCAGCTAAGAACGGATTTTGCAAAGTTCGAACCCCAAGGGGCGTTATAGATAATTATTTCCATTACTAAAGTATTAGATGTACAGTCGTGAAACTTGGTACACATATTTCTTTCATTAAGTAGAGATTCTCTACATAATGATTTTTACAAAAATCGACCTCCAAGGGGCGTTGAGGGCGCTTAAGGGGCGTTATACATAATTATTTCCATTTTTAAACTATTTGACGTACAGTCTTGAAATTTGGTAAGCGGATTCCTTTCATAGAGTACAGATCCGCTACAAAATGGGTTTTTGTGAAAATCGACCCCAAGTGGCGTTGTGGAGAATTAAGGGGCGTTATAGGCAATTAACTCCTTTTTAAACTATTAGACGTAAAATCTTGAAATTGAGAAAGCTGATTCCATTCATTAAGTAAAGATCTGCTATAAGATGGGTTTTGTGAAAATCGTTTCCTAAGTGGCGTTGCGGGGCTTAAGGGGCGTTATAGATAGTTATTTCCATTTTTAAACTATTAGACGTACAGTCTTAAAATTTGGCAAGCGAATTCCTTTCATGTTGTAGAGATCCGCTAAAATAGTTTTGGGGGAAATTGATCCCCAAGGGTCACTGATGGGGATTAAGGGGCGTAATAGATAAATATTTCCGCTTTTCAACTAATAGAACCACTTGCTTGACAATTAGAAGGTATGTTCCGTTCATGGAATAAAATTCTTTTTACAAAGATTTTTGCAAAAACGAACCCCCAAAGGAGTGGGGTTGTGAGGGATTAAGGCGTGTTATAGAAAAATTCCAGTTTTTGAATTTAACTCATTTACTTGAAATTTGTTGAGCATTTTTTCTTTAGTTGAATAGAGTTCCACTAAGAATGGATTTTACGGAAATCAACTCCAGGGGGAAGCGGGGAGAGTTATTGCAGCGTATTGATAGACAAAATTCCCGTTTTTGAACGGCTAAGACTATAATAATAAAAGTTGGTTTGCATGCTTCTTTTGTTGAATTGGAATCCGCTAAGAATGCTGTCAACGAGGTATTGATGATAAAAATTCCGTTTTGCTCTGTTAGATTGAGACTTGAAATTTAGCTCGCATGTTTATTTTATGGAGTAGAGATCCACTGAAAGTTGCTTTGGTGGAAATCCACTTGATTATTAGGTTAAGTGAGCGAAAAAAACCTTTCTCCTTCTATTTTACATATAAATAGAAATTAGATATTATAATTTATGTTCTTTTTATATCAAGGGGCGAGAGTGTAACAGCTATAAATATATTTTTCAATACAATCGAATTCTTAATGATGGATATCAATTAATATATATGTAAACAGTATACATATATACAACATCGTGAAATACCCAGTGAAGCGGTTGGTAACGGCTAGTATATCTCTCTATATATAAGACGCATTTGTTGTCTGTTTGTCTGTTCCCTCATAACTCGAGATCCAGACAACCAAATAACGTGAAACTTGGTACACGTACACAAAATTACACCAGAAAGGTTCTTAAATAGGTTTGGCGTTCATAATTCCTTCCAAATTTTTTAAATTTTAATTTTTAAGTGATTTTCCAGTGTTATGACGTCATATGTAGTCACGTTTCTCACTAAGTGGACAATTTATACTTTACATGCAGTTTTTCAAGATTATTACATATTTTTACTGTAGCTTTGTTTATCGGTTGGAATATTTATTCAATTTTTCTATTCTTTGATATTTAATTAGGATTATTTTTCGAATTAATAATTTTTTAAGGTTAATTCTTTCAACAACTAAAACTTTGTTTTGTTGTTTTGGCAACATTTAGGTATTATCGCGGGATGTTTATGTGTGTGATTTTGCTTGCAAATTACAACTTACTTATTTATTTCTTTAGAATGCGAAGATTATAATTTTGACAAATTAAAACTTCTCATTGATAAGGGTTATATTTCAGTTCGGTTCAAATGTAGTATGGGGCACTTTGGATTTGGCGATTTTTCTTCGGATTTTTATCTAAATGTCATGGTGAGATATCGAATTCATTCTAAAATAAATAATACCGAAAAAAGTACCTTGGCGACCACTTTTAGTAACCAAAATAAAGGACTGCGCCAAGTAGCCCCCCTATACTACACTTGATCCAATAATATGGTTCTTTGCAATTTCATGTGTCTTTATTTTAACCTTTAAGGATAAACTATTGGCTTCAGTGCATAAAATTGCCATGCAGAAAATCATACTGCCCAAGCAAAAGCAGTGTTGGTAGTAATTACATATCAAACTGGAATAGGCATCAGAGAATGAGCAAAACAGACAAATGGCTTAAATACCTGTTGAGGAAGCAGGTGGTCATAAGATAAATTATTTTTGGAACTTATGTACTATCCTGGCAATCGCCAACATTCAAAATAACTTGCCAAGTTGGCAACCCCGATTTTACATGTCATATATATATGTTGAATTTTGAGTCGTGCTTCGTTTCATATATCGCCAATAAGTTGCTGTTATATGTAAGTACCTTATATTTTTTCAAATTATGCTTTTGCATTGATAAAGTTAGTTCAATTCTTTTTATGTCGGTTAATGTTAGTATTGTACTTCATTTTTTCAATTTATTTTTATGCTCGGGATATATATATATACTTTGGATAATTTTTGTAGTACTTGCGTATTATTGCACAATCGCCAACGTTCAAGACAACTCGCCACTTTGGCAATTCCAACTTTGTGTGAGTTGAATTAGCAAACATGTGCTTCATTTTGTATAATGTCACCAATAGTTTGCAATAATACATAAGTACCTCTAATTCTGTACATTACTATAACATTAGACTGGCCGCAACATACCAATTTGGCGTGATTTCAGAATCATGCCAAAAAATGAGTATGTTGAGGAAGCAGGTAGTGGTAAGATAAATTATTTTGGCACCTATGTGCTATCCTAACAATCGCCAACATTCAAAATAACTTACCAAGTTGGCAACCCTGATTTCGCACGTCATATATATGCTGAATTGCGAGTCATGTGCTTTGTTTCATATAATGTCGCCAAAAGGTTGGGGTTATAAGTAAATACCTTATTTTTTCAAATTATGCTTTTGCATTGATAAAGTTAGTTCAGTTCTTTTTATGTCAGTTAATGTTAGTATTGTACTTCATTTTTCAATTTATTTTTATGCTCGGGATATATATATATATACTTTGGATAATTTTTTTAGTACTTGCGTATTTTTGCATAGTCGCCAACGTTAAAAAAACTCGCCACTTTGGCAATCCCAACTTTGTAAGCGTTGAATTGGCAATCATGTGCTTCATTTTGTATGTCACCAATAGGTTGCAATTATACGTAAGTACCTTTAATTCTGTGCATTACTATAACATTAGACTGGCCGCAACATACCAATTTGGCGTGATTTCAAAATCATGCCAAAAATGAGTAGCCAACCAATGTGAAATTAATATTATGAGTTATCTTAGCCTTTTTTATCTTTCCCTCCAGTAATCCTTAATTAATTCAATATATAATTTTTTTTTTAATATTTTAGTACTTACATTTTTTTTGGTTATTATGTACTGCAAATATTTTTTTGCACATTGCGATGTCTTTGGCAAAATTAATCAGTGGTATTTTTTCTTAAATATGTTTTTTTTATCTGTTTTTGACAATTTTTAAAATTTTGTTTGATGTCTGTCTGAAATGCAAATAGCAAAATAAATATTTTACAATATATATACATTGTGTTTGTATGAAAATGTTTATACTGATTTATTCAAAATATTGAGTCGTCTTTTATTTTTGATATCTTTTTAAGATTTAATTTTATGTTATAACTAGCTATACCCAGCTAAATGTTGCTGTTGCTCAGTCAGCTTTAAAATACTGGTACACCATAAAGTATGTCATGAAGCTTACAAAAGTAATAATACACAAGAATTCAAACAAATCTATATGCATATAAGACGCATTTGTTGTCTGTCTGAATAAACTTTCTTTTTCACACTACATCATTTGGATAAATTTTCAAAATTTGTTTGTGGGGTTAGTAATTAACTATAATGCTATAATTTTAATTGAATAGGCAGATATTGCATTTTTAAGTATAAAAATAGTTATAACTACTGTACTGTATTTTTTTCAGTGAGTGAATATTAACGTCGCACTGTTCAGCTACATGATGGCTTTTGGCGACGGACCACATAATTTTGAACCAGGGTCAAGTGACGTGGACAACACCTGAGCTGGCACCCCCTTCTCCTAACTACCACGCCACACCAATTTAGCAGGAATATTCTACCAATACTTAGCTGGAATATTCTTTGAAATCCATTCTTCCAAGATATATGATGGCACGGGTTCTATGATGAGTATTTTAGCGGGGAAGGCAAATAGTTTTGTAGCAGATATTACATTTTCAGCTGCCAGCGTTTTCAGCAGATTGCAAAGATTATCATTTTTGTGCCCCAAAAATAGTTAATGTCAAAATTTAAGTGTCTTATGTTTATGGAGACCTTAGAAAACGATTTGACTATTTATTTTAAGTGAATGGTGTATATAATTAATTTTACAGTGGAATATATTAATTTATTAGCTCTAACCGATTAAATTTCCCTAAGTGGAGTATTTTGTTTATGTATGCCCCTTAATTTCAATGTAGTGACCTAAAAAAATATTGCATGAAAAAAATTTCAGTAAATCATAATGCGGTAGATAAAGCATTAACGTGCATCGCTCTCCTACACGGCGGATCTTACAAAGCTCTAATAAAGTTTGAGCTATGAAAGTAGCTAGACATTTGCCAACTTGACTCTATTGTCAACATTTCGCTATTTTTTCCATTGAATCGCCATTGTTATTTAGCAAACGGCGTTGCTTGCGAGTATTACAATTTTAACATAAAATAAATTCAACAGAAAGTTATATTAATGTATGACACTTTCAGTTATAAATTATTTACAATATTTTAAGCGTCAGAAAACTTTTAACAATGTGTTACTTTTGCTGAGCAGAGATCAGCTTAGGGAGGTATTTTCAAAAATCAACCCTCAAGAGTTACGGGGAGTTATAAATATAAAAAAAATCCTTTTTATCAGCTATTAGATTTACAGATTTAAAATTTAACACAAAGGTATTTTTTCTTTCTTTTTTTTCTTCAGCTGAGATATGTGAAAAGCTTTTTTTGTTTAATTTGCAATTCACTTAAAATTAACTCATTAAAAACTTTATCCTTCAATCTGTGTTTAACTTTTCAGTTCACCCGTGCGAAGAATGGGTATACCAGCTAGTATATATATATATATATATATATATATATACGTTTGTGTTTATTCTTATCAGTTGGGATCAACTTGGGTTGGCGACAGCTTTTATGGTTGTCGCCAACACGAGGATAGGATAATTCGCTACAAACACAATGATAAAATGTTAAATTATATTCGAGTTTTATCGACTTTTCTTATTTATTACATTAGCAATTGGCATAATTTGCACATGTAACTGTGTTTTCGCATCGTGATTCCTATAACCAAATCTTAGCAGCTTAACAGAAGGAAAACGATATTAAATTCAAACAAACTACTAGAACAGATTAACAGAATTTGAAAATAGCGCCAACTATTTTTTGATACCTACAACTGCTACAATGTTTAAAAATGATACCATTTGTGTTTATATGATTAGCAATCAGTATGGGCCGGAATTTGGCATGTTTTTTATGTGTAGCATGTTTAGCTTCATGATTCCTATAATTCAGTGCTTTTCAAACTTTCAATATTTGCGACCCAAATTTCAATCACTCTTTTCATCGCCCTTTTACAATAACAATGTATTGAATTCAATTACGTTGACTCTAAACCTACAACACGATTTTAGCTTCTCCAGCCTATACACAAACTCAACCAAAGCGCTAATTGCACCGGATGTACTTTCCGAACGACGGTCTTCTCTGTGCACTGCTAGCCTTAACAATATTTGGAAGACTTTGAAATGCAATAAAAGGACCTTGACAGTGTTTGCGAAGGATTTACTTATTTCAGAGAAGGTTTTACTTACTTATTCCTTTCCACCCCCTCCCATACGCGTGCCTACGTGGAAAACGGTGGAACTGGGGAGCGAATCCCGTAACTTTTCATCGACAGTTAAAGGATTCATTAGAAACCGTACAAATTATTAAGATAAATGTTGTTAAAATTTTATATATAGCACTGGTAATTATTAAACCTGTCCTTAACTTTGTATTGTTAAATTAATTATAAAATACATCTCGTGCGGTACGGATACATTTTTAAGTGCAAATGTGTATATATTTTATGTCAGAATGCATTTTGTTTGTTTACTTTCAGTATAATAAATTATCTTTTGTTTTTTACTTTTCAATATGCTTTCACCCCCGCCTCTTATCTCCCCCATCTAAAGGCCTCACCCCACAGTTTGAGAAGAGCTGCTATAATTGTTCTACAAGATTTCTATTGCAATTGATGTTAAATATATGGCTTCGATTAAATAATTTTCTTTTAAGTAACTGATTTTAAAATGGAGCCAAGTCTTTTCAAATATAGATAACATTTTGTTTCTTAAACTCGTTTATTTGTAATTTTGTTCCACAATGTTTTAAGCTTTAGTAAATAGTTATCGCAGCTACTATCCGAACTGTTGAATACTAAGCCTTTTCATTTTGACTGTATTTCTTTCAACTTATGCATTTGAATTAAAATATTGTTCTGAAACACTTCATTGATGTTCTTTTTTCCCCCCTTAGGTAAGTCCTACTGCTCTGGATAAGTTATGCATTCTTCTGAAATGGTTACAAATGTGGACGAATACTTCGGGTGAGATCCTTCACCGAAGCCGATGTTTTACTGTTTCTTTGATGCAGTTCATGTTTGAAATTCTCGACACTGACCACGAAAGGTAAAAAAAAGATTTCAAGTATTGAATCTCAACTTTGCTTTCAAGATTGGAGCATCTTATTTTTCTTGATAATCCGCATGTTTATTTTGATATTTCTACTTCATTGAAGAAGGAAATCTGTCTCAGAGAAAAGTCGTTTGTGCAAATTTTCTTAATTGAGATCACGTGATTCTAACACAGCTGGTATTCTTTTTGATTCGAATATAATTTCCTTGTTAATATTTTTATTACACTAGAGGTATTGTTGCCCCTGTATATTTCATTTAAGGCGAAAAAAGTAAAGGCCCTATCACACACGCATATTTGGAGCAACCGTTTAGGACAATTTTTCAACGCAGCTGAGGGTGAAGGGTTGCCGTAAACAAAACATGCTCTATCTCCACATTGAAAGTTTATGGAGCACCATTTTGTTTAAAATATTATATGCCGTTAAAATGTTATGCATCAAAGTATTATACGCGATATCTGATGCGTCTGACGAAACCGAAGCTGCCATCTTTACCACCATTTTGTTTCTGACGTAGGGTGCCGAAGAACCCCATTGGCTGGAATTTCGAGCAACTTTTTTTTTGGAACAATTTTTTTCAGCTCACTGGGACAAAATTGTTCGGAACCGTTGCTGCAGCAACTAGGTAGATATTGTTTAGAATTGGTTGGAAAATTGCTCCAAACGTGTACGTGTGGTAAGGCTTTAAGTAGTTAAGAGTTCATACAGGAGAGAAGCGATTCACATTCATCTCAAGATCTTCGGAACTGTTTAGACTTACAAACTTAAAATTTGACAGGCATTATCCATTTATTGATAATCACAAAGAACGAATTTTGTAAAAATTGACTCATAAGGGGGAGTTTGCGGAGTCATTATAGACTAATTTCCGTTCCTACTGACTTGAAATTTGACAAGCATGTTTTTTATTATTATTATTTTTATTGAGTAGAGATCCGCTAAGAATGGGTCTTGCAAAAATCGACTTTCAAGGGGTTGCAGTGGCAAGGCATTATAGACAAATTTCCATTCTTGAACTTTTTGACCTACATACCTGAAATTTGGCAAGCATGTTTATTATTATTGAGTAAAGATGCACTAAGGATGCTTTGCAAAAAAGGATTTCAAAGGGAAGTTGCAGGGTCGGTAAAGATTAAAAAAAAACTACTAGACTTAGACTTAAAATTTGTTTAGCATGTTTTTTTGTTCAACAAATATCCGCTATATATATGGTTTTTGCGGAAATCGACTTTGAGGGGAAGGGGTATGGGAGCGTAAACTTTCACTTTAGAATTTCAAATCATTATCTTTTTAAATCAAGAATAAGTTTATATACTTATATGCAATCTTAAGCGTAATGCTAGATAATGAATAAAATGCTAGATATCAATAAATTAAGAAATACAATTAGTCAAAATTATAAAATACTCAGCGAAGTGGGCAGGTAATCGCCATTACTAATATGAGAGTAAAATAAATGAACTGTGTGAAGTTGCTTTTTTTTTTAATATTGCATCCCAAGTTGTAAAAATCCATTTTTTTTTATGTTACTAACCTGATCTTTAAAGTTAAGATTTGTCTTGGTCAGTTTTTTTTATTGTTTCAAACTCTTAGCCGTTATGATAGTGGATTAAGTTTGATATCCGTGTTTTTACTAGTATAAAGTATTTTGTTTTAAATATTAATACCCTAATTTTTGTTGAACGAATTGTTGTATCTGTTGATGTACACAGGATTATTGAGACAAATTTTAATGGCGGTAGGGAATATCACGAGGATTCAGTTCTGCATAGCAGCTCTAGGTCGGAAATTTTATGAGAAAGTTGTATGATAGTACAAGAACGGAAAAGACACAAGATTGAGATTATCTGAAACATTTATTGGGGTCAATGGTCATGCTAGGAGTTCGAGTCACTCGTGCCCCGCCCTCACTTGGCTATTACCTCGTGATGATCCATATTCACTCTCCTCTCTCTGTGGGTTCCTTTCGGGATGTAGTCTTTCTGCTTTTCGTGCATTTCATTCTGGCAATGCATAAATCACGTGCATATCTACCGGCTAGGTGTTCGTAAAACGTTTCATACTGCTCTGCAGGCAATGACAACTCAAATGACTGCGGCAATGCAGAGTGGCCGTGGTAGCCTTGTGGTCAAAGTATCGGATCGTGGCTGGGGCTTGACGCGAGTTCGGGCAGAGTACCACTAAAGACCCCCCGTGTTGGGGAGCGATGCACGTTAAATCTGTCGAGAGCTCAAATGTCCACCCGTTGGTGTGGTAGTTGGGTAGAGGGGGTGCCAGCTGAGGTGTCGTCCTCGTCACTTGACCATGGTTCAAAATAACGAGGTCCGTCGCCAAAAGCCCTCGAGTAGCTGAACAGTGCGACGTTAATATTCACTCACTCACACTAATGCAGATCTAATTCCTCTATTGCTCTTGCGAACTACGCCACCTGGCTACGAACGAAGACATTTCCGACCATGGGTTGCCATGAAAATCGGAATCCTTGTGATGTCCCCTACATCCCACTTAAATTTTGTCCCTATCATCCTGGTACATCCTGTATAAATACAAAGACACGTATACAACCCAATTTAAAATTTCTTTCCTTGTTGAAAATGATTCTAAAATTTATTTAATAGAATGAATTATGTATTTAGTTTTTTAGCTTTTTATTTATGCATATCTACTGAATATTTTTCTGCATAGCCTTTGTTCAGGGTTGAAACTAAATTACAAATTATTCTTTCGCCAGCAATTCGAGCTCATTGTTTTCATCGTCTCTAAAATAAAAAGCACCGACTTTTTCCCCGGCTTCCCATCTTAAAAGGCTTCCCACTTAATGCCTACAATTGTATTAGGAAAGCTTTTATTTCCTTTCCGTATTGGTTTAAGAACGCGGAAGAATATTTAATTAATTTAGGGTTAAAACTCTTTTCCGAGAGTGTACATCAAGTTATCCTTTCTCTTCAAAAGAGGAAAGACCTGCGGGCGCTCCTTTTCACCTCACCGAACCTTCTGTCATTTTTATTGGCAACGCCTTCTCGGTTAACAGAGGTACATTTTTCATTTCAGTTCAAATGCAGCGGTAGCATAAAATACATAAATGAATCCTTTGGCCTGGAGCCAGAGATCCTCACTTTTAACTGAATTTCATAACGTTACTAAAATCTTAACCTGGAGAACTAAATGTTATGTAAACTCTTCTCGGCCTCCTCCGTTTATGTTCCAAGGACCATGAATGTAAAAATAATATTACACTTCAGTTTTAATGGATGGGATTTTAGTTTTCTTAAATTATTGTTTTTATTGATGTAGCAAAATAGACGAAATTTTGGTAGTCGTTTTTTTATACTGTTCGTTGTTTCTGAAAAATGCTTTTTTTTCTTAACTGTATTGGTAATTACCTTTTTCATAAGGTTTTAGAACATTTTAAACTTGATGATTCTTCTACAATGTAGATGCATTTGTTTGCTAGTGACTCTTTTAAATATAAAAGCATCTACAAATTATAAAAAATTATTAAAATTATAAGTTTTTGAAAAATTTATAAAGTTTACACACGCTTATATATTACGCCATCTTTTCAAAATTGTATGTGTGGTCAAGGTAACGCGGACTCGTAGCTGGCGTGCCAATGAGTTCGAGCCTTGCACTGCTGAAGACTCGCCGTGTAGGGGGCGATGTACGTTAAATCTGTCGCTCAAACGTCCTCCTGTTGGTGTGGTGTAGAAGTTAGGAGAGGGGATGTCAGCTCAGGTGTCGTCCTCGTCATTTGACCATGGTTCAAAATGATGAGGTCCGTCGCCAATAGTTGTCTAATAGTTGAAAGGTAAAGCGTTAATATTCACTCACTCAGTCACTCACCCGGGGTAACCTAGTGGTCATGGTCTCAAGCTCGTGACTCGTGTGCCACGAGTTCGAACCCCAGTTCCACTGAATGACCCGCCGTGTGGATGGGCAAATGCACATTAAATCTGTCGAGGCTCAAAGTCCTCTTTATTTACGTGGTGTGGAAGCTGGGAGAAGAGGGGCTAGCTCGGTGACGTCCGCGTCACCTGGTACAAAATGACGAGATCCATGGCAGTTAGCTCTCGTCTTGCTTAAGAGAACACTTAATCACTCAAAATCGTATTCTAGCGAATCTGTTTAGATCCATTTTGATAATTTTAATTTAATTTTCGGTTTCTCTTTATAATATATTTTCATGTATCTGTAGACTTGGAATGCGTTGCATAAAGTACTATATTTCTAAGAAATTATTTTAGAAATGCATGTAAAATATGAGTTTTTTCACTGGAATTTTTTTTCTCAATATTTAAATTGTTCATTGCATTATCAGTGAAGTGTTTTTGCAAAATTTGAGAATTTTAATTTGCATATCGCGTGATTTGCTATACAAAATTCATAAATGGAAATATTTTATTTTTCTTCGAGAATCACATTTTTCACAACTCCTACTATTAAGTTCTCACTCTCCCTATGTATATTTATATAGTTCAATCCTTAATAAAATACTTTTTGTCCATCTACTCAAGTTCAAATAAGGTAAATCGGGTGAAGTTGCCACATTTAAAGATTTTTCGATTGGTACATTGAAATGAAAAGACCATGGGAAAAAATGCACTTTATTTTTCAATGTGCTATTGGTTATGTATACAAGTTAATTCTCTTCTTAGTATGAAAATAAATAAGAAATTTAATGTTAGAGAGAAATTCATTTAATTGTGGCCCCAGATATGGCAAAAAATATTTGAGCAGGCACACTACTTGTTAGGTTTTATAAAGCCGGGGGTGGGCACTAAGTCGATCGACCGGTGGACCGCCAAGACATTTTGGGGTAATCGCCTTCACATTCAACGTTCGACGCGCATTCTAAAAGAAAAACAGGTGGTTATCACCCCTGAATAAAAAAGACAACGTGAATAAAACTGCATTCAACCCAAATCTGAAAAAAAGACGTTTTCAAGAATTTACTAGACTAGAATCAAAAGTTGCATTCATGGGTTACCACCCATTTGGCAATCTTGAGGCGAATAATAGAACCAAAAATATGTGTTACCTGTTCTCTTTATCTCTCGAGGAAAACGAAGCTTTTTTCTCCTTCAAACGGACGTGATTTGTAAAGAATAACTTTTGGAATCTAATAGACGAAGTAAAGTATTCCAATTTTAAAAAGCTACATTTTATTTAACATCGTTCTTTCGCTCTACCTATCTGTGCGAATCTATATTTTGAACGAAGAATATAATTAAGAAAACATATTCATGTTTCACAGACGACCCCCTAAAATTCAGTGTAAGATTAGCAGTTAGTAATTGCTCTATATTACGAAGTCGCTAACTCCCGGAAAAAAGTTGGTTATATATAGAGGTTCATCTTTTAATATACTCTATAAACAAGATAAAACAAATTTTAAATTCATAAGCACTATGTATTAAAAGTAATTATTCACACCTTTATTAAAATTAATATATGTTTATTTTATATATTTTACCCATTAAAAAAAAGAAAAACTACAATGAAAACAAGAAAAAAGAATGTATTTTCAATATTAAGAAAATAATTTTATACAAAAATTAACGAATTTTAAGGAATTTTTCCAATTTAAAGCATACAAGTAATATTAAACATACATTATTTTATAACTAGAAAACGGAGACACGGGACAACTCCACTGAGGATGAAAGGGGATATCAAACATGTTTCTGGTTCTGTTCTAGTAAACTGGACAATGGGGGTTAAAGGTTGCACTTGGTTGAAACGTCCAGAACTCTATTGCTCTCGGCATGTTAGGATCGAATAACCAGTTTAAGATTTATGACCACCATAAAATGTGTTATAGAGAGAGTAACTTGAAATGTCCAGAAATGCTTTAAAAATAGAGGGGGGGGGGGAAATGAATCACAAAAGAAAAAGTTGGTTCTATAGAAAATGCACTTCGCTATAAGAGCGAAATGTTCTTTGTTCCAGGAAAAAGTTGGCAATCTAGAGGTTTACTGTATATTGGGAGGATAATATGAAGTGTAACATTTCCATGAACTAATTTTAAGTGAAAATTATTTATTTCTGATGTATTGTGAATTGTTTGAAAATGCATTATTTGATGTATGGGTCTAGTGATTATGTTTGTATTTTTGCGCAGCTTTAAAAGAGTAAGTTGAACCACACACACACAAAACCACTTTTGGGGGTTGCTCGTCACAAGGGGCGCCGCAACATCAAAATAACTTTAGTTTGCGATGACGCGAGAATTTATAAAACTTTTTTTCCCAAGGTATTATTTTCTTTCGCGCGTTTCCAACAAGAAATAATTTGCCCGCTGTAATAACTCAGTCTCACCAATCGCATAAGTTCGGGGTACTAAAGAAGCGCTATTAAATGGACCTTATATATTTTTTTCCTTTGCTTACTTCCTCTTACATTTCAAAAGGTACCCGTTTCTCTTGAACAAAAATTACTTTTTATCCTAATAATATGCTGAAAGACCTGAATTTTTCGTTCCCCCTTGTGACTGACTGTAAACATAAAATTGGATTCTTTTCTTTTATTTTTCTATTCATTTATATATCACATAGGTAGGTTTTGAATTTTTGAAGAAAAAAAAAATTCGATCCACTCTTATTCCACATGCTGTCTTATTGTCGTGGAAGATGCTTTTAAATTGCTGGAATTTGTTTTGAATTCGCGTCGCTTCAGTGTTGTGAGGTTGAGTCCTTTCACCTTTGTCTGTGTACCCATCCCGCTCTCTAGGGTTTCCTCCTCGATATTCTTCGTGTCTTGTCTGCAAAGGTCCCTGAGACTCAGCGCATTCGCATTTAGCTCCGAAGATTTGATGATTGTTTTCTTTTATATTTAGACTCTTCCTCGTCATCTTTGGACCGTCGTCCTTTTTCTTGTCAGTGCAGTTCTTTTTTTACTTGGACGCTTTTGGATTTTTTCTGTTTCTTCGGGTTGTATATATAGACACAGAAAACACGTGCAGAGTACTTTTTCTTTGAAAAAATAACATTTTTAAGTGCGTTGATACAGTGTTAGCTCTTCTGACGTAGTAATTTCATTGTTAACTTCCTGTGCATTACTTATGTTTTCTTTCCCTTTTTTTTCTTTTATTTTTTGTGCCTTATTTATTTAGTGCCTTGATTTTCTTTCTTTGAAGTGTTCTTCGAAATATTTACACCAAATTTAAATTGTTTTCGCGGATGTGGTTTGAAGGAATCTATTTTATTCATTTATGAAAGGAACTTTTTTCGTAAACAAGTATATTACCTAAAAAATTTTTTTTAATGTACCATGTTCTTGTAACGGACTAAAAAGCATAATTTTTATTTTCGTCTTTTTCGTTTTCTTCATCTTTCCCTCCTCCGTTTCGTTTTTTTTTTCCTTTTCCTTTTTTCACATTTTTTATGCATTGTCACTAACTTCTGAGCTATGGTCCAAAATTCAAGTCTCTAGTTCATCGAGAAGTTAGTTTAAAATCAATTACGAAATTCCACCCTGACAGATTTTATTTAAATGATTTCTTATTAAAATAACTAACTGGCAATTTGTATTAAGAATAAATAAAATATTTTTTTTTATTTATTTTTCATATTTTGCTTCAGTACAACAAACTGCCTCACGTTAGCTGTAAAACTTCACTCAAAGAATTACTATTGTGGTTAGCTCAAATCCACTTTAACTCGTCCTTTCTAAAATCAAACTCCTTCCCATTCCAATTGAGCACAGTTACGATACATCAAGCAGTGAATTATAAACACTAACGAGAGGGCTTCACCTCGCTGGTTCACACGGTCCAAAGAGTGCGCGCTAGTGTCAATAAAGCGAGTTAATAAAAAAACATGGTAACCTGGAGGCCCCCTCTTTGCCCCCAGAGCCATGAAATTGAATACGTAGACGCAACTCGACAGGTGGTCTTTGTTCATGTAAATTTCGGAGTTACGGACACCTGTCGAAATCGGGACCCGCCTCTTCGGGGGCTCGAGTTCGAGACTAAATTTTCTTTTCACATTTTCATGCATTGTCATCCACTTCTGAGCTGTGTTCCAAATTTCAAGTCTCTTTCTCATCGGAAAGTTAGGTTAAAATGAATAACAAAATTCCACCCGGACGAACATACACGCCTCTTCGGGGGCCCGGATTCGTGACTAGAACTTCTTTTTTTACATTTCCATGCATTGTTATCCACTTCTGAGCTGTGGTCAAAATCTTAAGTTTCTAGCTCATCGGGAAGTTAGTTTAAAATCAATTACGAAATTCCACCCAGAAAAACAAGAAAGCGAGTTAATAAAAAGATGGTAAAAAAGGATGGCAGCACAAGTTAACAGTTCGTAATAATTTTCGGTATTTCTACAGATTTCAGAATTATTCATTTTGAATCCATTGAGATTTGTGAATGTCCTGCCTTTACAGATTGTAACTATTTCAACTTTAGAAGGACTGTGATGTGCAAGGATTATCCATACAAATTGCTAACATTGAACAAAAAGGATAAATTAATGGAAATAGCAGATTTTGCTCGGTTATTCAATGTAAATGAAATGTTTTCAAACATCGGAATAAATATATTCTCTGCTCTCTAAACTTGTTCTTCTAAATTCTGCTTTTCATTGGTGAAAAATCCAATTTTAAACTAAGAGGAAAAGCTTCGAAAACCACTCTATAACAAATGGAGAGCAATTTGTAGCTTTAAAAGAATATTTCAAATTTAATATATATCAAATAGTCTACATATTATGATTCACAGTTAAGTACTCAATTTCTTAATGCACGCAGGGCTGTTGTTATTTCTATCGAGTCTGTCCAGACCGGTGGCAAGGTGTGGTACTAACTGGAGTAGCGTCCTCATCATTTGACCGAGGTTCAAAATTACGTCGCCAGTAATCCTCGTGTTGCTTTATAGAGCGACGTAAATAAAACTGTTGTCCTGGTGGAATTATAAATGTTTGGCGCAGCTTGGCCATAGTTGGCCCTTGCGCCATTAAATTTTACAGTCACTCACTCACTCACTGGTGGCATTATAGACCCATTGAGTAGAGATGCTATCGTTCGTCAGGTATGTGGAGGCTCTAGGTTCTCATGTTGGCGTGGTAAAGTTTGGAGCGTAAGAGGCCAGCTCAGGTGCTGTCCATCGTCACTTCAACCAGGTTCGAAAAAAAAAATCTCGATATTCATCACCAATAAATATAAGTCAGTGATTCTGAAACTTTCGTTCACTTGGGCCCTCCAAAATGTATTAGCCTGACATCGCGGACCCCCAAGATTTTGAACACCTCTCCCTGAATTTATATGGTTGATAGAAAGCCCTCTGGAAAGGCGCTGGGAACAACCGGAGGTTCACGGACCACAGTTTAAGAAACGCTGCTCTAAGTGAAACATTAATAGTCGTTGATGCGCACAAATTAATATCGATTTTGCTTGAAAAAAAACATTTAAAAGGCAAAAGTTCACATTTTGGACTTAAACGAATAGCTCGAATTTGCAGCCGTAAAATTTTATCCAATGTTAAACACGAACATAAAAAATTCTGGGTCGGTCAACAGTGAAGAAAACTCCCTGTGAATGCCATCATCTGACGGAAGGAATTGGTAATAAAGAAAATACAATCCATAAATAAAATTCATCGCCTCATCTCCTAAGATAGAAATCCAATGGGCGTGCGTCTGTGGAGGAAAAGTACAATCAAATTACGTTCTCTCGGCCGCCTTGACCCCCGCCGGTCTTTCACCTACACTCGCATTCTATCTGGTATGTATTCATTTGGTTGGGTCTCACCGCCTGGGAGCCGAAAGGGGTTACCCAGTAACTGTCCGTCTTTCTTTTTTTTTTCGCGTGAAAGGGACATCCGAAACGCAAGGTGACATTGCGTTTTATTGATGGTGGGTGTTTGAAGATGTGTTGGGAACGTCAATGGAGCTGCAGTGTGTGTTGGCGTTATCCTCTTGTGGTTGCTGCTATCTCGTGACTGCGCAGTTGAGAGGCAGTTGGATGTGTATGAAAGATTACCGTGTGACGGTGAGATGCAGGAGGGAGAGTTTGGAAGAATAAGGATCATGTGGTTAACCGACTGTGTATTTTTTCCCTTTCCCCTTTCAATGAAGTGTTTTCATTCACCACACGCGCACATCTAGAAACATTTCTCGATTTTTGTTTTGTTATGTTTTCTTGGGTTTTTTTTATATATATACTTTCAAACATACTTGCCATTCATTCTTGAAAACATAAAATGATTCGTGTGAGAGCTTGTTTGAAACAAAAGTATAAATTTATGTATGGGATGGTAAAAGGAGAAAATGTAAAGATACAAGCGTTTAATTATTTATCACCATGCTGTGTTGATTCAAATGCTCTGAAGGATTTCGATGTAAAGAGCATGTCCCTAAAATATTTTCAACACATCTTATTGCAGCTTGGTTCATTGATGGCTGTCACGAAAAACACATTAAATATCCACAGATGAATAGTGTGCAATAATCTCCTTAGTTACTCGCCCTGTGACGTTTGGGAAAATGGACGGGTAGCGTGAGAGTTGAATAAATGATTCATTCATTTCGTCCGCAACTATTAATTACAGTTGGTTACAAGTTATTCACATTATTGGCTATGTCCATTCTACAGAATATGTTATTGGTGAAGGAGGAGGCAAACACAATCGTCCTTTTGAGCATATCAAAACGGTCAGTCTCTCCGCACTCTTGGGCTGGGGACGGTCGCCTCTTACACCTCGAACTACACTCGGGGTTCCAGCTCGCAGGTGTGGAACCCCAGCCATTGGGTTTCTCACGACCATCGGTTGTCGGCGTCATGTCAAATGAAAAGACCCCGCAGTATTAAAGGGTGCCCGTATGGGTGTGAACTATGTAATGCTGTTTTGCTGCTACGTGTCGAGAAAACGTTGCAACCCACTTATTCCAGAATTATTTTGTTTCCTTGAAAATAAGTCTGTTTAGACGAGTGGCCAGGATCGCGAATTCATGATTAGTCTTATTTCTGTCCAGTTCTGAATACCCTCTAGTGTAAAGGCGTGTTAAATCTCTTGAGCTACACGTTGACGTACCGTGGAAGTTTTGGGAGCAGCGTGCCATCTCAGCGGTCACTTGATCGAGGCTGCTTTGAAGTGTGACGTTTAATAAAATAATCAAATCAAATGAAAATAAATACGGATTTTCGGGAAGTCTCTAAGTTACATAGTGATAATTTCATAATCATAATTCTAAATTTTCATTTCATTTTGTTATTTATTGCTGAGTTTAATTAAATATGTAGATCAATATGGAAGACGGGTTTTAATCAATCTCAGAATTTTAAAGTATAGAATTTTGTTACTGTTACCATTTGAATTTTTTTCTCTTTTTTTTTTATACCGTTAGAAGTTAATGTAATGTTTATATAACTGCAGAAATAAGCAGTTTATTTTTTTATTTTTATTTAATTTTTATTGGGAGATATGTGAGTAGGAATGATCGATCTATGAAGAAATTTAACTATAATAAATGAATTTTAAGAATTTAATATGAAAGTCGTTAAATATTAGGGCCAAATTTCTTTTAATGCATTACCGAACAAAATTAGTAATTGAACATTTTCTTCTCTCGGTTTCATGTTTTTAAACATTTTAACCTTTAGTCATTTACATTTCATAATTTTGTTTTGGACATTTATATAATATTTTAAAGACGTTATCTAGTTTATTTAATTGTTCATTAAAATAATTCCTCTCTACGATTATTACAGTTAGTTTACACCTCCATGAAAACATTGGCTTCTTCTGCGCCGTGCATTAATGCCTGCAGTATACTCGACGCGCTCAAATGTTTTTCTTCTCTCCTTTGATTCTTCCTGAAATGGATACTCAGAAATACCTCGCAATTATACTCATTTCACTATATGCCTTATAAGAAATCTCTAGAGTAGTTTATTTCCATTCATTGAAAATAAAAAATCTCATGTTAATAATATTTTTGCTTAAGTATGATAAGAAGTAAAAAAAAAATTTTTTTAATAAATGTTAACATTCACATTCGGCTCTTTTTTTTAATATTTCATTATAACATGTTTTATAATCATGTAATTATAATTATATTACGGTTTAGTAGGACATTAATGTTAATCAATCACGAGAAGGCTCCATCGTCATGCTCATTTTGTTGATTCGCGTTTCTATTTTAAAACAAATGTATTCTCTACAATGTACTCTTTTCAGTGTGCGCTCATGCATAATTTTTCCTAAGAACTTAAAATGGTAGCTAATTTGGTATTTTCTTTATATTGGGTAAACATTTCGATTATCATTATTACTTTGCAAAAAATAACCCGAATTCGACGACTAATTTAGGTCATTTATCCAATTATTATATAAAAAAAGCATTTATTTTATTAGCATGAAACTTTATTAAAATTCTAGTATTTTGTCTAGGAATGGATCAGAAAAGCGCAAATGCACTCGAAAGTAGGGTCGCCAAAAATGATGCCAACTAGATGCAAAACAAATTGCGACATGTACCTGTTAATCATCTGAGACAGTGATGCTTTTCATTTGTGGGAACACATCAAAGACAAATGAATAGACAGAAGATGCATGTAAATTACAGTTTTACAATTTGAGCAATGAGTATAAACAGCCGCATTGTATAATTTGTACGATAGGGTAATTTGTGCGGTCAGGATGAGCTTAGAGTTGTAATAAAGTAAAAATGACACGTGGAATTACACGTGGAATCATTAAAATACCTTTCATTTGCTCTGACTAAAGAAAAATAAAATGTAACCTTAATATTTATATAAAATGTAAATGAATTCACCGAAATTTAAATTCTATTTTTTTTTCAAAAGTAAGAAATATGTTATGACTTTTTAAAAATATCTTGTAAGAATAATTTTCTCATACTCATAATTACAATTCTTAGGATCAATTGTTGTTACTCTTAAATACTTTTTCCAACAGTAGGGAGATGAGTTAAGACTTGATTACAGAATGAGCACCTTAAGTCTCTTCTAAACACATTCATTTTAACCTCTATTTAAGCAGTGCCGATTTATTCATCGGGCGCTTGGGGCGGGCGCCCAGGGACCCGGATAAGCTGGACTTAGCCAGATTTTCTGTATGGCAATCAAACTGGGACCAACAAACTGAAAATAAGTTGCATAGCGTTATGCCCGTTCTTGCTCCAATTGTGCCGTCATCAAGCAACCGCCGTGAGCAGGTGATACGGACTAGGCTGCGCCTAGACACATCCGCCTGACGCATAGGCATCTTCTGTTGGGTGAACCACCACCCTATTGCGAGAAAAGTAATGTCTCACTATCGGTAAAACACATACTCTGTGATTGTCCACATTCAAAAGATCTTAGACATCGGCTTTTTAACTCTGTTGATTTTACTATATCAATCATTTTAAACAATAGCATCAATTCCTTACTTGTGTTTAAATTCATAAGCATCAAGGGTTTTATTAATCCTATCTAATTTTAATCTATAGATTTTAAGAAAGGCATATAGACTATGCCCGACTAAGGCTTTATGGCCTGTAAATCTTATATAACTATTGTTATTGTCTCTTGGCTCAGTATGATCTAAATGGGTCCTTGCGCCATTAAAAAAGAACCAAACTAACCAGATTTTCTGGTTATAAATTTCGATCCGCCAGTGCAAAGGAGGCTTGTAGATCTTTTGCGCCCAGGGCCCGAAATGAGCTTAAATCGGCAGTGCATTTAAACAAACAATTCTCATATGAAGTATGAAAACAGTTGATGATCACAAAAGATTAAAAGATAAATTAACTAATTAAAATAAAAAAAGAAGATAATAATGAAACAATTTACAAAATAAATCTCAACCAAAAATAACAAGAAACCTAAAGTGAAAATGATCCAAAATGTAAATAAAACGCTATTAGAACTTCAGTGAATATCTATCAACTAATACAGTGATAAAAAATGATCAAACTATGCGATCATTTTAGTTTACATATTGCATAATAAATAACCCCCAAAGCTGTTGGTGCATTAGCTCTATCCTGATCCACTCATTTTTCTCTTCACGTGCAGGTTAATCAAATTTGCAGCTGAATATTACAATATTGGGTATTATTTTGTTGATTCTATTTTCGCCAAATAAAAAACGTTGCCAAATGCTGTGACGTACGGTCAATAATAAAAACACATTCCCACGCGTGTTCGAACACAATAACCGTGTTTATATTCGCTGTCTTATTTTTCTTGTATTTGAGAAAAATGGTTACAATTTGGGGCCTACCTTCTGATGAGAATGTAGTGGAAAATATATATATATATATAGCGGGATCGTTCCATCAAAGAATGTATGTTAAACGGGCACGTCTATTTATTTAAAAAACAAGCCATTGCCTGGCTAATGTATTAGTTGCTAAATATTTCATTTACGTAAGATTCACTTGTTTGTTTTTCTTGTTAAAGTGGTGGACCATATTTTTAACTGTAGTCCAAACTGTTTATCCAAATAAACTTTGGAGTAAATTCTTCGCGTCATGATTGGTCATCGGCTCAAACTTAAGTATCAAATGAAGAAGTGTCGCATCTCATTTCGCTCTCGAAGCTCTCAAAAGTTTCATTCCTAAAGTAAATGCGAAATTTTATATTCAAGCGAATATAAAGAAATGATTTTTACTGTTCTTGCCACTGCAGAGAGAAGAAAAGAAAAAACGCCCTGTGATTTCGTCTTATATCCTTCGAAACAAATTTGAAGCATAAACAGTTTATTTATTGCCATCTCAATATTTCGAATTATTCTAGGTGCTTTAAATTTATTTCGATAACTATTGCTTTCGAAGCATGCGATTGATCTTCTCTTAATGAAACTTTAAAAACCAAATAGAAATATTTAGGTTAGTAAGAATCTAAAATGTCTTTCAAAATTTACGCATAATTATGCAAATAAGCTTTTTTTAAAAAATAGATTTGAAACCGCGAAAAATAAATCATAGTACAGTGTGTGTAAAATTTTGGGGTGCTAAAAATTTAAAAATGTGAAGTTTTTATGGGAGATTATTAGTGGGGGAGCGATAAGGTTGTAACCTTCCTGTAGATCATTCTTAACGAGAGAATTTGTATTTTTGTATCTCATTTGCAGACAAAATGAACGCTCGAAATCTCGTGCACCACATAAGCATTCTTTTCATCTTGAAAATGAACCGAATTTGAAATTTAGTTTTGAGATATGAGCTGAAGGGGAAGAACCACCTCATTCCATGAAAATTTTCTACCCTGCTGATCAAATTCCTAAAAGATGATATGAGTGTGTGTGATCGCCGAGATGATGCTCGATCAACTTGTGAATATCGCGAAAGACGGAATATCTTTTCCGAACCGATCACGTTTCCTTGCAGTTCTTTTTCGCATCTCATTTGTTGCTTCGTGGGCGTTGTATCAGGTTTGGAATTTTTATGTCTCACTTTTCAGGAGGCAGCCTCTTGATATTCAAAACTGTTATCCTGCAGGAACCGGAATCTACCAGATGGGCCTTCTTGGGTTAGGAGATTTTAGTATGCTAGTCAAATTCTGTTCCCGATTTACAGCAATCACTGCGACGATTGTGTTCCATTCTCTTGATGGTTGGGTAGTAGTACACTTTTCGTTTCTTTTGTTATCGTCAAAAAATTCTTAGCGAATAAGAAAAAAACTTCTTGTTTGATGATCGTCAAGGCCCTATTTTTGTTTGTTTGAGTTGAATAAAATTAATGGCATAGGGTCCTTTCTCGGAATTAGAAAGCTTACCTTAAAAAGCTTTTGGCAAAGAATGAAATATCTTTAAATCTGAAATTGAAAAATTATGTTTCCAACAGCGTTCATGAATTGCAAATGTTGAAATGACTTACCATTTCTTTAAATAAGATGATGCTTGTGGAGATGATGAGTTACCGAATCATCATCCTGAGGGGATCAGAATTATCCGGATTATTTTAATTCTACAGTGGTGGCCAAAATTGTGGACACTTTTTAAAATTGTTATGTTTTTTAAGTTTTTTATGCTTATAGAAAATTGTACATTGAACAAAATGCAAAGTATTTTATGTCATTTTGAAGATAATTTAACACTAAATTTAATACAAAAAGAAAATTCAAATATTTGCAACGCAGAAAAAGTTATGCTGCAATAACTGGCAATATATATTAGATACTGATTATAGCATTGAGCTAGCAAAGCTTAGTGAGGTTACCTTTATTCTTTATTAGGTATTTACGTCGATGTCCATTGACCTGAAAATAGTTTTAAACTCTTCCTTCGCTTGCATACTTTGCATTTTGTGCAGCGTACAATTTTCTTTACGCATACAAACTTAAAAAAACATAATTTTAAAAAGTGTCCACAATTTTGGCCACCACTGTCGTGCAATATAGGCGATCACTACGTTCAGTTTTATATTAACAAACACCATTGATTCGGCCGTGAAACAAGAGTGGTCATGGTCGCGAACTTGTGACGTACGTTACTTCTATCGTGAGCTGAGTCCCGTGGCCGCGGTAGCCTAGTGGTCAAGGTAACGAACTCGTGGCCGGCGTATTATGAGTTCAAACCTAGTACCGCTGAAAACCCGCTGGGTAAGGGGGATGATGCACGTTATATCTGGCGAGGATGGAAGTCCTCCCTTTGGAGTGGTATTTTGGTTAGGAGAAGGGGGTGCCAACTCGGGTCTCATCCACCTCGCTTGTCCATGGTTAAACAGCACGAGATCCATCACCAATAGCCATTTGTTACTTTATTAGTACGACGTTAATAAACACTTGTCCACACCCAATATGGTTGGTAATATCATTTGACTACTTGGGATAATGATTTCTCCTGGTTGAGTGCTTTTTAACGTCCCTCTCAAAAACAACACAAGTATTATTGATGATGGTCAAACGTTTTCGTGCCATGCAGCTGCAAAATTGGCTCCGTTTTGCAGCTGCCGTTTATATCCACACGTGTACTCCTAAAATATTGCGGGGTCTTTTCATCTGACATTGCCCCGACAACCGATGACCGTGAGAAAAACTCGACTCCACCTACGAGCCAGAACCCCGAGTGTAATTCGAGGTGCAAGAAGTGATCGCCCCCATCCCAACCCGTTTGGAAACACTGGAAAGAACGGTTATTCTTCACTAATCACATATTCAAATGATTGACTATTTCTATTCTACTGAATAACTTGTAACCAACTGTACAAACCGTAATTAATAGCTGTGGACGAAATAAATGAATTTTTCAATTTCTTAACTCACGCTACCCGTCAATTTTCCCATACGTCACAATGGGCATTAGAATTTTGACATCGCTCAAATGACGACACTGCAGATGAACTGGCACCTCACTCTCCTAATTTACCTACTGGGTAAATCTCGACAGGGACCCTCTTAACTAAAGATGCCCTCTCGCTCAAGGATCTATCTATGCATTTTTGCTGTTCTCTTCTTTCATTGAATGATCAATTGATGAAAAAAAGCGTGAGTGTTCAGTGGTAATTTCCGTAGACTGCGAAGTTCAAGTCAGCGGGAGGGTTTTTTTTTTATTTCACCAAAAATTGTCGTGCTGTGTAAATTGGATGTTGTGACGTTTGAGATAAATAACGGTAGCGTGATATTGATCAATTTAAACATTTAACCTATTTACATCACAGCTATTATTTACCGATTATACATTGAAGTTATTAAACTTATTAAAGATTATTAGAGTTCAAATTATGTGGTTTGTGAGAGTTCTTTTCGGGGTTTGCTGAGTTCGAAGGTTTAAAATTATCTCTAGTTTCTCTGTTCCGGCGATCAGATCCTCTTAGCATCCAGTTACATCCTGCTAGTGGCGGGAAAAGATCCCTCGTGGGTCAACGGTTGCTGGGGAGGTGCCAGTTGGGACCACGCATTAACTTTCAAAATGCACGTGTGATGATTATTTCCACAAAGAAGCCGATTCACAGCTGCGTGGCGGGAAACGTTACAATGCTCTGCTTATTAATTGCGCCCCTCCCCGTTTGAGAGCGTGTAACTATGTGTATCACGGTGCGTGTCGAAATATATTGAGTAGACTCATCACTCACAGAATTAGTGTCGCTGTTAAAACATTGAATTAAAGAAATGGATTTATTTTATAAAATTTCCAAATTTATTACTAATACTTTTTGTACTGGGTTATAAAGTAATTTAGCTTGGAGGCTGACGGTCCTTCCATCCGTGAGCTTTTATAAATATCTATGAATTTTATTGACCGTGTAAAATTCCTGGACCTAAACACAGATTGGCTTTCTTTCTTTACAAAATATTTTCTACCTATCTTGACTCTAAGGAAGTTCTGGAGTAGGTGCTGCTGGATTGATTGCAGTCCTTGCCTTTCCCACCCCAATAAAATAACTGTTTCTTAGACAGCACGGCATTGGGCCACTACTGTAATGTCAGCTCATGGCTGTAACATCCCCCAATTGGCATTTACACCACGCGATAGCTAGGTAACTTCGAGCCAACTGTTGTCAATGAGCTCTGCACCCATTGATAACAGGTCACGCATTTGTCCCATGGCTGACCATACTTCTAGAACCCTATTATCCGACTTTTGCCTATTACCCATTTTAGGCTAGCATCCAAAAATAGTTATCGCACATAAATAAATTCGTTGTGTGAATTAAGACGCTGTTTTAGCCTGTACCTACAGGGGACGCATGCGTTGATTTTAAATTTCTTGTATTTTTTTTATTTATTTGTTTTTCTGAGGCCTGGTCTCAAAATATTCCAAATATCTTGAAATTTGAGAATTTTTTTTCTCAAAAGTTTTACAGCCTAAATAGCCAATGGTCACTACTTTTTACGCGTCATGACAGAAAATCCTGCAACTTCTCCCTGACGAGTATCACAGTTAACTGGTTGAAATAGATCCGGGCCGTTCTCGCGTGTTCTAGAGTGGAAGTGAGGGAGGTTCACTAGCGCATATTTCGCCATTGCACTTGACCCTGGTCCAGAATTACTAGATTCTTTGTTCTTCGCTCTTTCTCAAACTAAAGTTAATTTAAGCCACTAATTACGTTTTTAATTAATTTTTATATTGTATTTTATCAAGGCGATATGTTTTTTTTAAAGACAAATATGTTATATACTTTAATAAATTTTAATTGGGCAGGCATCTCCCAAATTGGTTTATGCCTCATTTAAAATCATTCTAATACTAAAATGCTATTTAGAGATTGAAAATATTCCACTGTTATGATAAAATGTCTGAGTGAATAGATTAGTATGTATCACGACAAATGATGCAGTGTCTTAAAATCATTTTTTGTGAGACCTCATTATTTAAAGTATTTATAAAAATTTGACGTCCGCCGCTTTTATCACATTCCGAATTCCAAGAAAATTTGATTCGTAAAAGCGAACTATTGGAACACACATTCGGTAAACAACATTATCTAATTGTGAACGGAATTTAAAACAGAGAAATGTGAAAATAACAGAGTTATTTCACATTTAGTTTGCAATACTATTACCGGTTTTGCTTTCACTCTCAAAGATAACCCTGTGCGTCGCGGGGAGTAGCGACCTTTCTAAGTATTCAGTATGTTTTTTTATGAAAACTAATTAATCAGGAGTACAAATTTAATTAAAAGCAATCAACTGCTGTTTAATATAAACAATTTGTAGCTATTATTCTCCCCATCGGCTGACGGTGAAAGATGAGTAGATCACTCCCTGTAGGAAACAAATGATTCCATTTTTCCTTTCCGGACTTTCTTTTGGAATAGTCGCAACCGGCATAGTCCATATCAGGGGTCGGCAACTTTTTAGCTATGGCGTGACAAACCAATGGACCAATAGGATTCAGTATGCTACACAGTTGGACGTACTACACGAAACAATTCGAATCCCATGATAATGTATGCAGAGTTAGAAAGTAGAGGTCAAGAATACAGATTTAAAGTCTTATTATACATTAATTAAAGCTTTTTATTCACAAAAAATAAACATCATATAATGCTATTCCTTCAACAGAAATAAAAAAAAAAAATTGTACATATATTATTTGTGCATACATATATACATCTAATCTAATTATTTGTATCTTAACTCTTGGGCAAAACTTTAAGGGGTGATAGTACACATCAAGACAAACAATAGTAAATAGGAAACTTAGGGTCCCAAACGACTTCCGATGAAGATAGGTGCCATTAAAGTTTAGGTCCAAAATTTCAAATGATTATAAAAAATGGAAAAATAGGTCGATTCGTTAGCGGTTCTCGCTAAAATTATTCTTTTTGTCAGTATTTTCTTGAAAAGTAAATTTTAAAGATAAAGCTCAAAAACTGTCAATAGAAGGCACTTAGACTTTGGAGTAACGAACATATATTCTTTACTATTATTTTTTGAATCACATTAAATGCTTTCAAAAGCTTAGACTTAAACTTAAATTTTGAGCTTAAAATTTGAATCATTGGGTGTGGTTAAGTAGCGCAAACTCAAATGTGTTCAGGAGGTGAAATTTGAACTCACCTCCTCCCCTGGTCACAGTTCAGTTATTCACGATTTTCGATGCTCGGTCGTAGACTACGCAGCAACTACTACCCACTAAACTTAAAATAAACGAGAGAGGGATAACAAAACTAAATAAAAAAAGTCGTATTCATAACAGACATGAACAGTTCCTCCTCGCAAAATACCCGATTATGCAAATCACCCGATTTGCATGCAAAGTGTAGTACACAAGGATTTAACTGTATTGGTGTGCTCTTAACAGTATGTAAGAAGATAAAGTTCTACTGCAAAGTGTACCAGCCAACATTAAGGCTCGTACGTGGCTTCAACATAACGGAGCGCCTGCACATTTCAGCGCAGATGTGCGAAGTGCATTGGATACAGCATATCCAGGGCGAGGTGGTCCGGTAAATTGGCCGGCACGCTCGCCTGACCTCCCCTGCCTTGACTGCTTCTATTGGGGCCATATGAAGAGTCTTGTTTATGCAAGCCCTGTCGACTCCGACGAGGCCCTGGTTGCGAGGATTGTCGTCGTAGCAGGCGAAATCCGTGAGATGCCCGGTGTATTTGCTAATGTTCGACAGTCCCTCCGCCGGTGATGTAAGGCTTGCAACTTTGCAAGAGTGGGTGCTCTTTCGAGCAGTTTTTGTGATTCCGCAAGAAAATCTTGCGTGTACCATTTTCTACGTGCCATCATGCATCCAACCTTCACTCATATGTACCAAGTGCGTTTGTTAAATTGTTTCTTTTTATTTTGAGCAGAGAAGTTGCTCATGTCTATTATGAATACATATTTTTTAATTTTGTCATCCCTCTCTCGTTTATTTTACGCGTAGGTGGTAATAGTTGCTGCCTGGTCTACGACACCAAGATTGGGAATAACTGAACTCTGTTCAGAGGGAAGGGAGTTTCAGATTTCACCTCCTGAACACAATTCCGTTTGCGCTACTGAACCACCCCCAAGGAATCAGATTTTGAGCTCAAAATTTAAGTTTAAGTCTAAGCATTTAATGGGATTCAAAAAATAGTAAAAAATAGTTGTTCGTTACTCCAAAGTCTAAAGCGCCCTCTATCGACATTTTTTTTAGCTTTATCTTTAAAATTTATTATTCAAGAAAATACTGACAAAAAAAAATAATTTTAGCGAAAACCACTAACTAATCGACCCATTTTTCTGTTTTTTATAATAATTTGAAATTTCGGACCCTGAACTTTAATTGCACCTATCTCCTTCGGAAGACGCTTGGGGCCATAAGTTTCCTATTTACTATTGCTTGTCTTGATGTGTACTATAATCCCTTAAAGTTTTCCCCAAGAGTTAAGGTACACTCTGTATATCTTCTAAACGTATTTATTAAAATAAGAAAGAAACAGAATAAAATAAATAAATATTACCCTTTAATATTGTTTGATTAAAAAAATGTTTTCATGCTAACCTTGTCTCTGCAGCTTTCTACTGCAATATCAAGGGTATAAAGTGTGACTTTTCAACTCGATTCCGAGCATTCAGTTGTTAAACAATTTCTTTGCGGACTCGAAATACTTTTCATAAGAGAAAAGATTTGTTCTCATAGACATGTAAAACCGAAAGCAGAGCACATGCTCTCTTCAAACACTTAAATCCCTCGAGCAATGGCATTCAATAACTTACAAAACAGCTGTCGATTTTTCTTTAGCGTTATCTTTCAGATTTTTTCGAATTCCGCAAATGACCGTAATTTTAAAGATGTTTGTCGAATATCAACTTCCATCCACTCAAAAATTGACAAATTTGTAGAGCGCCACTCTATTTTGTGCCGCGTGCCAGATATGGCACGTGTGCCATAATTTGCCGACCCCTGGCCAATATAGAGTCGTGGGCTTGAGTATTGGTACCACTAAAATTCCATCGCATAGAGGGCAGAAGCACGATTAAAAGTTTAGTATCCCCAACTTGGCGTTATGTGGAAGTTTGGAGATTGGGATGTGACAGCTCAGGTATCGTCCTCTTCACTAGACCTTGGTTAAAAATTTGCCAACAACCTTCGTGTTGCTTCGAATCGCGATTTTGATCAGCAATCAATCAATTCAAACAAGTTGGGATACTAAACTCATCTTCGGTCATAAATCATTTTCCAACTAGCGAAATTCATACAGGCCACACTACATTCAATGGTTTACTCATTCTTTTTTTTAATTTTACAGGTTTTTCTTAATTCGTTTTAGAAGCAATATCAAATTTAAAAATGAAATTAAAACAGGAAAATGTTTTTTTTACTGTTAACTATCAAAGTCAAATAAAAAAAATTAAAAGCAAGAATAAAGAAAATACATGAAAATAATTAGTATATATTAGCTGTTATTTATGTAATTTAATCAGCAACATTCACTTTCGAAGGGTTTTTTTTTATATAGCAATAAAAAAAAATTTTTTTTTTTGCCAAAACTTTTTATTAGCAAAGAATGTCGCGGGAATAACATAGTGAAACTAAACATGCTTATTTTGCTTAACTTTCTATAATTAAAGATATCAAAGGAAATATTTTACAAAATCTGGCTTTCAACATTAAAAATCCAGTATGCCATATCAGTTGGGTTGGCTGTTCTTTTAACAACAATTTTTTCTCTTACATTCATCTTGCTGTTTCCACTAACTGTTCCTGTTCAAATTGATCGTACAGCAAAAGCCCTGAAGGTGGGGCTGAGTGACGACCGCGTAGTTCACATTTGCAGAAGTCGGGGTATAAATACATGTAAATTATTTTTAGTTGGGGCCGGAGACGGGAAAAAAAATTGAGAAAAAGAAAATATTCAATAAAATGTTAGATATAACACACACAAATGCAAAATCGCAAAACGAAGTTGTTTTGATGTAGACAATTTTATAAAATCGAACAAAATAGTCTGCCAGCTCAAAGATGTTTTCTTTTGTCCCTCAAAATTTCTTCGTAGCATGCTAATAATTTTTTTATTCCTTATTCTGTTGAAAAAATACGCTCTTCGTTGCAATTTATAGTTTCTAAAATCTGTGTAATCCTTTTTTCAATTAAACTGAGGCCTTCTGTCAAATTCCCAACCGTTATTTGATTTTCTGATTGAACTGGGTCTAAAGACTCAAGTACTTCAATGTCTTGCTCTTGCTACAAGCTCATCAATTTCTTAAATGACGTTACCAATTTCATCAGGTTCTGGCACTGATTCCACCTGAGTTTCAATGATAGGGGAGGGGGGGGATGAATCGACGAATCGACTTAAAAATACCCAGCTCTCAAGCGCGTGTTGAATAGAAAATACGAAAAGAAGGTGTTGCAGCATTCGTGCTTTTATAAATATATTTCTGCGAGAGAAATGATTATGGGTTTTTTCTTGCCTCTGAGAATAGGTGTTGTATAGCAGAAAATGTCATCCAACGGAGTAAATTGCGCCAGACAAACGACAGAGGTGGCCAAATAATGGACACCGCCAAGACAGTGAAATATAGAGAAAATATTTTCAGTATTTGGGTATTGTTCTTACATGAAGATCAACAGGAGTTGGCCGTGATGAGCAATCTCGCTTCCGGTTTCAAAAATATTGTAAAAAAGTGTGACACGATTTGTTCGTCTCATCTACGAGTAGAAACTACTTTTTAAAATTAAATCTACATGCAGCTATACATAGTATGCAATAAGCACTATAAATAGACTTAAACTGGCACTATTTTATTTAACTTATATTGATTGATTTTTACACGGTGCAGTTTATACCTTTTCTGCGATGCAAAGTTCACTAATGAATGCATTCATCTAAAAAAAATCCTTTCCAAAACGTAGCCCTCGGGCGAAAACAATGGGCTCAATTCGTGTGACGTCATAGTCACATGATAATGACAACCACGCGTTTCTAGCAATTAGTTCAAAATCTCATGGGATGTCATAGTCACGTAATAAAAGCAATCATGTGTTTCTAGCTAATGAGTTCATGCACTTTTTTGTAGTCAACGTTTTCTCTTTGCAGAAACTTTCTCTTAAATTATCAACAATAATTACACAAATAATATACAAAATGCATTTTATTTAAATGTGGATGCCTAAAATAAAACTTTTTTTAATAATTCTAAAATGTTTTTCAAGAAATTTTTCCCCGCAACATTTAAACATTTTTATCCAATTATAAAATTTGAAATTTTACTAATAGGGCAACTTGTACAATTAGTTTAATGTCTATTTTGAGTTTAATGGAGAACATGTTTGTTTTTATCATGTGACCGTTTTAAATTGAGCCCCTGGGATAGATTGATTGGCAAGAATACACGATTAGGAATACGTAAAATTATAAAAATCCATATGATATAACTTGTTTTATGATTCTCGACAACGCCAATAATAGTCTTTGCACAACAGTAAAGTGTTACTCTACTCAAAACTTGTTCTTCAAAAAAGAAATGTTTTCATTTGCACCCTTGATAATCTCACCCTCCGTGAATAAGATACATGGAAACTCCCGTTCGATGGTGTTCATTTGTTTTCAATAGGAGGTTCTTGTGTGAGATCGCGGTGGCTGATAGGAGATCGAAATAAAACGTGGGTATGCCCCTCAGCCTCATTTAACACATATTCACTGCTAATGAAGAGGGGAATCGCGAATGAAGAAAACGTTGATATTACGACAGTTTTGAATTTCATCATGCGGCTGGATTGATATTAATTATGTTAATGACAAATCATTCGCCCTGTCGTGTTAGAGCTTTTGCCGTTCTTTTTCCTTCCTGGGAAGGAGGAACATAGTACATTGTTTTTAAGAAATTTTCTCGGAAAGTTTTTTAATAATTGAAATTTTCATTTGGTAAAAATGATGCATTATTTGTCTCCATGATTATCTTATATTGCATGCCTGTATATTTTTGCTGCCAGTTATAATAAATATCAATACGCAAAACAAGAGGTTGTCTTCGCTGAATGCAAAAGGCTGCGGTAGCCCCGAGTGGTTAGAGTCGCGAACACGGCATTGTCAAGGTCACAGGCTCGAGACTCACTACCACTGAAGATCCGCCGTGTAGAGGAGCTGTTGCACGTTAAATCTGCCGTGGTTCAAAGTCGTGGTGTGGAAGTTATGAGAGATTGAATGGTAACTCGGGTGTCGTCCTCGTCACTTGACGGTGGCTCAAAATTGCCGTCCGTCATTAATAGCCCTTGGGTTGCTACATAAATTAAAATCAAACGAAACTCGGTGATGAAACAGCCCATTAAGAGCAAGACCTGCTGTGCCCATCTCAGTTTTCATGACCCTGGGAACTGAGGTGCACGAGCAGATGTTCCGTTCAGTCTAACGCGAAACCGCCAGTGTTTTGTTCCCAAGCAACCTTTGTAGTCTTATCGACCCACTGAAGAGATGAAAGGCTGAGGTGTGACTCTTGGACCTGTGGCGTGGAAACGCGATACGCTACCACGTAGCCACTCTGGGGTTCAAATTAATATCATTCAAATAAAATTGTGTGGTCAAATCTGATGCCACTGAAAATCCACAGTGTAGAGGGGTAAATGCACGTTAAATCTGTCGAATTTAAATGATCTCATGTTTCTTTGGTCTGAAAGAGTTTGAATAGTAGGGTGGCGGTTCAGGTGACCTCATTCAAAACCACGGACTCTTTCACCAATAGCCTTCTCGTTCTGTTTCCAAGTACGATCGATCGATAAAGAGATAATCGATAACTCAATTCCCGAACAAAAAAACCTGAACTCATTTTCAGACAGAAAAACGTCTCAAATTTAACGAAGTAATTCATACATTTGTCGATAATATTGCAGCGTTAAAATTTTAAAATATTCTATAAATAAGCGATTTCTTTCTTTTACTTTCTCAGTGAGTATTTTGGCATTTGAGACAGAACACATTTTTACACCTAAAAAAGAAGTCGATCCACTTTGATAAAAATGAGAAGTATAATAAATATGCTACTCCCTATGGAAATATTAATTTTGGATTACTTTTGGAACTGTGGAAATGTTTTGATTTTCTAGGTCCTATTCTATAACATTAAGCATAAAGAGCATAACGAGGATTTTAAGTATGTGCGATGCGATAAGTGCTTCTATTTTCCCGTGTAAAATAACCTGATTTTTTTGCTTGAATAAGAAAAATCCCTTTTCTTCAATCTCGGAACACAATTAAGGATCACATGCACTATTATTGTTAATGATTTCATTTCTTTTAAATAGCTTGTTTTTGAAAAAGGTTTTAATTTTCCCCACGCGTGCATTTTAAATTGTGATTTGTTTACTTTTATTTTTTGTGATATCCAAATTAAAAGCTGAAGTACAAAAGAAACAAAACCTTATGTGTCTTTGTATTGTGTATGTCGACATCTTTTGCATATTTATTGACATGTTGAGTTCACCTGAATGTCTGTCTTTCTGATGCTCAGTATTTCTGGAGAAGCAGCTTTTTTATCCCACACTGGTTGGCACCTGTGCGTTGGTGAATGACCGCGGGAGGATCGGAACCCACATCAGTTAGGCGAGGTCTTCTGTGGGCGCTCAACCCGATCGCTTCTGTGTTTACCAAATTTGGAGATTTTTCGTGGGAATATCAATACTGACGTACGCAGCCAGTGTTGACGCTTCCTCCCCATCTGCCACATTCTTCCAAGATGAATGATTTGTTATAGATTTCTTGACAGAAGAGATCTTCCAATGCGCAAAAACTGGACGCGTACTTTGAATCGCGCATGTCCATTGCTAAGAGCGAAATTGCAGTCAATCATTTTAAAAATTAGGTTAAATTTTCTCGTTCAGTTTTCAGTCAACTGAAGAAATGTTTAATAGTAGCTGTTAATTATCAGTATTTACAGTCTTATTTTTTTTTAAAATTTTTAGTTATTGTTGCTTAAGTTGTGGTTCTTTCATTGGCCCTCAGCATTATCGTTTCGAAATTTGTTTCATGATTTTCATTCAAATAAATATTGAGGGGGGAAATTGAAAAGAAAGCTGACAAAGTTTCAAACTTTGACAGTTTGCGACTTATTAAAAATGTATTTTATCGTATTTTGGATTTAATAAATCTTGTTTTTTTTGTAGTAGTTTTTTAGTTATTTTATGGTATGAAATAGGAGTTATACAAAAAAAAGTTTTTTTCGAATTGATAACGTTCTAAACTGGGATTTTGAAAAAGCGTATAAGTGAAATTTTTTTTTCAAAATATAAATATTCTCGCTATATACACACAAAAAAAAATTGTTCTTGAAATATTTTTCTATAAAATGGGGATGTTTTGAAAATATAACATTCTTTCTTTGTTTTTGTTAAACAATTGAATTTAAATGTTTTTTTAATAATATTCTTAAAACAATTATTTTATATTTACATTTTAATTTAACTGACTCAAAATACCAAACAAATTATTTCTTTATGCGTTTTTGCAAATTCACAGTTCCGAGCATAGTTACCGAATCACACGGGCGGTCAAACTTTCCCAGGGTCTAATTTTTCCAAGGTGTGCTCCACCCAATGGATAGGTGTGGCAAGCTAAGAAAAAGGTCTGCAATATCTGCTGTAACTTAATTATAAACACGGAATAGATACTTGCTACAGAACTACAATAAAAAAAATCGCACACTTTTAAGGTCGCGTTTAAAGCAAGATACAAACATAGTAATAATTGCTACAAATATTCTAATACTAAATGTTGCAGTTATTATCAAACAATTCTAAATACATTAAAAAGTAAGACATTTTCATCGAAAGTTAGTTCTCGTACGTATAATTAATTGAAAACTTTGTCTGTGCATACTGTCAGCCAACCTTCAATGTTTTGGTGTATAGTAATTACTAACAGCTAATCTTCAGGCGGTCCACCGGTCGATTGTGATCACCCCCCTGCTGTTCTGATCTTTGTTTTTCGATGTTTGTCCACTCCAATGCGTGAATAAGAAATATGAAGTAACTGAATTAGTCAGGTTCTGTAAGTTTATTAATAACGTTCTACACGTCATTTTGTAAAAATACAAATAGATGGGGTTGAACACAATAAGGATTTAGAATAACCAATTTTGCTCTCGTGATTTATGTAAATTGATTAGAAATTTTACAACTTCCTTTATTCATTGTAAAGGTGTTGATGTTATACATTTAACTCTGTAAAATGCGCTTTATTTTTCAATGTGTACGATTGAAGAGGGAAAGCGTCTATAGTTCACTTAAGTGTATAAAGATACGTTTAAGAAAACAACCGATTTTTTTAAATGCATTCTGTTTAATTTAATTGAAAAATAAGAAAGATAATTTCTTTTCTGTACTGGTGGATTTCTTTTGCACGTTGTATTTCTTAGAATGATGAAATGTTTGTTTATGATAGTTTATGAATAGAAATTGAAACTCAAGTTCCCGATTTCAAAATCCCATTGTTTAAAAATTCATTCTGAATTTGAAATTGGTGTAAAAAAAACATCTTGGTTTGGGTAGAAATGTTTCGACAACAGTGCTTGAGCATTGCGAAATTAATGTAAACATTTCTAGTGAAATGTACAATGCCTTATTAAGATGATTTTTAAAGGATGAGAAATGATTTTTTTCTTTTATTATTTAATTAAGGTGCTAATTTCTTTGTAATGATTCGCTGCAAAATTCTTTTGAAATTTATACCAATCAGTTCTTTATGGATTCATATATTTATTCAGAATTGCGAAATATTTCTTAGTTTGAACATCATAATGAATACAGATGATTCGCTACATCAAACTTGCAGAGTGTATTGGGGTTACACAGACGACCTGGAATCATGTAGGAATGCAAGATCACAAAGGACAAACTTGCGCGCTACTCGCATGGTGCAAAAGTAAAAGAATAGAAGCAACAACACATAAATGGGACAGAAAATATTTTATTAAAAGGTTGCACTCTCTCTCTCTCTTCAGCAGGTGCTCGAAATTCCGACCTGAAGTCGTCTAGCAAGCCTGACAGCGGTGCTGCATGGCGCCATATTCATTACGTTCTGGAAGATTCCTGGCATGTCACTACAGATATTCGAGCAAAAAGGTCCAACTGAAGGAACGAGCGTCTCGTATCAAACACTTAGGGACTTGCACGCACTTTCGAACGCCTGTTGTAGTACAACCTTTCAATAAAATATTTTCTGTCCTATCAATGTGTTTCTGTTCTTTTTCTTTTCTTCTTTGCACCACAGCTAGCAATTACGGCATTTGCGATCTTGCATTCCTCTAGGATTCCGAGTCGCTTCTGCACTTTCTGCATGTGTGTCGGTGTGGTAGCGAGCTATCCCGTATATTTCGTAATACTCAAACATGCATGTGAATTTTCATAATCCTTACTATATATTAAATGGCACTCGTCATGTCTTGAACACAGTTTAAAATCATAATTAAGAGTTAAATGGATTATTTTTACTTCGTTTATCTAATTATTTAAAATTCTTTTTTCTGATTTAGTTTAGTATGACATGCTTGAATTGTTTTAATTTGTTAATAGGTTTAAAATTTCTGAAATTTCTTTTGTGTTGTAGATTAGTAAAATATATTAATAAGTAAAACAATTAGACACATATATTAAGACTTTCAAAACCATAGAGGTTTACAAAACATTTGTGATTCTCTGCATAAAGAATCCTTCCCTCAAATCTTTAGTATACATATTTTGATGATTCGTCAAAGTTTTCATCAAGTCATGTTACATTAAAAAAAGAGGGAGTGTATACAATCCCATTTTCTAGACTTTGCATTGCTTAGTTGTCTTCCATTTCATTATCTTTTAAGTTGTCCTACTTTTCGCTCCGTGTGTTTCTTCGTACGGGAACTTGTTACTAGGGCAACGGAGCGTGTAAAATGTTTAATTCTGCATTTCAAAAGTTCTGGATATTTGGGAGACATTTGTTTTTGACCTTGGAGAGAGAATTTTATAATGATGGTTGCATAATTTTAGTCAGTTAACTATTATAACAATGAAAATGTTACATCTCACTTTCTTAGAAAATGTTTTCTCATGATTTAGACCGTTGCTAATTCTTTAGATTTTATTTTTGTTCCTTCATAGAATCGGATAGTTGCGGTGGTCACGAACTCGTGTCATGAGTTTGAGCCACTCAAGACCCGCCGTGTAAAGGGCTGATGCATGTTTAAGTCTTCCCTTTGGCGTTTGATTTATTGAATATTAACGTCGCACTGTTCAGCTACACGAGGGCTTTTGGCGACGGACCACGTAATTTTGAACCATGGTCAAGTGACGTGGACGACACCTGAGCTGGCACCCCCTCTCCTAACTACCACACCACACCAACGGGAGTACGTTTCAGCTCTCGACAGATTTAACGTGCATCGCTGCCCTTCACGGCGGGTCTTTAGTGGTACTGGGCTCGAACCCGTGACAAAGCAAGCCACGGTCCGATACCTATACCACTCGGCTACCGCGGCCACTTCCCTTTGACGTGATTTAGAGGAAAGGTGTCGTCCTCGTTCAAAATGAGATTTGTCGCAAAACGCAACGGTAATACTCTCTCACCCTTGGGTCGATTAGAGATTAATTACTTTTGAACTCCTTTATATTAGACCAGTGATTCCCAAACCTTTTTTTGATCACGTACCCTGTTGCAATTCCCAAAATTTATTACAAACTTGCATTTTCGATTAGAATTCCGAGATCAATGAATTACTTGAACGTTCTCCCCCGCCTCCAAATGTTTGGTTACTTATGAATTCATGCGCTTTGTAACTTTTGAGAAAATGGATGAGTAGCGGGAGGATTAAGAAATTAATTTATTGCTTTATTACGTTTATAGCTATTAATAACACTATTTACATTTAGGTATAAGTTATTGAGTATCTCAATACCACAGAATATGCTATTTGTGAAGGAGGCAAACACGACTTCTCTTTTCGAGTGTTTCAAACAGACTGTCTCTCTACTGTTTTTTTTTGGGGGACTGGCGGTCGCTTCGATCCAACGTTGGTTTCTTACGGTTGTCGGCGGGATGTCAGATGAAAGGATCCTGCAATATTTTAGGGGTGCATGTGTGGATATAAATGACGTCATGCTATCTGTATAAGGAAGCCGATCTTGCAGCTGCGAGACGTACAGCATGCGCTTTTTAAGCTAGTAAGTACATTTATGATGATTATACACGTACAGCATTTGATACACGATTCTCAAGTGATCGTGAGCCTACTTTTTTCACGCATGCCACTCGGAAGACCACTGCTTTAAGCAACGACACCAGAATTATTTTCGGTGAAATGTTTCGTTTCTTTTGCGTAACATTTGTTTGATCAAGTCATTCACAAGAATCGTCTCTCAGCTGCATTGCTTATTTTGTGAAACTGAATTTTTAGTTGTAATTAGATTCTTCAGATTAGAGAGAGAGAGAGGTGCTTTTCTTCCATTTGGAATAAAATAAGATAATTAAGCTTGTTTATTTTTAGATACATCTTTTGTTTTTTTCTTAGTACAAACCACATTCATTATTCAGTGTGTGAGAGAGTGAGTGAGTGAGTGAGTGAGTGAGCGAGCCGCATAGCGCACATGTCAACTTTAATAAGACGAATGAAGTTGATTTTTTTCTTTTTTTACTTGTGTTGAAATTTGAAAAAATATTACTGAACTTTCATCTATCTTTAAATATCCTCCAATTACAGCGGAAGCAAACTAACTTAATCTTTATACATTCGCATGCAACCCTAAATAACTGATTTAAGGTCATTTTTTAAACTTTATTTTTAGAAAAAATGAAAACGGGGTTCACACACACACACACACATAAGGGGGAAAAGAAGGGGTTCTACCCTTTTTGAATGTGAAATAAAATTTCCAACTTTGATTAAAGTTTTCTGTTTAAAGAAATATTTCATATTCCCCAGCATTCTTTCGCTCTTGATAATCTTCCTGATTTTTTTTTTGTAAGATTATCAGTTTTGTGGAATTTTTTTGACGAATTTTCACTTTATTTCTCAGTTTGTTGCACATCGCTTTTCGATGATTTCCTAGTTAAAAATTATTCTTTTATTCTTACATCATTTGGAATGAGCATTTTTCAATATTTGGAGGGGAGGGGCATAATTTTCCTCTTTTGTGGATTAACGTTTCACATCAGAGTAGCATGGCCGCGGTAGCCTAATGGTCAAGATAACAGACCCGTGGCCGGCGTGTCATGAGTTCGGGCCTAGTGCCGCAGAGGACCCTCCCTGTACGGGAGGAGGGGGGGGCGATACACGTTAAATCTGTCTATGTTCAAACGTCCTCCCAATGGTGTAGTGTAGAAGTTAGGTAAGGGGGTGTCAGCTCAGATTTCGTCTTCGTCAATCAGACCATGGTTCAAAATGTCGAGGCCCGTCGCCATAAACCCTCTGGTAGCGGAATAGTGCAACGTTCATTTTCACTTACTCAGAGCAGCATGAAGGCCATTGGCAACGGACTTAATTCTGAACCTCTGTCAGGTGGCGAGGACGACACCTGAGCTGGAACCCCATCTCCAAACTTTCATATCACGCAAGCGTGAGGACTTTGAACCTAGACAGATTTGGCGTACATCATCCTGTGGATATCATACGTCAGGTCTTTATTGCGCTCAAACTTGTGACTTGGCATCACCTTTGACAAATATATGTTAATGTCTTCGAAATTATTTGAAATTCATAAAACATTTAATATTGAAATAAAATAAAAATATTTTGCGATTTTTAGACCAGCGTCTATTAGTTTCACTGTATCAAATGTGTGTGCTCAGGGACATCTTATGACAAGGGCCAATTGGGCCCAGGCTGCAATGGGGACCTCAGCCCGTTCTCGATTCAGACTCAATAAGGTCATAATTCGAATAATTTCAACGGTCAAATGTTATTTTCGGTTGTATTCTCCAAAAAAAAAAAAAAAACAGGGTGGCCGCGGTAGCTGAGAGGTGTAAGTATCGGATCGTGGTTTGCCTTGTCACGAGTTCGAGCCCAGTGCCACTAAAGACCCGCCGTGTAGGGCAGCGATGCACATTAAATCTATCGAGAGCTGAAACGTCCTCCCGTTGGTGTGGTGCTGTAGTTAGGAGAGGGGTTTCCAGCTCAGTTGTCGTCCACGTCTCTTGACCATGGTTCAAAATGACGTGGTCCGTCGCCAAAAGCCCTCGAGTAGCTGAACAGTGAGACGTTAATATTCAATCAATCCGAAAAAACAGGGAATTTTGGATGAAATGCCAACGCTACATGGGATGACTGTTGTCCATCTATAGGCCTGCCTTCATTACTCATTCAGCCAAGAGGCGGCAGTCGGTCGAGCCAGTTTGTGAGATTGTAAGTCATGCCCATTTATTTGTTTCGGGTTATTGTTGGTACGAGTACTTGACATTATGTATGCTATGTACTGTCTACTTTTAAGAGTCAAAGGTGGGGTCTAAAGTTGTGTAGGGGCCCAGGACCTCAAGAATTTTTGAGACGTCTTTGTGTGGGCAGACTTTGAATGAAAATATCGTTAGAGGAACTAGAAAGAAAAATAGATTGAAGGATGCACACACCCAGATGACAGTTTGGTTTGATGTTACGTAAAGAACTGTTGCACTGGGGTGGATTGGTATGGAGAAGACGTGTGTGTGTTACGGAGAAGATCTCGTAAATATTTTTTCTTCATATATTCATTTGTAAGATGATGTAAAATATGTTATAATAAATAATCGCACCCTAAATTGTTTGTATGATGGGTATTTTTTATTATTATTTCCTTAAATGCGATTCATGCTTTAATATTTTTTTGAAATAATTGCTGTGTCTTGTATTGATTTTGCATTTCTGTGTTTAAATCAGTAATAATATGATATCTTATGATTGTCCAAATCTTATTTTTTTAAAAAAATTGATGTTGGAAACTAATTTTCTAAATGGAATTGATAATTTGTCTGCGTTAAAAAAAAATCTTAAGCTTCTTCCGCAGATGATTTTAAAGGGAAAAAAATTTTCAAGAAAGTGTTTGCTGGCGAAAAGAGAATACGCGGTTTTTGAATATGATTTGTAACGATTTTGGCATTTTTAGGGGAAAATAACTGTTTTTTTTATTAATGTTTTGAGTGAAATTTTACACTTTTTTGTTTTAAATTTTATTTTATTTTTTGTCATCGCTTAAAAATCGGAATATATATTTTCAAAAATGTGACTAATATAATTACAAATTGCGTCTACAAACGTAGAAAACTAAAAGACAATATTTTGATCCTGTTTTAATACGTAGCGACGATCTTTAATTTAATTATAGCAAAATACTCATGGTAGAATCAATATCTGCATCACAAAAAAGCATTTTTCATATTCGAAAGAGGCTGTCTTACACAACATATTAAACGCTCATTGAGAAACGTGTATTTTTCATCAAATTATTATACTGTTCACAAAATTATTATTGGTTATGCGACTCTAGGTCAATAACTATCAGTATGAAATCAAGACGATGCAAGGAATTTCGTTGTTTATTTCGTAAAATGTTAAAAAAAAATCCTTTTTTTTCTATTTATAAATTCTTGATTTTATAATCTATTCCAGAAATGTGAATCTATTCCTCGTGCATTGTACAGAACTTTGAAAATCTCGATATTTAAGGGGAAAAAAGAAACTTGAATATCTTTTAAATGGGTAGAATCTATGTGTGACTACTTTACATCTACCGTAAAATACGGCGTAAAACGCGCACCTATCCTTTCAAGCTGCAATTTTTAATTTTTAGGTATGTTCGCTGTATAATGCGCACCCCCTTTTTTACGAAGAAACTCAACTATATTTACTTGCGCAATGCTCTTATGTTTTGAAGTCATTTATTCGAGGTATTATTCCAAGCTTATAAAAAAAATAGCATACTTCTAAAACTTCAACACTGTAAGAGCCGCGGTAGCCGAGTGGTCAAGGTATCGGATCGTGGCTGGCCTAGTCACGAGTTCGAGCCCAGTACCACTAAAGACCCGCCGTGTAGGGGAGCGATGCACGCTCAATCTGTCGAGAGCTCAAATGTCCTCCCGTTTGTGTGGTAGTTAGGAGAGGGGGTGCCAGCTTAGGTGTCGTCCTCGTCACTTGACCATGGTTCGAAATGACATGGTCCATCGCCAAAAGCCCTCTTGTAGCTGAACAGGGCGACGTTAATATTCACTCACTCAACATTGTAAGTTCATAAGGAATGTTATTTCTTTTAAAGAAAGTGTATTTCATTATATTCAGATGTCTAATCCCCCCTCCTGCTCTTGTATCCTTTTTTATATTTAAAGCTCTGATATTTATACCCGGCGAATAACGCGCGTTCGTAATTTCCGATTTTACTTATTGCGTTGAAAGTGCGCCGGATTTTACGTTATGTTAAAAGCTTTTGCGTGCGTTGGGTGTATTGGAACTTGCCCTAGTTAATGTGCATAAAATTATTAAAATTTGTCTAGAAGCTCCTCTACGCAAGTTTTAAAAGAAATTGAAAGAACAAATATCGAAAATCAGTTTCATTTATCGCATTAGAATTAAATCTATTTCAAAATATTCTACTATTTTAGTCTTTTTACATTTTGCAATAAATGATATTGTGGGCTGCCATAAAATGTTCCCTTCATTACTGATTGTGTCTATTTGAATATTTTTTGAAGTTTTTCCTTGTCTTTCCTTCAGAAAGCAACCCTTTTCTTTTGCTTTGGATTCTAAATTCGAGATAGTTTGGAAAAACGATTAGATTTTGTATGAAACATTCGTCTATTTGTGGGCAGTTTGAAACCTGGTTCAAGTGATGTATTATGCCAAGGGTTGGAATTCTAGTTCAATTGCTTCCACGCAAATGTTTTGCCTTCCCACGACTCTTAACACTTTGTAGGGTGTGTTAATTAATGCACACTCTAGAAATAAACGCCTGCACACACGCTTCTTAACATACTTTATGAGACACCTTTACACACAAGTTGTCTGATTTTATAACATTTAAAACCTGTTTTTTATATATTAAATCAAATGGGTTTTCGACTCTTTGCAATCTAAATTAAATTTATATACTAAATTGTATCAGAGACAAGCTTTCGTTTCAAGTGCAACCATTTCTTTTGGAACCGAGCAATTCATTCCTACACAACAACAGAATGGCTAAAATTTCAAAAGCATTCATTTAATAATGTATCGGAATAATCAATGCATATATGTAATGTATTTTATTAATTAAAATGAGTGTGTTTAAAATTATTTAGGATCGTTTACAGCGGCTACTTTGTGTTTTCCGTGGGACTAATGGAATGTTGGCCGTTGCTGATCTAAAAAATGGCTGCTTTCTCTGAGTTGAGAAGGATAGTTTTTTTATTAGACTTTTAAGTAAATACAAAACGAAATATTTTTAAAAATCGTAACATTTTTTTTTTGCCAAGAAATTATGATTTTTATTTTAAAATAGACGTTTGTGATTCAGTCTTTGAGTTATGGTCATCTCAATACAGAAATTTAAAAATGTATTAGATGTGTTTTTAATGCTGTTTAATGATTTATTTTTAAAAAGTAAAAAAAAATAATAATAAGAGTTGGTACCAGAGAAAAGGGGATAAAGTGTTATATATTAGATCAAATTCTTTTTATTGCTACTGGATTGGACAATATTTTTACATGATGCTAAATGGATGCTTTCGTATCAGGCTTTGACTGTGTGAATATTAATTATGAAATTCTTAATTCCTGTGGAGGAGGAACTGTGCGACTGTTATTTTCTCTCAAAAATTTAAAATCAAGATTTTTCAAATAAGAAAACTATTCTTGTTGAGTTGAATGGGGAAAAAAGTTCGCTTTTGATTGTGTGCCGCAATAATTAATACTGTTTACTATTTTGAACCACATGTGTTAGATCCGATCATTTATATCCGTTTTGTTTATAAGACTTATCCAATTCATTCAGGTGATTGTCTGTTGTAACTTAAAAACTTTTTCTCATACTTATTAAAAGATTAGTTTCCATCTGTCGTATAAAATTTTGTGAATTTTCTCTCTACGGTTCTTTCCATTTTCAAAGTTTTGTGAGAGCGGATAAAGTATATATAGTAAATCATGGGGAAAACTCAGAATGTGCATCCAAATATAATTAAAACCAATGATATATTTAATTCCGTGTAATTCATTGAAATTGGGAGGAACTCTAATAATTAAACTATTAATATGTAGAGTGTGCTCTACAAATTTTTTGTATCTTTCGAACCTCCTAAATTCTTTAGATGACGCCAACTCGCTCTTTGTCGAAGCATGTGGGGTGCGCTTGGTGTACTCGTGCTGTTGAAGATTGAGCATCTCCCACCCAATGACAGTCCGTAGGAGCTCAGTGCCCACAGCTCCAGGTGCTCCTCACTCCACTGAAGGTGGGTTTCTGATACCCTGTATCCTACGACTGGGATTGTGGGCGATTTATATACAGTCTCATTGAGTTGTACTTTGCCCTTTTACGACATAAAAGAAGAGGTGAATAGTATTTCGAAAATATTGAGAATATTAACATTGTGTTCTAAAAATGTTTCCCATTCTTCAACTAAAAGTGCAAAGGGGGCTATAATTAAAAACAAAAGTCGGGAAACTTTTACTTTAAATATCGAAAAGAGAAAACAGGCCACGGTAGGATCATGATCGCGAGCTCGTGGCTCACATTGTTATTGTCCACTTGTCAATAAAGGCTTGCCTTATAGAGGAGTTTATGAATGTTAAATCTGTCATGATCCAAAGTCCTTGAGTTGGCGTGGTGTGGAAGTTTAAAAAAAGGGAGAGGGGTTCGCGCGCGTCATTTGAGGATGGTTCAAAGCGTGTGAGTGTTTATTAACTCTGAATTATAAAGCAACACAAGTTATATTGGCGACAGACCTTGTAATTTTGAACCATGGTTAAATGACGAGGACGACACCTAAGCTGGCACCACCCTCCCTCTCCTAATAACGATGGTTTAAAATTATGAAGTCTTATTGATAGCACTGTTGTTACTTCAAAGTAATAACACGAGGTGTATTCCTACTATGCGGAAAAAAGCAATCAATCAATCAAATTCAATTTTGTGTGGCGTTTTCAAAACACTCTGTTTGTAAATAAAATTTTTATAGGATTTTATTGTGTACATTTGATGAGAAGTTCAAAGAATACCATTTTGTTGTTAAAAAATGTAAAGCTGAACTGATTTTCAGCATTAAATATATATAAGTTGACCCTGAAATCTATTAGCTCCTTATAAAATCTTGAAAATCGCTGATGACATGGAGAGAAATGTGCAATTTCAACACTTTCATGTATCCTATTCAAATTTTAAATTTGTTGACTGTAATATCTGGGAATGATGGTGTCTTTGTATTAAAGTTCCATGTGGAGAAAATGCGGAAAGGTCTGGAGAGAATCGACGCAATACCTCTGGGTTATTTTTGCTCGCTATTGGGTCATGGTCATCCAGACCAAACATGGAATTCATTTTTTCAATGTCAACCGCCTGGTTGGAGAACTTTACGCTCAAATATATCATTGAACGGGAAGAGCATTTCGTCTTTCTTCCCAATGTCATTCGGGAAGCTTGATTTCTTTAGTCTAGTTCCCGTACTGGTTGCTTTTTGAAATTTTTTTTTTTAGCGGTTTTTTTTTCTTTTTCCTGTTCTTACCACCTACCTGATGGAAATTTTACTTTCTTAATTTTCACGAAATTTTCATACATTTATTATTATTTTATGTGAATGCAATCATTGCACTTGTGGCTGTTTGATTGTGTGTGTGGTCCGTTATTTTAACTCCCCCTACCTTTTCCTGAAGAATTACAGTTTTAAAGAATGTGTAGTTTTTTTTGTTTAATTTAATAAATGAGCTATTCACACACACAGTTTTACTAACTCTCTACATTTTGTGAAACTTTTTTCTCAAATATTGTACTTATTTTTCATTATTCATCTGGAATAATTTATAGAAATTTCCCTAAAAGTGTACATATCATTTTTTGTATTTCATGTTTATAATCTCGGAATTTCCATATGCCCACTTGGATAATAACGGCAAATAGTTTGAAAAACCTCCTGAATAAAACTGTTCACGATCATTGCATAGTTTAAAAAAAGTCTTTTGCCGAGACTTTATAATAGTGCTACTTGGGACACCTAAATGCCCCTGCTTCATGGACAGCGAAGATGGGAAAATTTGTTCAAAGTTTCGCATATTAGTGCATGGCAAATTCTAAATAGAAAAATAAATAGTCATTGCGTAAATGTGCACATTTAACTTTTCCTCCTTAAAAGAATGAAACTCGACTTTTGTGAATTTACATTCAACTCGCTGTAAATGTGTTTCAAAAGTATAACATACTGTCTCTTTGGATGTGTAAATAGTTTACTTGATTCCGCTTTGCCGTAAGAAATAATAAACAAGTTTTTCTTTTATTATTTAACTTTGACTTATTAAAAATTAAGTGTTTTAAAAATTTAACATTCATTAGTGAACTAAACTAGTTTCAACAGAGAAGCCCAGTGGCTAAGTGGTATCGTACCGCACATCCACGCCACAGATCCGGGGTTCAAACCCTGAGCTGGGCAAAGTCGATTGAATCTTTTGTCCCTTCAGTGGGTCGATAAATGACTACCTAGCTTGCTTGGGAACTAAACACTGGGAGTTTCGCGTCAGAATGACCACCTGAATGGTACATTTGCTCATGCACCTCAGTGCCCAAGGTCATGAAAACTGAGATGGGTGTAGTAGGTCTTGGCCCTCATGGGCTGTTGCGTCACTGAGTTTAGTTTTAGTAGATAGTAGGTAGCAATAAGTGGTCATGGTCCCGCGCGTAAATGACTGTTGTGTTTTACAACGAATCGTGGGACCGAATTCGTCTTGTAGCATGTTTAATCACAAAATTAATTGTTCAACCGAAATGAGACTCGAAGTCATGTTGCCATGATGTGTAAGTTTGAAGAGTGTTTTAGTCCTCGTCACTTGGCCGTGTTTCAGAATTACGGTCACCCATTGCCCACGTCAGTGGCTTAACCTACACTGCGGGGCGCCCCAGTGATTCTAGGGGGCCCGAAATTTGACGATAAGTACGTATTTGAGCTTGGTGCCCAAAACATGAGTTTGAAGGGGGGCGAATATTCTCCGTTACGCCACTGACTGCTTCAGAGCACAAATGAATGAAACAAACCTTCAATAGTTTGATGGGTAGCGTGAAACTGATTTATTTTTTCCACAGCTATTGATTACAGTGAGTTACAAGTTATTCAAATTATTTCCATTCTACGGAATGTGTTAGTAAAAGAGGAGGTAGTGTGTTTATACCTGAAATGTGAATCGTTTTCAAAAATCACTAAAATCATTATTTTTCAACAAATGCTTTTGAAATTGAAGGTTACATGAGGGTATCTTAAATAATCGTAATACGATGATGGATTTGAATATTTTATTTCATTTACCAATTTAATTCCAATAAAAAAAAGTGTTATGATATGGAATATCAGATCCAAAAAGAGTTTTTTTACTTGCGTTGTTCATAAACTTGTATGTTTGTATTTGTCGTTGTTGTTTTTTTCTAAAATAGGACTATAGAACTATAACCACGATTCTCTTTCAAAGGCCTTTTTTTTTCAAAATTAAGTAATGAATTAAGGAATGATTTTTTTTTATTTAATAGTATCATTCTATTCTCAAAATTATATCAGCTTATATAAAAGTATATTTAAATCTAAGAATTTCATGTAAATTAACCCTTAAATACATGATTTTTTGTTTTGAGTTTAAAAAACTCGTTTTTAATAAGAATGTTGTCATAGATACGTAAAAAAAGTTCAAGGAATGATATTAAATATTTATTTTTCGAAAAAAGTTTTCTTTTTTTTTTTCAATTTTATTTCTAATGGGTTATTACATAACCCAGAAGCTGGTATTTCGAAAAAAGTAGTACGTAGACGTTCGGAAACGTGCAATATTCCCCCAAAATCTGGCATATAGAAAATAAAATTTTCAAAAGTAACATCAAACATCGATTGCTTACCTGGCAACAGATGAGAAATAATTTTTTTCCAATTAGATAAATCCCTCCTTTATAAGAAACTCGAAAATGGAAAATATCTTTATAGAAAAAAGAAATGGATTTTATATATATATATATATGAGAAAATGACTACAACCTAAGGAGGATGAATGCTTTATTTAACAAGATGAAATATCTAGATTATATACTGAACAGCAAAGGAGGACGTCTTTCTCCTACGTCTAAAGCTTAGCGTCCCTAACGTCCGTCTACATATTTTCCCGTGTGTCCTTTTAGTCGGACATTCCTGACGGGGTGTGACGTCAGTGTGGACTGCCCCACCCTAAGTACAGGGGGAGGGGTTGTCCATTGCACATATCCAACCCTACATCGGCCATCATGACCGGGAAGGCGACCTCGCCTGATTACATACAATGATAAAATGCACAGATACATAGTAATGAAATATTAAAAATGTACACAGTTACACAGTAGATGAAAGAATTATACACAACACAAAATATCATCAAAGAAAAAGTACTAAAATACTGAAAAATAAACAAATTTAAAGTAATATTTCATAAATAGAAAAAAATTTCATACATTACCACTGGGGTAAAACAAATTATGTTAACAATACAAATAAGATCAAGGCTAAAATAAGAATCTGGAATAAGGAACAGGAACATATTGAAACAAGATGCTCCTACTTCTAAACACTTAAATTTGTACTAAAATGAAATAAGAAAATGTTAGTCACATTCAATAAAAATGGAATCAAAAATAAATAAATAGATAAAAAGTCTGTTGTTAAAGTCCATAACGAAAGTCTTTCACAGGAAGAAAAATTGTGAACAGTTTTTAATGGAGAAATCAAGTAGTTAGTTTCGCTTGGCCAGAGTTTCATGAATTCTGCACAAGTAGACGTTTTTGATGGTCCGTCGACAAAATCACACGTTTCTACGTCATAAGTGTCATTGTGCTTGACTTTTGTAACTTTGTATGGTCCGAGGTATTTTTGCTTAAGTTTCAAGCCTGGACCAAACTGAGTGCATTTAATTGCTACTAGGTCATGTAGTTGATATTTATGAGCTTGTCTGCGCCAGAGATTGTACGTGCGGCGATTCTCATCTTGAACTTTGTAGATTTGCTTTTTGGCATCTTGACGGAGAGCATCACGTTGTTCTTGGAATTGAGCTGTAATCTCATCGTTAAGAAGTTCAACAATCTCAATGTCCTGGCAAGACTTCATCTTGGTGCCGAAAAGGAGCTCAAATGGAGTCATCTTGATGCTTCTTTGAAAAGTTGAGTTCAGGATTTCTTGTAGGTGGGGTACGTGAGAGTACCATTTCTCAGGATCGTCGACAGAAAGTTTTGACAGCACTGCAATGATGGTGGAATTTTATTTTTCAATTTGGCCATTAGATCTTGGGAGACCAGTTGTAATGGAGATATGAATGATGTTTTGCTTTTTACAGTAATCTTCAAATGCGGAGGAAGTAAATGCGGATCCTTTATCAGTGATAATCCTAGCGGGGTTTCCGAAGACATGTCTTTGGTTTTCTGATCGATTTATGACTTCTGCAGCGTCCGTAGATCTAGTGGGATACAGCCATGTAAATTTACTGAATGCGTCAATCACTGCAAAAACATGCTTATATTTCTTAGAAGTTGTCGCTAGGGGAGACCCAAATGATCTAGATGAAATGTATGGAGTGGTAAATCGTTTTTTTCTATCGGATTAAGCGTGCTATCTTGTTTACCACGTTTCCGGTTTGTGAGAATGCATGTAACACAGTTTTGAATGCATTTTTCAACTTTGTATTTAAGTCGTGGGATGTAAAAGTATTTGCTAACTAAATCTTGTGTGCGTAGAACAGCAAAATGGCCACGTTCATGTGCAGTTTTAATGATGTTAGCCTGCATTTCGTCAGGTACCACTAGTAAATCGGCGCCATTGACTGTTTTGTAAAGAAGTTTGTTTTTTACGATATAGTTGTCATGCGGCGTTGTTTCTAGAAGCGTCGTTATCGCTGTTATTTGGTCATCAGCCTGTTGTGCTTTGAGAAATTGAAGATGAACACTATTTTGGATTAGCATACAATGTGGAGGTCGACTGAGAGCATCCACATGAGCCATCTTTGAGCCTGTATGGTGTTCTAATGTATAATTAAATCCTTGGAGATAAAGTGCCCATCTGGCTATCCTGAGATTAAGCTCTTTTTTACTTAGTGTTTTGACGAGGGCGTCACAGTCAGTAATAATTTTGAATGATGTTCCTAGTACATAGATGCGAAACTTTTTAAGTGCTTCGACCACTGCAAGGACTTCTAGTTCAAAACTAGTGTACTTTCTTTCATGGTCTGATGTCTTTTTTGACATGTAGAATATAGGGTGAAACTGGTTGTCATGTATGGATTTTTGGAGTAGGACTACACCCAAACCATCCATTGACGCGTCAGTGTGAATCTCAGTGGAAGAATTTGGGTTAAAAATACTTAAAACGGGTTGTTGGGAAAGTAAGTATTTTAATTTTTGAAATGCTGTCTGTTGTTCACAGCATAAAATTGCAAAAGGGAGTCTTCACGAAGGAGGTCACTCAAAGGTTTTGCTATGGTCGAATATGAGGATAAAAACTTTCTAAAATAGCCAGTAAGTCCTAGAAATCGGCGAACGTCTTTAATATTTTTAAGATCAGGATAATTAATAACAGCTTTAGTTTTTGAAGGGGAAGGAAACAATCTACCGTTTTCTATAATATGGCCAAGAAACTCAATTGTATTATGTAAAAATTGACATTTTTAAAAATTTATTTCAAGTCCGTAATCACAAGCTACCTCTAGAACAATTTTTAAATATTCAAGGGCTTGGGACTCATTTGCAGCGGGAATAACGACATCATCCATATATGGGAGAACAATACTTTTCGAAATCAGATGTCGGAAAATGGCATTTATATACCGCATAAAGGTGGAAGGACAAGTACTCAGTCCAAAAGACATTCGTCTAAATTGATACTGACTATTGTGAGTAACAAAACTAGTAAATTTACGGCTCCTTTCATTTACCGTGACATGGAAAAATCCTTTTTTTAGATCTAGAGTAGTAAATATTTTAGCATTTTGGAGACAATCTAAAATATCGTCAATCAAAGGAAGAGGATAGTTATCTTTAATAAGTTTGCAATTTAAGCGTCTATAATCAATGCAAACTCTTGATTTCCCGTCTTTTTTCTTTACTACCACAACTTGACTAGCGTAAGGTGATGAACACGGCTTCAACAATTCCATTTTTAACCCATTCATCAACTTGAGCGTCCACTATATCTCGTTCAGCAAATGGCAAACGTCGGGGCTTATGAAATATCAGTTCGTCGTCGGTGAGAGCTGTAACGTCGCTTCTCCGAACATCAACATCGAGAGGGATCGGCTTCTTTGTGGACCCGACACCCACACGTGCATCTTGCACCTGCAACGCAACCCCTTTTTGACCCCCGAGGAATCTAGCCCCGTCGACCAGAAGATGAGAGGAGAGATGCTTTGAACTTGCACGGGAGCGGTGGCGAACGAATCCTCCTCTCACAAAATATTGGACTCTAACAATCTATAATTAAATTTAATAACTTTAATGTATCATTTAGTAAATAATTTTCAATAGTTGTGACGTAAATAAATTCCATATTTTAATTAACCAAGAATACGCTACCGTTATTCTTTCAAACGTTACAGATCGATATAAAGCTCAATGTTTACAGTTTTTGTTTTTTTAGGCGTGTATGTTGATAGCAGTTGTTTGACTTCAGTTCGATTATGTTGAGAAACATTTGGACCGATATCAAATGTGGGTGAACCGTCAGAAATCGTCATAATAAAATTTTCATTTGCATTATCAGAAGGCCTTAAAATTTGTGCAAATTTTACGCCTGTAGGCGATATATTTAGATGTGCTTGTTTAATTACGTCAAAACCGATTATATGGTCATAATTTGTACAAGAATTTGGTACAACAGAAATAGTAACAGGAAAAATTTGATCATCGATAGTAATTTCAGAATCAAAAGTTCCTATCACATTAATTCGCCAAAAACCAAAACCTGTTAATAATGTGTTGGTTTGTTTCAGTGGCTGTGCATCTATATTTATTTAAGTAGAATTTCTTAATAGTGTTAAATTGCTGCCTGTGTCTACTAACCCGTTAAGTTTGTGCCCAAAAATTGTTACGTCTTTACACATATTAATAGGAGAAGGCAATTCATGCGCAGCATTTACACCAGAAGGTGGTGTAGAAGTGTTATTTAAATTAGCTCGTCGGCATTCAAATGATTTGTGACCATAAAGATTACATGAGAGGCATCTGGGGCCACGTGAATGATTAGGACAAGATTTGGATAGGTGACCTATATCATTACAATTAAAACAACGTTAGGGATTTTTAGCTGCGTCGGAAACGTTAAATTTTGTGGGTTTTCTTTGGAAGCTTTGTTGTTTAAAATCGCGTCCTCGGCTTTCATATGAATGACGAAAATTCGGTGAATTAGAGTTATGTATTCCCATGTTTTTAATGACAGTTTCATAGGTACGTAATTTCTGCTTAAATTCGGAAAATGAGGTTGCACCATAAAGGATTATTTTATCTGAACGAGGCCCATCAATTCCATTAATGACGTACTGGGTAATTGATGCTTCGTCAATTTTTGAATCACATCTATTTGCTAATTCACGCATGGAATTAAAATATCGCACTAAAGTCTCGGTTTCATACATTTTTCTTTTTTCTAATTCGCGGTGAATTTCTATGGAAGTAACTGAATCCGAAAATTCTTCAATTAAAGCTTTTTTGAATGACTCGTATGTATTTAAATTTCTTTGTGAAAAAAGAAATGATTTAGCAGTTCCACATACTAGACGTTTCGCGAAAATTAATTTTTGAGAACTGACAGCTGGGAATAAATCAAAATTTTCTTCAACATCGCGAAAAAGGCTATTTACAAAATAAAAATCTTCCCCGGTAAATTTTCTACTAGTCGCCGAAATATCCCGCAATAAATTCCAAAACTGGGTAGTCATCTCTGTAAGGGTAGCATGGTTTGAATAGGGAGGAAAAGTATTTTGTGTACAAAGAGATGAAACGTTTTGATGTGCCTTGAACGCTGGGTAGGGGTGCATTACTGACCGGATGTTGTTGAAAAGGGGAGTGCTGGTCTGTCCCTTCCGATGAAAAATTCCTGTCTAACGTGATTCGTTTTTGAAACTACGTTTTCGCCTTCAGAAAAGGATGCCTCCGAATTATTTAATGTTAGTTGGAATTCATCTAAGTTCGTCAAAGCTTTAAATATACTATTGCATAAATTTTGCTCATTTGTTTCTACGTCTAAATGCAATAAATTAGCGACTGAGATAAAATCAGGCAATGAGAATTCGGTTAAAATTTTTTCTTTGTGTTCTTCAACTCTAAACTCTTTAGGGAATGTAGAAATTTTTTTTATTTTATTTCGCGAAGAGCGGTCAAATTCGGTGAATCCTAATATAGAATTTAATGTTTTTACAGCACGAGTTGTACCACATTTCAACGAATTAGCAATTATAGGAATATCGCCTAATATAATATTTTTACAGGACATCTTAATATACAAAATTAATCACTTTGAAAATTTATAGACGGTGCAAGTTGTAATCAAAATTTCCCTATCACACTCTGAGTTAAAACTACTAAATACAGTAATTTTAAAGCCAAAATAAACAAACAAAAAAAATACGTTTAATTAAATTTTGCCTACCTGGGGTTGGGGAGCTGTCCGTACAATAAATCCAAAACCAGTTGAGGCGCACTATAGGAATCCAAGAAAAATAAAGTCCAACAGCAACAAGTAGTTTTTACGCTTTTTGCAATGTAGCGTCCATTGAAGAAAAATATTAACGCGTCTTAAAAATTTTCTCTCGTCTAGAGGTGATTTTCCTTAATATGCAAGAGAAAGGTAGAGCCCCCAAAATATGGGAAAATGACTACAACCTAAGGAGGATGAATGCTTTATTTAACAAGATGAAATATTTAGATTATATTATATATACTGAACAGCAAAAGAGAACGTCTTTCTCCTACGTCTAAAGCTTAGCGTCCCTAATGTCCGTCTACATATTTTCCCGTGTGTCCTTTTAGTCGGACATTCCTGACGGGGTGTGACGTCAGTGTGGACTGCTCCACCCTAAGTACAGGGGGAGGGGTTGTCCATTGCACATATCCAACCCTACACACACACATGTATATATATATATATATATATATATATATATAGGGGCCGTGGTTACGGTGGTCAAGGTTACGGATTCTTGTTGTCGGCGTGTCATCAGTTCGAGCCTACTACTGCTGAAGACTCGCCAGGCAGAGGGGGCGTACGCTTCTTAAATCTGTTGAGGCTTACACGTCCTCCCTTTAGTGTGGAAGTTTGGAGAGGGGGTGTCAGTTCACACACACACACACAGGTGTCATCCTTGTCACATGACCATAGTTCAAAATGACGAGGTCCGTCGCCCAATAGACCTCGATTGGCTGAAGAGTGCGACGTTAATATACACTCGTATGTAATTTACACGCCAAAACTGTCGTTTTCCTTTCACACATGATTGATTGTCTATGGTTAGCAACGTGCGTTCGGAAATGCATTCACTGTGGTATTTTTAGTAAAATTAAGTGGAACTAGAATGTAGACAATTGGCAACAATAAGGATTCAATGGTTAGTAAGTATTATGTAAGGAGGAACGAAATACGATTTACCTGACTTTCTTATTTCTGATTTTTAAGACTTATTTTAAAAAAAAAGAGAGATCTGGAATATATAATGTACAAACTCTGTATGAACATTTTTATTTGTTGTAATGATTTCCATAAATCGTATTTATAAGGTTGATATTTGTCTCACTGAAAAAATGTTTTCAAAAAGGGGAAAATAAATATGTATGGAAAAGTAAAATGCTGTAATGATTGATTTCCAATAGTTTCGAAATTGGGAATTTCCTATAACAAATGAAATCTGTGATAAAATTCTTAGTGGAAAACGCTTTCCTAAGCACCTATTTTATAGAAATCCTTAGGCTCAACAGAATTGAGCGTAATTCGCGTCTATTTCTCGACACGGTTAGAAATCCTCGTCCATTAAATGTCCAAGGCTGGCGGGGTGTTATTTTCCGCCTGCGAAAGAGTGAAATATTGTCTCACCACCAACGTCATGAGCTGCTAAATGCTTGTCATTTGGAGGAATTCCTTTCGGTGTTCATGCCTTTCGAAAGGATGGACTCCTTACTAAATTCTTGATACGTGGGGAGATCCTTTTCATCTTTTTATCATCAAGAACACTTCTTACCGGGAAAATGAATGGGAGTTCTTTTCAGCGACGCTGTTTGCGTCTTTTTTTTTTTTTCGTGACTCATTTGTGTTTACAAATTGGACGTAACCATGACGTTGTTTTTCATTTATTAAAGTTATTTCTGCGGCATATCCTACCATTTTTGTCTGACGCTTGGAACGGGCAAATCCATTTTCGGAGCATCCGAAAGCGGTTCGATTAGTTCCTGTTCGTTCCAAGTAAGTTGAATTTTATCAAGATATCCTACTAATTTGAATAGTTATTCTTGTTCTTTTTTTAAAAAAAATAATGGACACCACTACGTCGCATTCTATGTTTTTTTACTCTTTTATTTTATATAGCATAATTAAGCGGTTCGATTTTAAATAGTGTGTAATTTCGAGCTCGCGTCATCAAATCCTGTGCAACTTGAGACCGTGTCTAAAAGCGTGATTTAGTTTCCCGAGATAAGTTTTCCGTTCTCTTCAGCGTTTCTTACTTTTTTCATAAAACTTGGATCTTATTTTTTATCTTTGTGTGGAATGAAATGTGTCTTATAGTATATTTGAATTTGAAATAGTATTGTGTATCCGACAGGATTCGAAACCGTGATTTTGAAAAATCTGGGAAAAGAATAATTTCTTTGATATTCAGCGTCACCTTAATTAGAATATACAAATAAAATTGGTTTAAGGAATATTTTTTTAATATAAAAAATCATTTATATAAATGTAATTTTGGGTCAAAAAATGAAAGAATGTCATCAAAACATTCTTCTACGATAATTGCTTCTAATTATATTTACTTTGCATATTTACTTTGCATACATGTATCGCTAAAACTTCTGCAGTAGTTTTTTTTTTGAAAAATTCACATTAATTTCAGAGTTATTATCACTTGAAATAAAATAACTGGTGTTTTTTCTGTTAAAATGTCCCTATTCTGATACAGTAAAATACAAATAAATACGCTTGTAAATTGTATATTTTAAAAATCCTAATTCAAACTCTTTACAGATATCTTAGCTGTGTATAGACAAAATATTTATTACTGAAGCATTTTTCATATAAGGAGAATGTTTTGAAAATATCTTTCTTTCCTCATTTTTTGCCCAAAAATTGCATTTAAGTATATTTTTTTAATGTAATAATATTCTTAAAACAATCTTTTGTGTGTGTTCTTATTCAAGTGACACTAAATATCAAAGTTATTCATTTACGCGCTTTTTTTAAGATCCCTGTTCCAAATGCCTTAACTCGCTTTGGCTTTTAAAAAAATTACTTTATTCAAAATATTTTTTTAAGTGATTCGAAAGTGACAAGTTATTGCAATCAGCCGAAATTGAGTTTTTGGATGAAATGACTGATTTTTTTGAAAAATTCATACAAAGATGTTCGATGCGTGCAAATTTTGTGTGTGTGCGTATTTGAATTCTATTGAGTGAAAATGAAATAAAATATCACGAAGTGTAAAAAGTTTATAATTATTAAGATCCAGTGAATATGCTAATTGTTAGTAAAAATATAACATGTAGTTCAAATAACGAGTTCTAAATTTATAGACTGATGTCTTATTCATAAATTGAAATGGGGCCTTTTTTTTTTTTTTTTTGTCTCAACTGTGCATATTGCGACGAATCAAAATAAACACTACAATGAAAGTTATAAAACAACTACAGAAAGTACCTCCCGTAATATTGAAAGCGTGCAACCCGTTCAGTTATTATTTATATATTACGACACCATTGAGAAGAATCATGCGCCAAAAAGTCGCTTTTGTGTGCTCCCAATTTCGCCCATAACATTCCCAAAACCGCGTAAAGAAGAGCTGCTCCGTGGGCGAAGCCAAACCGGCGTAGACTCTTACAACTTTTACGTAGATGCAAGTATGTATACTACTGTCAGCGGGAGATGCATGGAGGGAGAAGGGGTTGGGGGGAAAGTTGTGGGCCGACTTTCTTGGCATGCATTGCAGCGCACTTTATCCAACGCGTACCTCTACGCACCATCAGCTTCCTCCTCTGAGAGAAGACAAACCACGCTGGCGTACGAGGGCTATTAACGGCCCGCCACTCACCGGGGGAAGTCGCCGCGCGTTCACAACAATCCTGTTATTCGGATTTGACACTCTTCACTATGCAAAATGAGCGGTAAGCAATCCTTTAATTTTAATCCGGAAGGTTTCTATCCTAGGGGAACAGTAATGTGCTTTTAAACAAATGGTATGGAACGTTAACGAGATAAGTTTTGTCGTTCGAATGTCTTGAGCTAACTGTTTTGGGATCATGTCTACATAATGCTTCATCAAATGAAATTACGATTTGTGTTGTATGTGTAATTTAGGAAGGTCTTGTATGTGTGTATTGTTGTAGCTTTAAAAAACAATTATATTAGCATATTTTTCTTTTCAAAGACCTTATTGAACATCCTTATTGGTTTGAAAGTCATTGATGCGTTGTCTGATTGGCCATAAAAGTTGATCAACGTAATTTTTTTTAAAAGCTAGCTTTTTCACTAGGAAGTATAGTTTGAAAAAAATGTAGGAAAAAGGCTCATGGGCACCTTATTTTATAGTACTGTGTTAAATCCATCGCTTACTTTCAGAAAATAACTTTTGCAATAAAGAAAGTGTAGTTTTGATATTGAATAGTCCGACCTCTATATTTAAAGAAGCTAATGCCCGAAAAAAATTTCGTTATGGAATACTTGGTTAAATAAAATATTAATCTTTTTCAATAGTAAAATGTTTTTGATTCCGGGGAAAAGTTGATGAAATAGACTCACATAAAACGGAGATTCGATTGTATGTACAATGATGATTATTTGATTCTGTATTTATTTTTTTAAACATTTTTATGTTTCTCTCTTTTCGAGTAGAATCATTTTTGACTACGATTTATGGATTGCAGATGTCGCCAAAAAAAGTCACCTCAATTTCCTGCAGGAAGTTTCTATTCCCATTCGATGCTCCAAGCAAAAAAGCATATTTTACACTAAGGCGCTGGTTAGGTGAATTTTTCCTCTCCTCCTTGAATCTTGCAATCGCTGCTTCCTTCCTCTCAACCAGATCTCTGGATGCGATCCAAGATGCGGCGCCCGATTCCCCCACCTCTCTCTTCATGTATATATAGATATCGCGTTGTGTTTCTCCTTTGAGTAAAAGCCGCCTTTTAAATAGTCAACCCCCATTCGTATTGTGGCATTTTTGGTGAAACACATGATTCCTGCGGCGGGATTTGATATCCATCTCCGCCAAAGAACCCCCTTCCCAGTCCGTCACTGGAGATGTGTGTGGATTCATTGTTTGCAATTGTCATCTCATCCGGCAAAAAGAGGTGCGTTTCATTCACTTTTATAATTTGAAAGCTTCCAGGAAGTCCTCGGTCCTGTATTTTTCAGACAGCAAAATGAATAATTTGATTAGAAAATATCTCATCAATATTAATTGCTCTCTGAAAATTTAATTCAGTAAAAATATCTGGGGGGTGATAGTCTTCTCCTGTCCCGCCGAATGTTCTTTAACGTGTTTTCTGTTACGTTTCTTTTAAACAGTTTGCACCATCCTAAAGTCCATAACAAATTTACTCTGAACATTAATGAACGATTTTGTTTCGTGAAACCAAAGCACTCTTTTCAATCGATGCCATGTGGTCCGTCGCCAAAAGCCCTCGTGTAGCTGAACAGTGCGACGTTAATATTCAATCAATCAATCAATCGATGCCATTTGGGCCGAAAATGTCTTCCTTACAAATGTTCCCCCTGAAAGGTCATTTGAAAACTGACCTATCCAGTGATACAAAAGTTACATTCAACGGATATTTTGTAATAATTTTTTTATAATTCTGGCGAGACTTTAGCTTCACCCTGTATAATAAAACAGCTGCAGTTGGGATGAATGGTTGAAGCTGTAAGCTAATCCGTTCTTAGGAATACATTAATGCGGATATTCTACAAACTTTTGCACAACATGCGCATGATTAATTTGGGGGAGGGTCTTTTTTAGAAAAAGGTTAGGAAAGGAAATATTCGTAATCACCTTCCCCCCCCCTTTCTTGTCATCTATAATTTTAAATTTATGTTCTCTACAAAATTCTCAATTTTTTTCCCTACGTGATTTATTTCTTAGTGGCATTCATTTTATAGGTAATATATTTTAAAGTTTTACACCCGTATACGCGTGTAGTAAAAATAGAATTATTTTTTACTTACGGTATACATATTTTACGAAATATGAAAATCACACATTGCGTTGATGCCCAGCTATTTGTACTTTTATATTGTTATTTATATTTTGAAGTATAATATTATGTAGAATTGTGTGTTCGTTTTAGAGAATTCATGAGGTTGTGTGTGTTTCGGTTTGTCTTCCCAATTTGATTTTCAAGATTCGATAAACGAAGTAAAATATGGGAAATTTGTTTTTGTATGATTTGGTTGGTTTTTGTGTGCGTTATGGGAATTTCTTGATCATTGCTTTCAATTATCTTATACATCGTTAAAAATACTTCATATTTGACTCGATTTCTTAAATAGTCCGCACGCGGAAAGTGAGAAACATTTATAGTAAAATTCTTTTTTGTTCTTTCTGTTTAAAGTACTTCAGTAGAAAAAAAAATAGTGCGTATTTGAAGTATCGTGAACCACAAATTAAGAGAGAAAAACCTCAAATATGTGTAGGTTAAAAATAACTAAGCCATTAAGTAAGAATGATGAACGAAATTTGACTCGTCATTTTTTCCAAATTGGTTTTGAGTGGGCAAGAACTACTATCAAAAGCTCTCAAGAATGGTTGCAAAAGGAAGAAAGCAACTCGCGTGGTTTTAATCTTGGCAAACAATTGAAACGCGATATTTATCACACCGCAACTTAAGAGCTCTTTTTTATTAAATTATTTTTATGAAGCTCTATTTCAGCCGTAGAGAATATTGCTTACACACATGTTGACTTGTAAGGAAGAAACTTATGTCTTGACGCCGATAAACATCTCGTAAAGGAGAAAAAAAGCCGTTCCATTATTTATGACTTGTTTTCTTTTATTTCTTATCGGTTTTGTTTGCTGTTTTCTTAATGTCAAGCGTTATTCTTTTTTTGACTCGCATTACTTTTCTTGCATTCTCAAGAATTTCTCTGGAGTATTTGCTATAAACTCGAAATGAAAATAGTAAACAAACGTCTTATTTATTTGCATGTTATTAAATGTCAACAGTATCATTTTTTAAAAAAATTACTCTTAACTTGATTTGGCTTCTGTTCCCCTTATTTGATCTCTTTTCTAATTGTTTAAAGTTTTGTTCTTATAACGGGAGTGGGCAATTGTTACAGCGCGAATGCCACGTTGTGGCAGCCACATTTTCTCAAAATGATTGAGATGCGAAGAGGAATGCAGAAAGGCTAAAGAACGATAATTATAAGTTAAATGAAATAGTGGCAGTTTTACTGCATTTATTGTTTTGTTTTCATATCATCTAAGCTTCAAGCACGTATAATTTTAAAATCAGATCACTTAATGAGAACACTTTTCTTCAATTTCCTTCAAGTCGGGAGTGAAATTCTCATCATAGCCTCATCTTTCATCTACTTTTATACTGGGGCTGCGCGCAAAAACTCGTAATTTCTTTGTTGTCGTTTGGCAACATTATCATTCCATATTGTGTACCTTTCTGTAGAATATCGTGTTACAATGTATCTCGTATATTTTATCTGGCAACAAGTAACGTTAAAGTTCATTTACTATTTTATGAGGTGTGAAACTTGGTTTTAACTAAAAGCAACAACCTTCTGAACACGCATTATAGAAATTTAATATTTCTCCTCTTTCACCAAAATACTCTTGGTCTTGATGCAAGAAAAACTGTGATATGTCAACCCTAATATAGTGGATGTTTTCTCTGTTTTTCTCACTACCCGCTATTTGCCTACCCTGCTACTGTAACCGCAAAGGACGGACCACAGCGCTGCTTTCTGATATCCGTGTGTCCATCAAACTTATTTCTTCTATTCCAATTTTTTTTTTTTTCTAAAACACACACACATAAAAGGGAAAACTTGTTTTGACGCTAATTTTTGTTAGTATTACGCGTTTTAAGGTAACAAAATATAGCAATGTTTGAACTTTTTATTTTTTATAAATTTAATTAGTATTCTAATTTGTTGTTTTTACACCTTTTTTTCATCTTTATTTCCGAGAAAATGGCCGGAAACACTTTTCCTTTGTTAAGGTCACAGCGCAATAACAGCTGTTGCAATCAAAAACCAATTGACTTAAAGTACTTTTTATGGAGACTGTGCCATTTCCGGGTATTTTAAAGGAAAGTAAGTAGATGCGAAAAGCAAAATCCGTGCGACCCATTTTAAAATGTTGACAGTGGAACTGTCGAACGTGTCACGCTGACTAATATGAGTCTTTTTTTTTCTTTCCCTCAGAAACGCAGAATGTGTAAATGCTTCTGTGGAAATTCAAATGGATTTTCATTGAAATAAAAAGGGATTTCGTTTTGTAAATTTGTTCCATTCATCAGGAGCATGTACCGTTGAGAGGGGGAGACTTTCACGGACTTTAGAATACAATTTTATTTCTGTTCCTAAACTTATCAGTGTTATATTGAGAATTGTAGGGAAAAAGTTGCATTCATGGTTCAAGTTTTAGCTTCTATTCCTCTACCATGTCGATGAGTAACTCAATGTGTCACATTTGTATTTCTATTTTACAAAGCTGAGTGTTATGTAATTTGAATTCATCGGATAATTTTTAAACATATATTTAGCCAGTCACTACCGCTGCCACCCAAAACCTAGTGGTCAAGGTAACGGATTAGTGGCTTGCGTGTCATGAGTTCGAGCCTAGTACCGCTGAAGAACCGCCGTGTAGGGTAGCGGTGCACGTTAAATATGTCGAGAGCTGAAACGTCCTACCCTTGGCGTGGTGTTGTAGTTAGGAGAGGGGATGCTAGCTCAGGTATCGTCCTCGTCACTTGACTATGGCTCAAAATTATGAGGTCCATCACCAATAACCCTCGAGTAGCTGAACAGTGCGACGTTAATATTCACACACTTCCCCATTCGGATTTGATGCAAGAAATTCAAACTAACCAATGGTTAGGCAGTCAAAAATTAATTCAATAAAACGCGAAATAGTATACAAAAATGAATGGAAAAAGAGAAAAGAAACTTTTTAAACTAAATTTGTTGAACCGTGGCGCTAGTAAAATTCAAACCATTATTGCAATTTCGGAATTTTTAAAAGCATCTTTCAGTATTGTGCTGAATTCTTTCGTAACCTTGTGGGCAGCGTGTCATGTCTCAGTGCCACTGCTGGCTCGAATTCTTCCCTTGGTGTGGTGTGCCAGTTTGGAGAAAGGGAACTGAAATATCGTCCTCGTCCAGTGGCGCATACAAGGGAAGGGAGGTCCCCTGGTCCGTACCCTCCTCAAAGTTCTTGATTTCTTTTTCGATTGTTTATAGTCCTATGTATGTAGAACGTAAAGTTTAATTTCGTATATGTCATTAATGATTAATTTTTATTTATTGATGCTAATTATTTATTCAACAATTTTGTACTCTTTTTGTTCCCGAAAATCGACAAAATCAAAAGTACATGCTGGGCCGCGTTTTGGAGCTTGATACGAGAATGGTGGATTTTCGACCCCGAAAAATTCCTGTGTGCTCAACTGTCCTCGTCACTTACCCGCGTTTTAAAATGATGAGGTCCGTCGCCAATACTCATGCGTTTCTTTTCATCGTGTGATAATTACTCACTAATAATCAGTCAATATGAATTGCTTAGTTATATGTAATCATTGCGCATGTACCTGGGTGAAAATGTTAGAATTTGCAATGGCTTTAAATTCATTTAAAAGTTAGTTCTCTATATTTCGACCTCGACTTTATTGCTCAAAATATTTGCTATTGTTCAACTAATTTCACATTTTTTATGATACATTTTTAAAAAGGTCGTCAATACGGATTTTGATTTTTTTTTAAAGTTTTTTTTTATTTTTTCACTTTTTTTCCATTTGTATGCGAGGGGGGGGGGAGAATTTTGAAGTGAAATTATTTGGAACTTGGCTTGCACGATGAAAATTATTTTTATCTGTTATCAAAAACCGCGTTTATTGCACCATTTCCTTCGCCAATCGAAAACATCCATTCCTATTGTTGTATCTCAATTTCCAAACCCATTATGGAATCGGACGATTTTCGAAATTCCAGAAATAACTCGGATTCCGATTCCAAATGATGTATATTTCGCTGAAGAAGGGAAACGATGCACCGCGGGACAGTGGACAATCCTTTTCCTCTTCCATTGAGTTCTGTCGGTCGACGCGTTCGTTGACCCTGCTCTACGATTGCAGAAGAGGACGCCACTTGCAGCAAACATGTCAATGAATGGAATTGACAAATCTGTCATTCGCACTTGATTGAGTCAATTATTCTGCAATCCTAACGAATAGGGTGAAGAAGCGAAGAGTGTTTCCAGTCTCCAGAAATTAAGTTATTCTTTTTAAATAGGTCGCAAACATCGTACAATTTGCTCTTACATTCTTAAATGAGGTTAAGTTATTTTATCTTCGGCTTCTAAAAACGTCTCGACGTTAGAACAAATATAAGTATCGTATTAATTAAAAAAACACGAATAAAAAAGCCGAGAAATATGGACGAAAATAAAGTTGCGCGAGTGAAATAGCAAAAAAAATATCTAATAAGAGGTATTTAATTTCATAGGATTAATAAAAAGTCTCGCAGATCCACTCGTTATTAAGAATAAACTATGGAGTGGTCTACTCAAGGGCAGGGGGTGGGCATGAAATCGACCGGTGGATTACCAACACATTTTGGACCGTAAGATTAGCAGTTAATAAATATATACTGAAATATTCAAGACTTGCAGAAAATATGCACACTTCTACTGGTTGTAACAATGAGCACTAACTTTAGATGACAAAGTTTTTATGTATTTTGAATTGTTTCGCAACCAATGCATCATTTGATATTACATTTGAGGCTATTATTATGTTTGTATCTTGTGCTTTGCTAAAAATGCGGTCTCAAAAGTTTATTTTATTGTAGTTATGTAGGAAAGTACATATTCCGTATTTATTATTAAGTTATATTAAATATTGTAGACCTTTTTTTAGCTCGCTACACCACTGGGTGGATCGCAACACCTTCAAAAATTAGTTGTAGCCCGTTCCCCCTGGAAAAGTTGGCCCGCCCCTGCTGTAGGAAGAGGGGCTATGAACCCTCAAAACTACCCCCTTGTGTATATATACGCCGCTGAGTCTTCATGTTTATAAAATATAATCCCCTTCCTCACAAAAGCATCTTATGTATACCACCAATTAGCATTTAGCATCTCTTATTTGCTGACGTATGTATGGCCGAGTGAACAGGGTCGCATCCTACATTATTTCGTGGCCGCGGTAGCCGAGTGGTATAGGTATCGGGGACCGTGGCTTGCTTTGTCACGGGTTCGAACCCTGTACCACTAAAGACCCGCCGTGTAGGGCAGCGATGCACGTTAAATCTGTCGAGAGCTGAAACGTACTCCCGTTGGTGTGGTGTGGTAGTTAGGAGAGGGGGGTGCCAGCTCAGGTGTCGTCCACGTCACTTGACCATGGTTCAAAATTACGTGGTCCGTCGCCAAAAGCCCTCGTGTAGCTGAACAGTGCGACGTTAATATTCAATCAATCAATCAACCTACATTATTTCTGTCTATCAGAGGCGAACACAAGGGGGGGGGGTTCAAATTTGTATTTTTTACAACAGATTAACCTTCAGCGCCTTCGTCTAGGGTTTTTTTTTTAATGTAAAAAAACCCTTCATAAGAGAGGTCCGTGTGCACTACTACTGCTGTCGACAGGGGCGTAACGTACACCCCCGCATGTTCTTGGGAGCCCAAAGCCTGACTAATAGTAAGTACAGTGGCGTAACGGAGTGTATTAGGGCCCCTGCAAACTCAGGCTTTGGGCCCCCAGAGCCAAATACGTACTTAGCGTCAGTAAAGCTTTGACCTCCTAGAGTCCCTGTCCCCTCCCGCAATGTGGGGGCGTACATTACGCCACTGGTTAAGTACGTATTAGGGCTTGGGGCCCAAAACCTGACTTTGCAGGGGAGCTCTAATATTCTTCGTTACGCTACTGGCTGTCGAGTCATGGGTTCGAGCCCTGGTGCCACTAAAGACCCATCACTTGGAAGGGCTAGTGCGCGTTAAATCCTTTCCTTGGCGTAGTGGGGTTATTTAGGGAGAAGAGTTCGAACTCGGATGTCGTCTTCATCACTGGACCGAGGTTCAAAATTATGTGATCCGTCGCCGATAGCTCTCGGGTAGCTTCAAAGTGTGACGTTAGTTATAAATTGTTTATAATCAACAGTTGACTACTTCAGCCAATTAATCCTGCAGGTTTGTGGATTCAAAACTCAGTCTGATTATAGATATCGAAGAGAGAACGTTTTAATCATGCTGTGATGTCTTCACTGGCTTGGTGTGGACTCGACTGTGAAATGTCGGTTCACGTGTTAAATGTAAAATTAATAGCTGGTAAAATTTAGCAAAAATCATTCTGGAATATGTATAACCAAATCTGAAGATTCTGTATCAGTTTTTGTTAATGTGGTAGTTAGATAAAATTATTTAACTTTTCTGCAAATTATTTCTAATTTTTCAATGTAGAAGTTTCGCAGTTACACTGCTATAAATAAAAAATAAAATTACAATAATTTCAAATAATATGTAGATGAAAAATATTTTCAGAAGCACTGTCAAAATCGTACTTGTTTTTTAAAACATTTTTGCGTAAGATTTTACTGAAGTTGCCTACAAATGGAATTACACTGGATTTCATTTGACCCGAATGAGAAAAAAAGGTGCATGGTAACACCTATCCGAGCAGATTTATTCATCCCAAAGCAAAAACACGTAACTTTATTTCTTTAGTAAGTATAATGTAGTTAGAGCTGATTCAAAAAAATTCATTCCTTTACAAAAATTGTGCTCTCTGGAGTTTTAGGTGAATGCTTATGTATATAATATATCTTTATATACTCTAACGAATCAAAATACATTTTATGCGGAATCCTAGTGGTCAAGGTCATAGACTCGTGGCTGAGCTAGTATCGCCGTGAAATCTGTCGAGGCTCAAACGTCCTCCCGTTGGTGAAGTGTGGGAGAGGGGAGTGCCGGCTCAGGTGTCGTCCTCGTCACTTGGCCGTGGTTTAAAATGACGAGGTTCGTCGTTGATAGTCCTCGTGTTGCTTTTGAGTCTGTCGTCAACCCCTTAACTGCCGATTAGAAGTCACACGGTTCGCTCCCTAATGCCACCCTTTTTCACATGCTTAAGGGATTGGGGGAAAAAAAACGCACAAATACCAAAATTTTCCTCACTGTCAAGGTCATTCGAAAGCCTTCCGAATAGTTTGACAGGTCATAGAAAAGACGGATATATACGTCGGCGGCAGTTAAGGGGTTAATAAAAGCAACGGTTCTTTTGTCGTGGAATTACATTTTAAATGAGAAGTAGAATTTTGTTTTTTCTTGGCTCTTGTTTCAGAGATAATTTATGATGACTACTGAGAAATTTAAAATACAGTCCATGTACAACTAACCTCTAGATTGCGAATTTTTCTGCATAGCGAACTTTATCCTGGAACCATTTTCTTTGTAAAATAACCTCCCAATAGCGAAATGCATTTTCTATAGTATCAACTTTTTCTCTTGTGTGTGATTGAGGTTTTTTTTCTCCCTATTTTTAAAGTATTTCTGGACATTTTGAGTTATTCTCTCTTAGCACATTTTACGGTGGTCATAAATCTTGAATTCGTTTTATTAGGTACCTCCGAGAGCAATAGAATCCAGGACATTTCATCCAAAAGTGCAACCTTTAACCCCCATTGTCCAATTGACTGGAAACATCTTCGATATCCCCTTGCACCCTCAGCGCAGTTGTCTCGTGTCCATGTGTTCTTGAGTAGTGTTCATTGATTAGTCGTACTGGTAACTTCGTTTCTTGTTGCTCGCAAAAGTCAAAACTTTAGTGTTTGAGCATCAAAGAGAAAAAAATTTAATTCTTCAGGAAGGGGATAAAGGCGTCAAAAAACTTTCCTTGTAGTTTTTCTTTTTTCTCCCCCCTTTTATAAGTAAGATATATAAAATAAATATATATTAATTTACAAAAAGGTGTGAATGATTTCTTTTTAATATATCGTGTTTATGAGTTTATAAAATTTGTTTTTTGTGGGTTATAAAGAAAATTGAAAGATCAACTCCTGTATAACGAACTTTTTTTTCGGGAATGAGCGATTTCGTTAGATAGCGGTCCGACTGTATCTTAATTTTTTCTTGCAATCATTGTGTTCTAGCTAAACATGCGCATAAGTAATTTGATCCATCTCGCTGGAATGCGATGCGTGACGTAATTATCACTCAAATCAATTTCTTGAAAATTGTGTAATGTTCTTGGGTATGAAACAATCAATCATCCGAAGTATTGCAGATAAATCAAATTTTCGCCGTGTATTCGACGTGACTAATTATCTATTTTTAAGCTTATTTCATAATTCGATATTTTTCACTGGATGAAATATATATATATTTCGTTTTAGAAACATGAGAAATTTTTGTAATTATGTGTTTAAATATATAACTTGAAGAATCTACTTGAATTCAAATTTTTATTCAAGTATTGAAATGGTGTGAATTGCAAAATGTTACTCGAATTAAAGATACATTTCCCGCCTTTCGATGTTGAAAGATTCTTGCATCCTACTTCATCTGCGATAAACTTTGATATTTTAATCTATCGGCTTTTGATTGCAATTTCCCCCATTGTGTTCGATCTGCTTAGCAACAGCGTTTATTGTTGAAATTGATTGCAAATTATATTGAATGTTTAATTTATTATTGAATCGCGGTACAATGCTCATAAGTGACTTTTGATCTTATTTTGTAGTCTTTTTATCTGCGGTTTTGTGGGTATTTTATCAAAAAATATATCTTCTCAATTATTATTTGCTTTTTATAAACTTTTAAAGAATAAATTATATAGAAATTTAGGAAATACTGTCGATGTATCGGTTGTAAAACCACTAAATGCAGTGATGTGTTTAAACGGAATGATCTTGGTAAAGAGGGTAGCTTTAAGACAAAAGAAATAGTTCATCACTGAAAAACCGAAATTTAAGAGCCATTTTTGAATTATGCTGCAGTATAATAGATAATTATAAACTGATAAAAAATTTGATCGCAATAAAAAGAATAATTTCGCCTAATTTCAGAACTTGACGGCTAAAAGTATACCGTTGAAAGAGACCTTCCCGAAAAACAAGAACCTACCGGCAACGCAGAGCAATACCAACCCAATTATGCCCCAATTCCCCAATGGTCTCTTTCAAATGTCGCTAGATACGCCGCCAAAAGTAGCTAAAAAATCACTAATTTTTTTCAAGTATAATCCATATTCCGTAACACGTTTTGTTACTCGAAATTTTTGAAACTGAATTTTAAAAATAGAATTCCCCAATTTTTCCGAGAACCATCCAGTTTTTCACCAATTGACCGTTTTCGCGTTCCAGAATACATTTTCGATTGATTATTATGCATTTAATAAAAGAATGCTAAAAAATAGCTGTAAATCCAATAAATGTTAATTTTCATCCAATAATTAAAATAAATTTTTAATGTTTCTGTGTTAAATATGTTTCTCATAAAAGTTAAACCTACTACACCACTTGACCATGGCTCAAAATGACGAGGTCTATCACCAATAGCATTTATAGTGAACGTTAATATATATTCGTTCTCAAATTACCAACAGCTCAAAGAAATTAAGATAGTTTTGAAAAAGGAAGAATAAAAAATTTAACTAATTTTCAAAGTTTTCTGGTCACACACGGTATTTGCAGTTAATAAAAATATCTTTTTCCTCCTTTTTCATTGCGAAAACCATTCAACACAGTTTTGCACGTGAGAACAAGATAAGCATAAACTGCTCATTTTCATAGATAGTCGGAATGTGTCTCATCTTGGAAAAATATCTTGTTTAACATCCCATTGTTGGTAATAATCGGAAGAGGGCGACTATAGGGGAAAATAATAAAATTGCGCAGCAGGAAAAATAAATATTATTTTAAAGAAGAAAATAATAGGCGCTTTTTGGGCTACGATTGAAAAATCAAAAGGATGAATATTTACATTCAAAGCACGTATTTCAAAAAGGGTTATTCCTATTAATGAGACGGTAGATCACACAATAAAAACGTCCTATTTTATCTCTCTGCTTGTAAAACACATGGGTTGCAACAAAAAGTTGGGAAGATGGATAGTCTAGATTTTTTTTGCGAAGGTGGTTAAAAATGTCATTCTTAATGGATAGCCTTTTCTTTTGGGACGCCCACTGAAAAGCCTGCTCATTAAAGTGGAGACTAATAAATAAGAATTAATTGTGTAACATTTATTCGAAAATGAAAGCGAATTGCGGCATGTGTTCTGACGTTAATCGTTCGGTTGAGGTTTGTATATTCACTAGTTTTTCTCCCTAATTTAGATTTCGTTAAAGCAAAAATTGGCTCTCTAGTAAGAAACGTTTGAGATCTGTTTCGTTTTTGAAACCAATTTTTCATATTTAATGAACGTTACTCGAGGAGAGCTTCAGTGGTCATGGTCACGAACTTATGGCCTTCAGGGTCGAATCGTGCAGGTTAAATCTGCCGAGGCTCAGTGTCCCACGTTGACGTGGTGTGAAAATTGGGTGAGTGGGCTGTCAGTTAAGATGAGCACCTCGCCCAAAGCAACGCCTCTGGCATTCCTTAAAAATCATATACATGCTGTTAGTGAATGCAAACCCGTGAATCAACGCATCCAAACACGAGGGCATGAGTGAATCCACACTGGGTTTCTTCCGTAGTGGATCCCAACGAAAAATAAACCTAAAACGATGACTGAAATTTTATTTCGCTGTGATTTAATGGCGTTTACCGATACCTCCCCCCCCCCATGCATGTTAAATCTATCGTGGATCAGAGTTCTATTGTTGGCGTGGTATGGAAGTTAGGAGAGGAGCGGGCCAGCTCAGGTGTCATCCTCGTCACTTGGTCAGGCTCAAAATAACGAGGATCCTTGACGTCGCTTGTTGTGTTCCTGTGAAAAAAGGAAAACAAAAGAATCGGGTTGATAACTGGAAACACCCTATAATTCTGAAATATAAAAAATATCGACGGATAAACTTTATTATTTTTGTGACATCACACGCACAAAAAAGGCCTGAGCGCGCAACACAGGGTCACCGTAAGCTAAACGAGAATCCAGACCTTTTATCCAAGTAAACAACTCAAAATAGAGAAGGGAGGCGATAAGATAGAGAGCGAGTAAAATGAAACTTTATCAAACCACAGATGGCATCTAGAACGAAATATACTCCAAGTATCTGATAAGCTATGATAAGAATTGACAGGTAAGTTAAAAAAATAATAATAATCCGACTGATACTGATTTTAATCCATGCTGTGATAGAAAAAAAGTAATTTGAATTAAACTTTTTTCTGCAATTTTTGCTCATTGATTTGAAGTTTCCAGAAGTATTTCTAATGGGAAAAGTGGTGTTTAAAATATACCCAATCGTCATAAATAGATAAAATAAAATTGTTGCTGTGATAGAAAAAAAAGCAATTTGAATTAAACTTTTTTCTGCAATTTTTGCAAGTAAATATTTCTAATGGGAAAAGTGGTGTTTAAAATATACCCAATCAAAGTAAAAAGACTAGAAAATTTCCGAAACAGTTTTGTTACGTAAAAGAATTAATTTTATTATTATTATTTTGCTTGGATTTGCTGACATTGTTTCGAGTTTTAAAGTTCTAGCAGTACACTGCAATGTGTACCGTATTAACATTACAATTATTTTTTTTCGTTGGGATTCAAAATTTTTAATATTTTATGAGTAAGTAATTTTGCAAAAAATTCTGAATCTAGTTGAAATTTTGTAAATGATGGCGCTAATTTATTTCTGAAAATTATTAAAAAAATACCAAAGGAATTATACGTATATAGAGTTCATGAAGGGTCAAACTAAGCAAAAAACACTGTCATCTTGTAACGAAGTCCTACTTAATGAATGGAAAGTCGCCAATACAAATTTTAATTCAACTCTAGGTAATGGTAACCTTTTCCTTAAGTTTTGATCTTTTTGTTAAAAAGTTAATAATTGTGCTTTTTCCTAACTGTAATTATTTTAATGCTTAAAGTTGAAACAAAATTTCAAATGAGTGTATAATTTAAAATGCCCCAACACCAAACACAGCAAAATCTTATGTCATTCGTGGACTAGAATTATCTAGATCAGGGACATTCTCGTGGAAATTCAGACCCCTCCCATAGACCAACAGGCCACAGTAACCAAGTGGTCAAGATATCGTATCATGGCTGACGTGTCATGTGTTCGAGCCCAGTACCCCTAAAGACCCGCCGTGTAGGGCAGCGATGCACGTTAAATCTGTCGAGAGCTGAAACGTCCTCCCGTTGGTGTGGTAGTTAGGTGCCAGCTCAGGTGTCTTCCTCATCACTTGACGAAGGGTTCCAAATGATGAGGTCCGTCGCCAAAAGCCCTGGGTGTAGCTGAACGTTACTATTCACTCACTCGTAGACCAACAAGTTATTTTTTTGTTTTGTTAAAGATTACTCCTATGTGCTTTTTCCCGATCCCCAGGAAGACTGTTTGAGCCCAGAGAGATCTTTTTGAGACCTCCTTTTCAAAAGGAGACCCTACCTGGGATTTTCAAAAGTACAGTGACATGCATTATCAAGTACTCGTCCAAACGGTCATTTGAAACAAATTAATGGGCACGACTCGCACTTTCACAAACCTAGGCTCCTGCTCGACTCAATGAGTTGAAGGATTGTTTATGATATTAGGCCTGGACACACATGGACAACGGTCATCACATAATATCGTTTTGCCAGTTGACATGCAGTTTGAAATTCCCTGTTTTTTGGAGAATATGTACGGGAATAATATTTGACCATTAAAATTATCAGGTTCATGATCTTATTAAGACAGAGTCGAGAAGAAACAAGGGGCCCCCATCGAGGCCCGGACCCCTTAAGAAGCCCATGCCTGCAGATCCCCATGAAGGTAGTATGTGAACGCCACTGCACTTAATAGAATATATCAGTGGTGTTGCTTCGGCGGATATAACTGCATCATATACTAACATATTTTTATCTGTGAAAATCCACAAACATTTATAAAATTGTCATGTTAATTCAAATGACTTCGTATTATTTTTTATCTTTTACATAATCAAAAGTTTCTTCTTGTAGAAGAGGGTTTCAACTATGCCTATCATTTTTATCTTTTCGGAATGTTTGCAAAATTGCTCTTCACAGTAAGAGGACTGGGGATTTTTATGTGGCACAGCGGGGAGCTGTCGTTGTCATATTCTTCCCGAAGTTGCCAGAGCCTGAGACAGGTTGGACTTCTATATTCCACCCCAATTTTGAGGGAGAACACCCTGGGGGTGGTCAGATACCGCGAGGAGCTGTTATTAATTTGAAATGAGCCACATCATACTACGTGGTGTTGAAGTACGGTTTATGTTACCCTTGTTTTCCAACACGGTAGCCTAGTGGTCAAGGTCACTCGTCGCCAGTGTGTCACGAGTTCAAGTCCAGTGCCGCTGAAGACCCGCGGCGTAGAGGGGCTGATGCCTGGTAAATCTGTCGTGGCTCAAACGCCCTCCCGTTGGTGTGGTGTGGAAGTTACGAGGGGGTGCCGAAACTCAGGTGTTGACCTCGTCACTTGACTACGGTTCAAAATGACGAGGTCCGTCGCCAAAAGCCTTGGTGTAGCTGGATAGAGTGACGCAAAAATTCATTCACTCACTCTCGGTGCCACTAAATGCCCCTCATTTAGACAGGCTGATGCAAGTCACATTTGTTGAGACTCAAAGTCCTCATGTTAGTGTGGCAAGGAAGTTTGGAGAGCAATGTGTCTACTAAGGTGTCGTCCTCGTCACTTGATCGTGATTCAAAATGACGAAATCCGTCGCCACTTAGTCTCGTATTGATTTGTGCTGCGATGTTAAGGAACAATCAATCAATCTACACCGTTTCACGTGACGTAAAAGACAGGAGAATTAAATGTTTATACGCGATACACATCACACAAAACCCTTTTTGTTACTCTAATGTGCCATTCATTTAGCGATAGCCCTTGGAAAAATTATAATTGGAGTAAAGCTTCGAAATTATTATTGATGAATTCAGGAGAAGGGAAATCTGGATTCGTTGGGACATCCATGAGGTGTGTGATACGAGAGCTATAAATGAAATAATAAAGTTTCTATGACCGTCATAATCGTACTGTGGATTAGCATTTAAACAGTGGTTATTTTGAGGGGGAGGTTCTTAAAATTTATTCGATAATTAAAATAAAATACGCTTGCACTGTTTTTTTTTTCTTGATAAAAATGTAAAGTGCTTTGTTCAAGGAGTATAAAACCTTGTTTTCCTTGATCTCATGAGATTTTATTGTAGGTATAAATTACGTTTTTAAATTGTGTCTATTGTATTGATTTTTTTAACAGTATAAAAAGAAATGTTAGATTTTTTCTGAATAGATTTTAAAAAACGTATTTTTGCATACGTTGATAACGTCCATGAAAAAGTTTGAAAAGTACATCCTATTTTCATTAATAATTTCTATCGTATAGTAAATTTTAAAGTTTTCGAATTAAAAAGTTTTTTTAATAAGTTGTAAGATATGAAAATAGAATTCTTTCTGATCCACCCAAGTTTTATATAGGGACACCATGTTATATATTAAATCCTAATCTGTTGACGTTTTAATAATTTTTAAAATTTCTTTTCAGGGCAAAGCATCAGACGTGGTTGGGTGGCTTCGCACCTGAAACATGTCAATATCCGTCTATGGAAAATTGACTCGGTAAATATGTTTTTATATACAAATAAAAAGTGTGGTATTTCACCTATAGGTTGCCAGTGTTACCAATTCCCAACTGGGTCTGCAATCCGCAGCCCCATTGGAAATAAAAATAATAATTATTATTTTTTTACTCTGAAAGTGGATTTTTTTAATCGGTCATCTTCATACCTTGTCGATTCACTGAACCCTTACAATCTGTAAGATGTTTCCGGGAAACCCTATCCAAAAAAAATTCTTAGAAGAATAGATCTTAAAGTAATATTTATATTAGAGATCTACATGTTATAGGTACTTTAAGTTAATACAATTAAAAATAATACTGTATTAAAAATTTTTAATGTAATATTAATGTTATGTTCTCATTAATTCGTGCTCCAAGTGCCATCTACCATAGCATTCTATTTACTAACTGGAATATGTGTCTGTGCTTTTTTTTCTACACACTATCAGTCTAGTACTATCTGCGATCTTATTTCATATTTTGCCATAATTTGCTTCTATATTTTGTTTTTGTGGCCGTGAAGAAATATTAGTTACTTTAAATACATTGTTCAGAAGGGCATTAAAATGTTTAGAATTGTGCGAGAAATGTCTGTGCATTCTGCAAATTTGCGACCTAAAATTGGGGAACTGTGTGTAGATTTAGAATTGAACGTCGAGTCTGCTACTTCTTCCTTTTTGTAATCCCGTCATGCTCGAAGCATCTGACTTTTACGGAATTTAAGATTTTATTTTATTCATGAAATATTTATTTGTGTTTATTTTAGCAAACGAACTGCATTAAAAAAAGATTTTAATCTTTTATAAAAAACATTTTACTAAAATTCTGTGAAACCCCTGTCACAGTTCCAGATGGAAGGCCTCTGTTTTAAATGGTTACGCCCTATTAATTGGTGCATAAACTCTATTATATTGAAAAAAGAAATAAAAACCTGGGGTTTTCTTAAAAAAATATACATATTAACTAAATATATTAGTTTTTAAGGCAATTCGTAATTTTTTTTTCAAACTGAATGATTTAAAAATTAAAATAGAATATTCAAGTTCATTTTTCATTCCAAAATGCTGAGGAACACTCGAGAACATTTTATTTTTCTTCCATTGCAAAATTACTCTTGTAATAAGCGATCAACAAGTCTAAATATCATGAAGCGTTTAGGTGAAATATTCACATTTTAAAGGGAAAAAATGTAATATACCCGACAAGGACATTGAAATTCCGTTGTTTACATTCTACTTCCGACCCTCCTTGCTGTGTTTATACTAGCATGTCCTCTCTTCGGTTCCTTCTCCTTTACTGAGAAGGGAATAAAAAAACCGCAAAAAATCGAACGTCATAATTTCGTAATTAAGGTAATCAGATATAAGTTACTATCTGTCAGTGTTTTCGATAACGTCATCCCACTTCATTGGTTCTCCCGAGGAAATAGTATGCAAAAACTTTGACAGAGATAAGAATTCTTCCTATAAAACGATGCGAGACAGAACGCTCCTCACTGGTTCATTATGGTGCGGTGATATCAGGCCACTTAAGCGCGCGCGTTTTTTTTTTTTTTTTAAAATTATAAAACTCATCAAAAAAATTTGGCTGGTCCTAAACTTACTGAAATTTTTCGCGAATATATAAAAACATTTTTTGAGTTTTTACAAACGTGTTTTGTAAGATTTTTGGAGCATTATTATTTTTTAGCATCATCATGGATTTTATTACCGAATTTCCAGATATATCTTTGGAAATCTACTTTCCAAATATATCTTTGGATATTTACATTCCTGTGGAGTCTTTAGTGTAAGAATGAATATATATATTTTTAAATGTTGTATATTTATGAGAATAATTATAACTTAAATACAGAAAAAAATCTTTTTTAAAAAAAAAAATAGGACTTTAATCCAAAATAAAATACTTCTCTCGTATGTGAAAATGTATTGGAGTTAAAAAAATTTTTTTAAAAAAAATGTGTGTGTGTTTTTAAATGTCATATTGCTTACATTTTCTACAAATGTCAATTTGTATGTCTTAATTTTTTTTACTTCTTACAGAAAACTGTTTCTAATATGGAATGAAAGAGCAGATTCATTAAATAAAATGGGATCACAAGTTGTTCCTCACACCTTTCATGATATGGATATGTTTCCCTCATCTTCTCAAGGTAGGTTTATATTTAAAAAAAGTTTATTATTTTGGCCCCCTCATATAGCTGATGTTCGTTAAACCTCTCAATTCTCACCGACGAGGTGAAGAACTTTGGAGAGTGGGTACCAGCTCAGGTGTCACTCTCGTCATTTGACCGCGGATTTAATGAAAAAAGTCCATCGGTCCCTTATGTTAAGTACAAGGATCATTTCAGTATTTTTTTAAGAAATAGTTAGATATGTTAGTTTTAAGATTGGAACTTGAACTTATTGAATTCTAAAAGCAATCTTATTTAATGTTTTTGAAATGGACCGATAATAAATAGAGCACATTTCCTTTGCATTTATAGAAATTATTAAACATATTGTAATATGTAACCAGTGAAAGGAATTAACATTTAGGAATATATTTAAAATTTAAATTTGGGAAATTTAAATACCTTATTTTTTATGTGGAATTAAAATTAAATGTAATGTGAAAAATACATAAAAATTATCTTGGGTATATAAATTTTTCTTCATTTATATCCAATTTATTGTGATAAAATTGTTTTTCACATTTTTTGGAGGAACTCAGTAAAATCAATGATTTACAATTTTTATACATATTTGTTTGAATAACTATTGTTGCTTTACTTTATCTGAGGGTAAAATAAGAAAGTAATATTTTACTGTATTGATTTCATTTGTATTTTAATTAAATAGGTGCTTAAAGCAAAAAGTATAGAAATATATTAGTTCCAACTGTTTGTATATTGCAAACCTGATAGTTAAGAGCTTTCAGTACACTACTGGACTAAGCTCACATTTTTGAGATCTAATAACAACCATGGAGGAAATTTTTTTAAAAAATCAAAATGTCTGAAACAATGGCAAAGTTTCATTTTTAAATCTGAATAAGAACTTCACCTAAAATTAAATTTTAATTGAAAAACCCATTTATAATTTTTAATTCAAATGAAGCAATTTTTTAAAAATTAATTTGTACTTAGATAAGTGGAAGTTGGTTATTGAAGTTTTTGTGTGTCATGTACCAATTTGGTTGTAAAATCGTTCACAATTTGAAATTTCTTTTCTTTAAAACTAATTAAATATTATGCTTTGAAAAAAAAGGCCCACTTTTTAAAATTATTTAAAATATAACCGTTTTAATAGAATTGGACCTAATTTTCTAAAATTGCGATTTAATTTGGTACTTATGTATTAACATCTAAACTAAACTCAGTGGCGCAATAGCCCATGAGGGGCAAGGCCTACTGTCGCCATCTCAATATATGTGACCATCGGGCACTGAGGTACATGAACAGATGTCCCAAACAGGTGGTCGGTCTGAAGTGAAACCGTCATTGTTTAGTTTCCAAGCAAGCTGTCGATGAAAGGCTAAGTCCACCTTGCCCAGCCCGAGGATTGAACCCCGGACCTGTGGTGCAAAAGCGCGATACGCTACCACTCGACCACGTATTAACATCATCTCAGACAAATTTGTGCCTTAGCAAATCACACCCTGTTATGACACCATAAGAGAATAATGAAAACAGATTCTTACATGCTTTGTTTTAAGGGGGAGTAGAGGAAATGTCAGATTTTGGTAGAAAGTGGCATGTGGTACAAATTGTTTGCTGTGTTGTTAATATGCAAATGTACCATTAATTTTTAAATTATTTTTCCTGAAATTTTACTTAAATGCCTATCCTGCTAATAAATACCAATATATCTATTTGGATTTTTCATCTATGACATCAAAACTTTTATGGAAGATGTTTAAAAGATGTTGGTTTCTCTTAGGGAGAGAAACTTTATAATTCTTAATATTCATAAAAATATCAATCTTTAACGGTACAAAATATTCCTCTCTTTTTTCCTCATATATTTATCTTTGAAAAGATTTCTTTAAAAAAAAATGCCGTAATTTTCTTTTTAAGTAAAAAAAAAAAAGGAAATTCAAAAATATTGAATCTTTTGAAAACATAAATATTTTTTTTAAATGTATATGCATGTCCAAATATTTTTTAAAGTATGGCTTTTCTCCTCTTTAGTTCATGAAATGTTACAATGTGCAAATGAATGTTCTAAAAGACAAAATGGAGATTATATTACATTTGGAGAGTTCTGTGTTTATGCATCTGAATTGAAATCATGTTATGATAATAAGTAAGTAATCTCACTAATATACAATCTAAATTCAGATTTTCATTTAAAAATTTAGTTAGCAAAAATAACTGTGTAAAAAGATGAATTTTACTATGTATTTGTGTCCTTTTGAATAGGCTTTATTCCTAGTTAAACAGATATTTCAACAATTTTTATTCTTATTACTTGGAAATTACAAATGTGCTTTTTCACTTCTGAAAAACAATGAAACATAGCTTTTTTTTAGCTCTATAAGAAATAATTTTATTTATGTTTCACTTTTTGCAATATTTTGTGAAGAAATATTATTTAATAGTAATGAGTGTTTTAATTTAAATTTATTCATGAATTGTTATTTTAATTAGAATTCCTCGACCCACACCTTTATCAAAACCAACTAAAGAGACTAGAAGATTGAATAGTAAAAGGAGGAGTACATTCACCCGTAAGTTGGATCTAAATTCTTTACACCTTTGAGGCTAGTTGTGAATGTTAAGTTTCATATGGGAAATGTTTGTATTATTAAGAAAATTTTATACATATTATTACTTATCTGAGGAATTTTTGAAAATTATTCAAGCTTGAATATTTGTGAATTTGAGAATAAAATAGTATGAATAAATGTTTCATTCAAAAATTAAATGTTATACCAACCTTCACAGGGAAAGCACATTTTTTTAAGAGCCTTATCTGAACTAAATTATCTGTCACATCATGTTCTAGTTCAAATGCACTAAAGACCTGCCATGTAGAAAGGCTGATATATATTAAATCTTTTGTGAGGCTCAAAATCTCCAGGTTCGTATGCTGTGAAGTTTGGAGAGTTAGGTGCCAGCCAAAATATTATCCTCGTCACTTGATCATGGCTCAAAATGAATTTGTCTGGCGCCAATAGTCATAGCACATTTTTGATATGTGACATTTGTAAGCAACCAATAAAGCTCTTGTATTACTTTGAATTGCAACCTACAGCAATTATTCGAGACTTATGTGTGAATCGCAAATGTCTGGAGCTTTGCTTCATTCATTTAATAATGTAATATGGTAGTTTCGCATAATTAATCGGATTTTTAAAATTGTATACATTTTTATGTGCATTTCTTACAAAGTCTTAATTTTTTTTTCTTTTATCTTACAGGTCCTTCAAAATATCAGGGTAAGTTGTTTTGAACTGTAATACTTTAATTCCTTAGATTTATATATTACTTTTCCTTACTTGAAATGTAATAAAATATCTCATAAATTTTGTTTATTTTAGTATTTCTTGGTGGTTCTTGTAATCCTACAACTTGGAGGAAAGATATTGCCATACCCACCTTCAAACGATTAGGAATCACATATTATAATCCAGTATGTCATTTTATTATTTTAATACTCAATATCTCAAACTCAATCTTTTAGTATTATTATACTTATTTACTGTAACGTTGAATATTTTATTAAAGTGTATACTGCTTTTGATACCATTTCATTTATTATCTTAAATGTACTTTTTAAAATAAACCATTTTTGTTATCTCTGTCTAGCTGTTATTCTAGAATTAACATAAAATTATCATTTTCTGTGTGATAATCTTAATTAGAGACATAATCAAATATTTACCAACTGTGCCAATTTCCAAAATACTTTCTTGTCAGCTATCCATTGTAACTAAGGGCACTAATTTTAGAAAAGGTAAACCATTAAATCCATTTGTAAAAATGCTTATTACTGTAATAAAAAAAATAAATGTAAATATATTTTTTTTACATTTATCTTGTTTCTTAACAGTAACTTTTATTAAAATGTATGGAGTTTGTGTAATATCTTTAAAATATATTCGATTATAACAATTCAATTATTAGTGGGTTTTTTTAATGAAAACTGCTGAATATTGGTGTTAACTACTTTTTGTTACATTGCTATTTTTTTTCCCCTAGCAAGTAGCTCAATGGGGCCCAGAACTTATTGAACTAGAAAATCAAGCAAAACAGGTAATTTTTTTACGTCAATTTGATAACTTTTATTTATGCATAAAATTTGTATAGTTATATTAACAAAAATGACTTACCTATACTAATGCATTTAAATTTTTTTAGAATGCTGAAGTTATGTTTTTTGTGATCGATAATCAAACACGGTCTGTTGCTTCCATGATCGAAGCTGCTCAGATAGCAGGTAAGCATGTAATTATTGATTGTTTATTTTGATTACTAAAGTACATTAATTAAAATCTAATGTCTGTTTTTGAATTTTCAAATTTTATATAATTTGTTATTTAAGTTTTGTAAACTATTTGTAATATCTTGGTCTCTTTATTCAGGGACGCAAAGAAAACTCATTTTGGTTGTACATGAATTTGAAAAACCAGGCTCTGTAGTTATGGGAGAAACTATTACAGAAAAGTAAGTGATATCAATTGATATTTAAATATATTAAAGTGTAAATTTATATATATATATATATATAAACTTTTATAAACTTTTATTAAACATTTCAGCTTAAATATGATGGATGATTCAGTTTAAATATGAAGAATAAGTTAAATCTATTAATGCCTTTTCTGTTTAATTTTTACAAATATACTGAGGGTTTAAATCCTAAATATTTAACAGAGCCATGGAATAGATGATTGAGAATTCATGTAATAGATGAAAATTCGTAATTTTCCGATTTTATGTTTATCAAATTAGAATTGTTATAAAAATGCAAATATATTTTTTACAAACAATTAGTTTTTTTTTATGCATGGCATGTTTAAAATTTTCAAAACATTTTCATTCTTACCTTACTTTACAATTATAAACAGCTTTCAAATTTGTTTTTAATATTCTTTGTGTATATTTCAAAGTGCTATTCTATTGGGAATAAATTAGATGTTTCATTAAAAGTTTTGTTTATTGATTTTTGAGGTTAAAATACAAAAGGCCTTATTTAACATTAAATATGTTAAGACAACTATAAACAAACTAATGAATCACTATCATGCATTTTTATTCAATTGCTGATGTAATTCATTACTATTCATTTACTATTTTTACCCCTTGTTTCATTTACTATTTTTATTTACTGTTGTAAAATGTAGTCAGGGAGGAAGAAAATTAGTGCTAAAGTCATATTTGGTTACATATACTTTAAAAAAATGCTCTTGAAATTCCATTTGAATTCTGTATTGATGGAGCATACTAAATTGTCAAATTTCAGCTTTCTATTGTTGCTTCTTTGAATATTTATATATGGAAGAAATACACTGTAAAAAATAATTTTACAAATCTTTTTTCTTTCTTTTTATGATTTACATTTTGTGTGGGTCTATCAAAATATGTACTAAAAACCTACAAATTAAATCTGTTTCTCGATTTTTGTTAAATTTGTCATTACTGAACAGAGTATGCAAAGAAGCTCGTTTTATTTTAAAATTATTCTTTAACATCACACACACAAATAATTAAGCATTGGAAAGTTTTTCTCTTTTATCTTTAAACTTAATTTAGATAATACAATGCATTTTTTTTATAATCCAACAACATAAAAATTTTTTTCTTTGAGCTTTTATTAGATAAAGAATTGCAATTTAAATGGTGGCTTTTCTCTCTCTCTCTCTCTCTCAGAATCACTGAAATGATTGATATAACAGAATTATTTATGTTTATTTTATTATAAATATATCAATGTTTTGTTGCATTTTTTTTATTTTAAGATTTCTATTTCATTTTAAGTATATTTGCATCTATATATTAATGTAATAGTACTTTTCTAGTATTAAATATTTTTTAAAAATGTTATTAAGTGAAAAATGTTATTTTTAGAGAATTCAGAGATTTGCAACAAGGTCAAAGATATCTGCAAGATTTGGTTGAAAGGCAAGGCATTCCTGTTTTTGATAACATAAATCACGCAGTCCAATGTACTGCAACTATTCTTCAAAAAAATATAAAACCTCAAGATCTGACTATCCAAGATGCAGCACATCCTGTTAAAATGGCATATTTACAAATTGGAGATAAGCTTATGTAAGAATTTCAGAACTGTGCACAAAAATTATTATATTTTGTAAATGAACTAGTTTCTCTATGAAGTTCTTTAATTATATGTTTCAATGAGAGATTTTTCTTCTTTTTTAGAAAACTTCGGGAAGTGTTTGATGACTTAGATTCTGATAATTGTGGCTCTATCACCTTGAAAGATGTATGTGTAATATGTAAATTTATTGTAATTTATAAAAGTTAGGATTACACAAACATATGCATTGCAATAATATTATGAGTACTATTTTATATGTTCTTATGTTATGTATATGTTATGTATATTTCGAAATTCAATGCTCTTACAATCATGTTGTAGGATCAATATCCATATTAGTTTTTAAAAAATTTGTAGTTTCAAATACAAATGCTTTAAATGAAATTAATACATTCATTTATTTTTATGCAATTTCAAACAGTGATTTGAATGTTTTTAAAAATTTTATTTGTTTTGAATTTATTTGTATTAGAATTACATTAAGAAGAGTTAAAGAAATTTCAGTACTAAGATATAAACCCCTTGTCATTAGTGACCATTGACAAATTTCAATGAAATTTTGTTTGATCTGGGAAATATTTCCATAATTTGCAAAATCTTTGATGATTAATATCTGGTATGCAGTTAATTCTTGATAATAAATTGTTGGCACAAAGTTATAGTCAAGTACCAATTTTTTTTTTATAAAAAGAATTTGAAAAATATTATTTGAGGATGAGTAGCTTCACATTATTTTTAAAAATATGTTTATAATAATTCTTTTTATCAAAGTTTCTGTTGGTAGTGCCTAACTTCCATAGATAAAAAATAATTAGGAAAATTGTTTTCAAAGAAACTGGCAATCAAAGTAATACCAATGGTATTTTTAATATTTTTATAATCACACTTTACTTTCAAGAACATCTTTAAAATTAACGATGAGATTAATATGTGTGTTTAAGATCTGAGTATCTTGCTTATTTTAAAAGGTTTTTTCGCTGAGTTGCTTTGAAAGGGAATTCATTTTTTAAACTTGGAGTGTATTAAAAACAACTTTTTTTCATGTTTTAGATTGCTATGGCATTTAAAATACTTACCAGTACAGATTTGCATGTGGAAAATTTGAAATCAATGATAGCTCAAGAAAGAGGGGTTTGTCAAGAAGGCCTGGAAGACGGTACTTTTGATAATATTAGGGTGGATTTCAATCAGTTTTGTTGCATTATGACAGAACTTCGAAATCAGGTAAGTTTGTTTCAGAATAACGTTTTATATATTTTTAATATTATGCAATTAATTGAAATATGGAATTTTATACATATAGTTAATATAATTTGCTCTCTTTCAAAAATGTGAGTCACCTTCCACTTTTTGCTTTTTTGGAACTCAAGTTTCCCTTTTCTGAACTATATTCCATTCATATTTCCTTCAATATTATTTCCTGAATTTCTGATACTCCTTTTAAATATTATTATCAACGTAACATTTTTTTATTGGTGAATTTTATTCTTTGATTTACTTCATATGTAATAGAATTAAATATTAAAAGTATGTTTAAAAATTAGTTTGTCTCCTAAATTTTAAAAACAATTGAGTTTCAAAGAGTGTTTTATTTTTTTGTTATATATTTTCAAAAATAAGTTTTATGTAATCCTGATTAAAAATCCGTTAGTAAATTTATTGTTTAATTGTTGAAAAGAAAGCATATTTTCTGTATTTTACAATTCTTTATCAGTTTCTAATGTGGGAAATTGTTAATTAGTTAGCAATAATTTAATTAATTTGCTTAATTTCTTTTTCCATATTTTATCAACTATCATAATATATAAATAGTTTTTAATTTTTATTTTAGAGAATTGTTACACATTTTTTAAAAATAAATATTAAGAGCAAGTTGGTTTGTTGCATCTATAAACCATGAGTTTGAAACTAAATTTTAAAAAATATATTAAATCGTACCATTTGTAGTAGTTTTTTTGAATTAATCCATCAGCACCAATATATTTTAATTTCATTTGAGTCATATATACATGAGTTTATGTAATATAAAAAATATACAATATTGAAGAATCTCTTAAAAGCATTCTATGCTTGTTTTTATTCCAGGATAAATATTTTATTCTCAAAAGAGAAAAAATTTTATTGCACTATTCAGAATAATTTTAGTTATGTACAATTTTTTTCAACTTATAAAATCTTTTTTTCAGTACTGTTATTAAAATCAAATATTTAAAATGTCCTATACATTAATATTTATAAATGGCTCCATTTCAGTAACTTTAGTACCTTGGTTTATTTTAATATATACACATATTCTTTGACTTTAAAATTTTTGAAAAACATTTGCTAAAAACTTTTAAATTTTCTTTTTAGGCTGAAAGTGAGATTTCTAATTTTTCTACTTTACGGAATAAAGCATCAGATATAATCTGTTCTGTTTTTACTCCTTTGTCCAAGCTGTTAGGTGAGTACTTTAAAATGAGTTTGTTTTACTTCCATATTTTAAGCTATAGTCAGATTCTGATCATTGAATACATAATTTTGCACATTGTCTCTACATTACCATATTGCTGTATAATAATTGTAGACAAATGTATCTAAGGACTATTAAGTGACAATATGCATCTTTCAAAGCCTTTTTTGTGAGTTAGAGTGAAAATTATAAAAATAAATTTATTTTAAGCGTTTCTTGTATTATATCACCTATGAGTCTCTAAACTTAACTGAAGCATAATTTTATAGATTGGGTTCGGCCTGAAATTCGACCTGGAGTTGAGGAAAAAAAGAATGGGAATGATATCACGTATGCTACTACTTACAGAGATGTTTATTTAGGAGGTTCAAAAAAGCCTTCATTATGGAGAGAAGAAATTGCCATTCCACTTCTAAAGTAAGTTAATATTGAATTTTTTTAGGAATATGGGCAATACTTATTAAAGTGCGCACATAAGTTTTTTTTTTTTCAAATCATTCTTTTCTATCTATGATTACGTGTGGAAAATCGAACGCTTTTCAATTAAGATGTTTATCATGCTCAGGGACGTACCTACCACTGTATTATTGATACTTGGCCCCAAGCATTAGGGGTCCCCAGCATGTGTAATATTTTGGTACTATCAAATAAATTTTATTAATGCAACCATTTTTGTTTATTTTCCAAAAAACAAAAGCCCCCAAAAGAATTTTGATACAGGATCCACTCAGTACTAGCTATGCCAGTGGTCAAGCTTTTTCACACTTTACACAAGTGGAATTTCTCCACTTGTGTAAAATGGAGAATCTTAAGTGGAATTTCTCCTATTTTCTTTTTGATGTAATTTCAAATACAATACCTGTATGTGTATCAAATTTATTTTAAATATTTAATTTATTTATATTGAAAAAAGTACATAAAACGAAATTTAAACACATTTTGAAATGCTAAAAAATTTAATGAAGCTATTTTTTCCCCACTCCATGTCTTGGGTAATGCATTATTTGAATAAAACTTTGAGTTTGTTCATTTGTCAAAAATATTTTGACCCTAGTTTAATCAATATCTGCTAGAAACTTTAATTAGATGATTTTATTGTTCTGAATGCTTCAAATACCTATTTGTCAATCTTTCAAATTGAGAATTATTTATAATGTAGAGAGTAGGTAAGTAATTAAAAATAAACTGGTCACACACACAGTTTTCTATCTGTACAGATAATGCCTCTGGTACAAAGTAGTAACCTTTGTATGCTAAAGTAGTTTACTAATCCTAAGAGTTAATAGGGTTGAGAAACACTTGTGAAATATAAATTAAACAAGCTAAATAACTCAATATCTTGTAATGATGTATTCTCAATGATTATCAAAATTTGATTACCTTTGTTATATAAATTTTATTGCCTTTAGGATTAACTAATTTTGTTATATCATTGCAGGAAAAAGGGTCTTACTTATTTTATACCTCAGGATGGTGTTTGGAGTGAAAGGCTGATTCCAATGGAAGCTACAAATATGGAAAACAGCCAAGTTTTGTTATTTGTTATTAAGAATGACTCTAGATCACTAGCAGATATGATTTTAGTAAGTGATAAATTAATCTTATACTATTTTCTTAATTCAGGAAAATGAATCGTCTGATTTTTAGAGAAATGTTATTTTGAATATCATACATATTTTTAACATACCAATTTCAATTATTTAGGCAGCCCATTATGTGGGACTTGGTTGTAGAATTGTTTTATGTATACAGTACATTGAAGAAGACACAGAAATTGATGGAGAAAAGGTAATTAAAAAGAATTCTTTCATATTTGTGTAGAGGGGAAAAGTTAACTCTTACCTTTTTTTCTTGAAAACTGATTTAATTTAAAATAGAAAACATTTTTTTGCTGATTTAAAATGAACTTAATGGATAGTAATTTGTGTACATATTAATATTTTAATAATAATATAATTCTTATTTGACAAATTTTATTTTTTCAACAGACAATTTATTTTGTGATTTATTTCTTAGCTAATGTAAAATGTTTTCTGGCAATAGAATAGAATTTCAGTTAGCTAATGTGCTGTAAGTAAAATGTTGTTTTAGAAGATTTTTTGAAGTGATATTTGTGCCTCATATTTTCTTCTAATTCCACTAAACTGACTCATATTATTTACTAATAAATCTACATTTGCTTAGAATTGTATGTGTAAATGCTCAAATACTGAAAGGAAACTAAAACCTGATCCAAAATATTTTTTGTGATAGATATTTAACTAATTTTTCAGAAAATGTAAACCATTGAAAAAGATGACATTTTCCCCTTACTTTAGATGCAATAATATTATAAATTAAAAAGCTTTCTCTTTTTTATGACAAAATATTTTATTGACACAAATTTTTAAGAAATTCATTTAACTATGATTTTCCATATTGTAAAAAAATAGCGTATTCAGCTACAGTATAGCAATGTTTGTTTCTGAAGAAATTTTAGTTTCATTTTTATTTACAACTTTCAATTTAAAATAAAATTCATGCTTGAAACTTTTTATAAATTATCTGCATAATTAGTAATAATTAACCTTATGACCAGTTTTTTAAAACTTGTATTTAATAAAAATGTGTCATTGATTATATATTACCAAGTTTGTTTGCACACGTTTCCTTTTAGATTTAATGGAAATTCAGAAAAGTAGAAATTTAAACATTTTCCTTTTTGTTGGTACTTATTTCATCATACACATCAGATAAATCGTTTACACATTAGGGTCAAATTGTTAAAGTTTTGATAAATGTAAGTCAAGATTTTTTTGTTCTAAATTATATTTATTTTTTTTCAGCTATCTTCTCAAGCTGTTAAAGACTATAATAGGGGCCGAGTCTATCTCTCGGATCTAGCTACCCGAGCAAATGTGCCAGTGTTTGAACAAGTCGATGAAGCCGTACAATGTGCCGTAAATATGTGTCTCCAAAATTCCTAGTTGGGACTGCTCTATGAGAGAAACACTTCAAAAGATCTGACTTTTTGTTCCACAGACTTCTATCATTGCAGACTTTTTCCAGTGACAGTTTCTCTTTGGAATCATTAACATCACCTCAGGTCCTTACGTGTATGGACGTGAACAATGCGCACACCGTTTTTAGTTTTTTTGTTCTGCACATGTTATGTGCTGATGAAGTTTTTAGTTTTGTCTTGTTTTTTTATTCATCCTCGTTGGACATTTATCACAATATATTAAATTATGAATAATTTTAATATATTAATTAAACAACTTGCCAAAGTAATTGCTGCTATATTCATAATCCATTGCTACTTATTTATTTCGAGACATGGAGAGAGTAAATTCAATCTGTGAAGGATTCAATCCCAAATTTATCATAAGTCTTTTCTCAGGATGTTCACTTACTGTGTAAAGCGAGCATTATGTTTTGTGGCATCTCTTGTTAAATGGGTTTCATTTGGCTTAAATGTGAACTATTCATCTTTACAATATTCTATGATATATGGTAGCATAAATTTAAAAGGTAAATCAATCGAGTATATTATCTTTGGCAATCTTCCACTGTATATTGTTTATTAACAGTATTAGCACTACTACATAGTTATGTCTTAAAATTGTTGTATTATTTTTTTACAGCGTGTATTTAATAAGTGTTTTGTGCTGTCTTTGTTAAGCTCATTGGTGTTTTATATATTACGCTAGTAGTGGGTAGAAATTTTGGGACATTCTTAAATCACAATTAAATCTTTTTACACAACACAATATTTCCTAACCTGACGCATGAGTTTCAATGCTCAGAAAGGATATGAAATTTATTTTTCCATCATGTTTGTTAAAAATAAATCTGCATGTATATTTTTTTCATCTTTGATGCTATTCAACTGAATAAGATTTCTAAAATTTTTGCCCATTGTATATAATGTAGACTTGGTCTGCAGTTATATAAAAGTTTAATATCTTTACTGATGAAAAGAAGCTTTGTCATGTACACTAAAAAAGCTATATTTTACAAATATGTATGTTTTTCTGAATTATTAACTTAACATTAAATAAGCTGATTATAATTTTGTTATACTAGCATTAAATCTCATAGTATTTTTTCCAACAGTATTTAAAGAGAAATGATATTTTCCTTAAGTGAGCAATTTGAACTTTAATTCTTGTACTACATATTTTCATTTATATGAGGGACCATGATTTCAAGAGTCATTTTCAAGAATAAGGAAGTAAATTTTTTGGAACATTGTAAGTTCTTGTACTATATATATATATTTTTAATTATTGGTGTTGTGCATTTGTGACCGGAAATTTTGGTCTACTTTAATTATTGAAATGATTTAAATGTCTGTGGAAATTTAAATACTTTCTAAACTGTAGTTCTGTTTCTTTCTGGGTTAAAATTTATATTTTTAAAGTAATTATCTTAAGTATTATTTATGTAAAAAAAAAACTGAATTGTATGTGTGTATTAATCAGCATACTGGTCTTTCTGAGTAATTTAGAAAACAAGTAAACCACATCTTTTAATCTGTTATTTTGTAACTATGAAGTTGAATTAAAATCCATCTTTATTTTGTTGTTATATTTTTTTATCTTTGTTTTAAAAGCTGCATTTATATATATATATATAAAAACTGAGCTGATTTAATTGATGAAAAATGGTACTATAATTGTAATTAAGCTTAAATAAAAAGTAAAACATTAAAAAATTGAGGTTTACTTATCACACAATTATTCAACACAAAAACAATTTGTATATTAAGATATTTTCTTAAATCGGGTGAATTATTCTTTTGATAAATCTATATTTTTCAGTGTGTTTTTAATAATCTATAGACATTCAATCATCTCCCTACTAATTTCTAATAAAAATTCATTTTTAAACTAAATCTGTATGTTTAAACTAAATGATTGGTTGTTAATAAAAAAAGAACACAAATTTTTCATTGACTCCCCCTTCTCCCCAAAAGATAATTTTTTGCAAAAACTTTTAACTTTTTACAGTTAGCCTGAATTTTAAACACAATTATCAAATATCTTATTGATTATTAATTATTTTAACAAATAAAGTTTATATAATTATTTTGAACACTGGATTTTCAATACATTAAATAATAGAAAGAAATACTTAAAAATGGTAAAATTAAAGAAAATTTTATGTGAAATATTAACTAGGACATACTCCAAACTGAGATCTTTTCTGTTCGTATTGTAATTGATGTTATACTGAGAATATTGATGATTTTGTCTGACATGTCTCTTCACATAGGCTATCTTCATGTAAGATTACAGAACAGGACATGAAATCGGAATATTTCTTCAGCTAGAAAAGTGCTCCAAAATTAAAGTTTTCGGACTCTGCCATTCTATGATTAGCAACACATTTTTATAATATCACTGATTTATGTCAAAGTTAATCCATGTTTTTTGGTATAAAGGTTTAAAATTTTTCTTTTGTACCTTAAGACTAAATACACTAAACTCTACCCAGTTGTTAAAGGAAAAAATTATTTTTTTATGGAATATTTTGAAATGATGACATTGAAATATCTATGAAAGACAAGACATTTTTCTGTCAGAAAATGTTTCATGTTTAGCTCAGGCTCTTTTACATTTGACAGCCTTAAAAAATAATACTGGAGGCTGTATTAAAATAAGTTTTCAAATTGTATTTTTATAAAAAAAAGTTTTTTACTAGAAAAGGAAACTTAGAATTTGATCCTGTTCAGACCATAGATTTCTAAATGAAATATTTCTTATAAAAGGTGGGGAAACGTATCTTTTCATAAAAAAATTTGATATTAAAGGAATTTTGTACTTTTTTTCACTTGCATCAAGATCATTTTATTTGCACCTTCTGTTATTAAATAATCATATCGAATCATTGAAAATTTTACTATGGTTTTTGTGATAAGGCATTATTGGTTAAAAATTTTGCAATTTTATAATGGATCAATCATGCATCCTTAAATCTGTATGCTGTATTTGTACTCAAAATATCTGAATCACTAAATATACATGACTTCTAAAAGTCCTCATTTTTTGGATTGACATGTGCAAGTGAAACTCTGAAATGAACATCCTTAAAATTGAATTGACTGTTATTTATGGATACAAAAAAAAAGGTGATTAAAAAGATTTTTTTTATCATTCAAGATATAATACACATATGAACTAGTGCTGAGAAATCAGGGCCACATTGAAATCTATGTTGCCATTAAATATCTCTAAGTAGTTAAATGTGGGACAGGGGTCTTCAAACTGTATTCCCCAAAAGCCTGGGGTTCCATGAAAAGATCTAAACAATTTTAAAAGTGTGTACAAAATACATTGATGTTCTCTACGAAATTTGTATCACCACATTACTAAAGTTCATCCCTCTCATTAACACTGAAAAGTTTATCTACACATAATATAACTTTATTTTGCAATAATTTTTATCTTTTATATGATTAAAAAAATATTAAAACGTTTTTATTCTGTATATGTGCCACCTATGCTAGATTGGGAATATTCTATTGTCTGCGCTATCCCAGGTTCCACAGAATAATTTTACACTCATTAGTGCAATGTTTTGTACAACTGAATAGTTTTCTTATGGGAAAATGCACCTTTTATTACACTTGGGTCAAAAATACCTCTATTGAAGGAGCTTATTGATAAATCCATAGATTTGACGTTAAAATATAAATTTAACCAAGAACAGCTAAACTAATTCATACAAAGTACATGAGATTTTTCACACATACATAAACATTTTAGTACCGTTCTGAACAATGAATTCAAGTGAAAAAGAAACATTTCTCTCAACTACCAGGGGCTACCAAAACAAAACATATTAGTACTTTACTAGCTGGTATACCCATTCTTCGCATGGGTAAATTTAAAAATTAAAAAATACAGACTGAAGGATAAAGAAGTTTTTAATGAGTTAATTTTACGTTAATTGTATAAATTAAACAAAAAAAAAGCTTTTTACATAACTCAGCTGAACAAAAAAACCATGTTTGCTAAATTTTAAGTCTTTAGATATAATTGCTGATTTTTTTTTATTATTATTATTATTTATGACGCTCCGTAACTTTCTTGTGGGTCGATTTTTGAAAACACCTTCCTTCTGCTCAGCAAAAGTAACACATTGTTACAAATTTTGTGTAATAAACGTTAAAAATAGTGTAAATAATTTTTATCTGGATGTGTAATATGTTAATATTACTTTCTGATGCATTTATTTTATGTTAAATAGCTGTTACCCGCGACTTCGTCCACGTGGAATTTAACAAAAAAGTGTTTATTCACTTCGCAGAGTTTACGAAAATGTGAATCTATGTTTCTTTTTTGTTTTATTTTTTTTTTTTGCTTTTTGTTGAGCAAGGGGTGAAAGGGACGCATGGCCTTTGACACTGTCGATGGGTGAGGACTAAAATCTTTAGGATCAAAATAGGTCTAAGTAGCAAGTAGGGTGAAACGCGAACACAAACGAAGCCGCAAGGAAGGGGTGAAAGGGACGCATGACCTTTGACAATGCAGTTAAGGACTGTAAAGTCATTAGGATCAAGACATGAATGGGAAATGCGGCGAATGGCAGCAACCTAATCAAAGAAAAAAGTTTGATATAACTGCTAGCAATTGTTCCTATTTGAATCGGATATTGCTCACTATTTCATTGGTTTTAATTTTATTTTCCCGGAATCCTAATTTTTTTTTCTAAAATAAAAGTAGTCTAAGTTATTCCTTATAACATTAGCTATCTGCCAGTAAAAATTTCGTCAAAATTGGTCCAGCGGTTTTAGAGATTAGCCGCAACAAACAGACGGACGGACAGAAAGACAGACAAAAATTTTAAAAATTGATTTTTTCATGGAAGTACCGTATATACTTTTAAATGCATTTAGTAAAAAGCTGTTAATTTTAAATTACAAACAGACACTTCATTTTTATTTATATGTATAGATAAGAGATTGGGTCTGTGTCTGATCTGTGATCAAAAACAAAATATAGAAACGAATTAAATGCGAAATATGAAATTAAATTGCACATAATTTCAATAGGTCTAGACTTCGATAATTAGTGTAAAAAAATACAAGCACATAATCCCAATTATTAAATGTAATGCATGGATAGGTGACACTTGGATCGCAATTTAATATTATTGTGTGATTAAATTACTTTAATATTATGTTAAGAAACTTGAATGAAAAATTACAGTACTTTTAAAATTGTCTTTTCATGAAGTTCTGTAACATGTTGATCTACTTTAAATATTATTTAAAGAAATATATATTCTTCTAAGGGGGTTCCCTGAAACACCTGATAGTTCTAAGGGTTCCGGGAGTCGAAAAAGTTGGAAGACCACTGGCCCAGAGCAATGGCTGATTTATTCTATAACATTTTATATCACCAAATAATTACCCTAGAATCTTGTAGATTCCTCAAGGACACTCCTACCCCTACTCCCCCTCTGTTATGGGGAAGGGGTGGGGTTACGTTCTAAAAAACTATAGGCGAAAGCGCCGAGGGATAAAAAATGTGTGTGAAGAAAGGGTTGAACTCTTGGCCCCCTTGTGTACGTTACTCTCTCACATAATTGAAGAGTGTCTTCTCATCGCCTGTAAACGATCTTTCCGACCACAAACCACTTCGATAGAGAGACAAATTCCAAAATTTTCACAACAATATATCCTTACAACGAATCCTAAAACAACTTTTTACATAATTAATTATTTATCGGACTATAGGTTGGTGCGACTGCTTTTCCGAGGTGTCGCCAACAGGAAATTAGTGATATATTAACCAATAAAATACATTAACTCTAAGTACACTGACAACATAATTTGCACACTTTCAATGAGTTAAAATGTCTGGTGTTATGGTCTTTACGACCGATGAGCAGCAAAATTGTTTACCTTAGAAATAAACATGTATAAAAAAATATCGAGGTGATAAATGAAAAACTTTGTGCTGATCTAGAACAATACTTCTAGAAGTGTGCATCTCAAGCCATTCAGGGGGCATATAATTAATGTATTTAGAGCAGAGGTTCCCAAACTTTTTGTCTCATACACCCTTTGCCATGTTTTTCGGTTTGGGGTAGACCCCTGCTTGCGTAAAATTGAATTTTTGCAAATTAATGTGTTTATGACAGCTGATACACAGAGCTACTTACTTTTATAAGATATGCATTTCAAACTGTAGTGAAGTATTGAGTTTAAAACTTAAGAAACCTGTGTTAATTAATTTAAGTGATACATAAAACAAATGTTTATAATGATGGATAAATCTGGCGCTACATAACAAATTTTCAACATTTGTCATCCATCTTGTCAGGTTTAACGCTCAATTTCCTCGGTTAGTAGTGTCCAGTTGACAACTGCGCTGAAACTCCTCACTAGAAAAAGCAACTAAAAACTTTATTCAATATTCCATAATTCCGAGGTAAATAACAGGTATGTCTCTTTAAAGCCGAAATTGCTGGCATCCGTTTCTGAACTTTACGCCGTTACTTCCTATTCCGATCAGTTCCTCTTGTAATATATCATTTTTTTTTCAATGTGAACATAGGAATTAATTGCCTTCTGTGGTAATTACCAAGTAAATGCATTCTCAAACCTAGTTTCAAAATCTGAATAAATGAAATTCAAATGTTGAACGTAAGTTAAAACATAATTTTCCTGGCAGATTTTCTGTGACCAACTAGGAAAATTCATTAAGTCCAATATTATACTCCATTAGCTTGATTCTGGCAAGAAATGCTGAAAGGATGGTCCTTGTTTTAATAATATTTATGCTGTCATATAACTGGAAATTAGCCACATTAAATTTAGTAAATAAATGTGTTAAATAGGTAAAATCTGATTTCCATTTTGATTAAATTTTCTTTTAAAATTAAAATCACAATCTGATTTAATGAGAACAACTGTCGTAGACCCTCATTTACACTTCATGGGCCCCCAAATTATTTTCTTGCTGTCGTGGACCCTTGCAGGTCTATATAGACCCCTTTAAGAATCATTGATTTAGAGGATCCAAAAAACGCTGGTTACTTTAAAGGAGAGTTATATTCCGAAAAAGTGGTCCGCAGACCGTCAGGGGTCTTCAGGGAAGGTTAATGTTACGACTCCTCTCATTTACAGGCTCTGAAAATTCTCGTAGAGAAATTGAAAAATGTACCCTCCCAGTCCAGATCACTAAATTGCCCCCAATGAAACACTCTTCTCGAACATGTATTTCGATCAAGAATATTAATTCAGTTACAGAGCCGTTTTAAATCTCCCCGACACCGTAGGCACTTCAATAATTACGCCCCCTATTTCCAGGGCACCCCCTTCCTCCTTCAATTTTTACCTTTCCTGTTTTGTTTCGGAATGGTTTTTCCCTTAACTCTCTTTGTTTTTGCTGTTTGGAGAGTCGTTCCATGATCCATGGACCCACCGTGTCTTGGAGTGACAGTCGTAAGAAAAAGATAGTGGCCATCTTGTTCATTTCTTACATTACGGCACCACCCAACCTTACAGCAAATAAATGAAATCGTTTGCAATTATAGTACAGAGTATACATTATTGTATACGAACTGTTTTCAACTTGTTAATTATCTTTTCTATCGCTTTACTGTCCTTTACTTTTCAGCATCCTTATTCTTTGTTGACTCACTATCATTGTACTTGGACAACGAAAGTTTTCTTCGAAAAACGAATGTTTTTTTCTAGAAAATCATTAATAATATCATTGCAATCCATTTCCAGTACAATATCACTTTGAGTGTATAGCTACGTCAAACAGTTCATTTTCCGCAGTCCTTTCAATCTTTACTCTCTTGAGGACAGAAAGGCTTCTGACACGATTTTCTAGGCGGCGGTAGCTTGTAACGGATCTATACGCGTTCCTTCAATCAATCCTCTTGGGAAATCTTTGGGCTATCCATTCGTGTTATTCACAACCAACCCTTCGGAAGAAGAGACTCGTGATATTTAAATTAACTTACTATTGTGACGTCTTCGATTGTTGTGAACCCCCATTCTTCGATTCACGATAAGTTTCATGGTTTCATCCAGATGTTAAGTGACAAGTGCGACGTCTTCGATTGTTGTGAACCCACACCCCTCCATTCACACTAAGTTTTATGGCTAAGTTAAAAAAGTGAGGTTTAAGTTTGTATGTGCTTCTTCTTATGGATGTAATTTAACGACTCAGATTTTAATATGGTTAGAGCAAATAGATGTATCACACGAAGGGTCGATATAGACATTCTGATGAAAATTTGTAAAAATCGTGTAAAGCAAATTGACCTTGTATTTAAAATGGTTGAGTAGGGTTGGGTCGGAAGTCAGACCGACCAAAGGTAAATTAGAGCCATGGGAAAAATTGTTCCGTGTACATAATGTAGATTTAGTGAATTCATTGCATGATCTAATGAGGTATGTTAATTATATTCCCAATTAAAATGTCTAATTTTCCTCAATAACTAACGTAACGAAGACAATACCATGAATTGTGAATAACTTGTTATAATGGTTGTGAGAATGTCTACCGATAGCCAATATTTAACGTAACTTAGAAGGTCTTGATTTAAACTTATTAATTTAAAACATTTTTTTTAATGTTGTTTGCAAAGCTTGAAATTTATAGGTGTTTATTTTGTTAATTTAATATCGTTGGAAATACCGTGTTGGAATAAGTCGACGGGAATAAGCAATTCTTTGGATTTGTGCTAGGTGCGAATTAATATTTCTATGTGTATGAGTGTTTATGTGTGTATGGTGGGAGGAAAATTATGTGCTATGGTAAATCTTTTGTCTCTTTGTAATGTGTACGCTCACAGATGTTTAACACAAGTGATTGAGCGATTTTATGTATTAGAATTGGTGAAATATTATAATTTTATTTAATTTATTTACAACCCTAAATTTTAAAGTGTGATGTAAATTTAAGAAATGAGAAAAAATAATCTAAGATTCGGAATTTAAGTTTTTATTGTAAAGTGTACGTTTTATAAGATTTAGGATTTATTTATTAGTTTACTTTTGATTGTATTGGTTACTTGGATTGCTGTCCTGGTCGATCTCATTGATAAGACAACCTTTCGGTGTGAAATGTTACGAACTGAACCAAACTGAGGCCAGAGCAGTCCAATGAAATGGACCTTTTCAGGGGGAAGGAGTTGTGACGTCTTCGATTGTTGTGAACCCACACCCCTCGGTTCACACTAAGTTTTATGGCTTTAACCAGATGTTATGTGACAAGTGTAACGTGGCCATCGGGCCATTGTATATTGTTTGAACTCGGGTAAGAGCGTCGACACCCAAACTGGCCGTCATAATGGTGAAAAGAGAACCGGTGCCCATTGACAATAGGCGAAAAATGTATGAAAAGAATCCTGTCGCCTCGGCCGATGTCGAGAGAATGGGAGAATAGAACACAGGTGGTGTGATGGACAAGAATTATGGCACTCTTGGTCCAGACGGTCCAAGAGTGTTTTTTGTGTGTTACGCGCGAATAGGACTAGAGAGGCCGAGAGACTTTTGTGGGCTGCCAATAAGAAGGGACGAGGGGCGTGTTGTGGACCCACCCCTCGTGTTTAAAAGGGTTTTTTTTTTTTTCAGGAGACGGGAGAAAAGCCCTGGATGGAGAGAACGGGAGGAGAGCCCTAAAGGAAGGAGGACCGATATTTGAGTGAAAAGGAAGGACGATGAACGCTGGTGGCGTTGGAGAATTGGAGTAACATAGACTGACTGCACCGGCTTGGCGTACAAACTGTAATTTATTGCTTTAATAACAATTTGTTGAGCAAATAAACTAACCCTTTATTTTCAAATTAGGCTGTGACAACTTATTGATGGTTAGCTACTCACGACGTTACGCTATATAAAAAGTGTTTTTTTTTAGAGGTATAGAACTTTAAATTGCAATAAAACAACGATGTATTATTCGATTGACATGAATTTTTTTTTCGAAAGATAATCTTGTGGCATTACATTTTAAATATGATTTCTGGCATAGGACAGCCACGGCTGGCTCGGATGTAGTCCAATCTGGACGTCCAATTTTTGATGACTTTTTCCAACATTTGTGGCCGTATATCGGCAATAACACGGTGAATGTTGCCTTCCAAATGGTCAAGCATTTGTGGCTTATCCGCATAGACCAATGACTTTACATAGCCTCACAGAAAATAGTCTAGCGGTGTTAAATCACAAGATCTTGGAGGCCAATTCACAGGTCCAAAACGTAAAATTAGGCGGTCACCAAACGTGTCTTTCAATAAATCGATTGTGGCACGAGCTGTGTGACATGTTGCGCCGTCTTGTTGGAACCACAGCTCCTGGAGATCATGATTGTTCAATTCAGGAATGAAAAAGTTAGTAATCATGGCTCTATACCGATCACCATTGACTGTAACGTTGTGGCCTTCATCGTTTTTGAAGAAGGATTCCACCAGCCCATAAAGCGCTCCAAACAGTCAGTTTTTCTGGATGTAACATTGTTTCGACATACACTTGTGGATTAGCTTCACTCCAAATGCGGCAGTTTTGTTTGTTGACGTAGCCATTCAACCAAAAGTGCGCTTCATCGCTAAACAAAATTCGCTTATGAAAATCGGGAACAACGGCAATCTCGTTTTGGGCGTATTTGAAAGCGTTGTTCAAGCGTGAGTCTATTCATGATGAATTGCCAAACCAAACTGAGAATAAATCACTTGACAGCTGTTAAATCGGTCGTCATCTTGGAAAGTAATGCCAACTTAAATTTCTATACCTGGAAAAAAAACACTCTTTTTATTAGTTATCGTAACACTTCTCTTCACCCTGATTATTATTAATTAAAAAAATGTTCATCTAAGCTTATTTTGATAGCCCGACAGTCATAAACTAAAAAGCTGATGACTACTCTATAAAGTCAGCTCTTAAGGGGAAATCTCTTTTTTTTTCTTTTAAGTCGCAGTACAAAGCAATTCGAGGGCTATTGGCGACGGACTATTGTTCACGTTATTTTGGACCAAGGTCAAATGCCGAGGACCAGGGCTTCTTGAGGCCCCTACACAAATGTGGGCTGTACCTATGACCCTAATAGTAGATAGTACAAAACATACGCTGTCAAAAACTCTTATAAACAATAACCCCAAACACAAATAAATGTGCATTGCTTACAATCGCACCAACCGGCTTGACCAACTGGCATCTTTAGACTGAATGAGTAATGACAGTGTATGGTGATAGGTCTATTGGCCTATACAGGAACGATGATCATCTCATGTAGCCAGTTGACATGTCATCCGAAATTCCCAGTGTTTCGAAGAATACAACCGGAAATAACGTTTTAATTATTCGAATTCGTGATCTGAGAACGAGAAGAATTGTGGTCGAGACCCTGGGCCCAGTTGTCATATGTCTGAAGCTGGCGAGGACGATACTTGACAACTACCACGCCAATGGATGGTTCGATAGATTTTAACGTCTCGACACGTCGGCCCTTCGGTAACATTAGGTTTCGAACTCGCAATTAGAGTTCGCAACGTTTACCACTCGACTACCAAGGCCTCGCTTGTTGCGGAAAGAAACTTATTGGATGTGAGAATCGTAATTCTACCCAAGAAAGTCATATAAAAGGGTGTTATACGCTCAAGTGAACTGTTCACTGAGATCTCTAGGACAGAGAAACTAAGGAGTGAGATATTCGCTCAAATATTGTATTCGACCTTTGACAATGGGTCAGAATGACAACTTTTGTCACCTTTCATCCCGAGGTGTCTTGAGAATTCACGAGGCACAGAGACATCTTGTGACTTTTGTAGCTCTGGTCCCCTATGCAAAAGTAGGACCTACCTTTAACCCTTAAAAGTAGACAGTATATAGCATATACGTATTGTAAAATACTGGTGCAAACAACAACCCCAAACAAATGTGTACGACTTACAATCCCACCAACTGGCTCGACCGACTGCCGCCTTTGGACTGAATGGGTGGTAGTAGGCCTATGCTTAAACAGGGACCCCTTAGAATGCAGTTGATTTGTAGCTTGAAATTCCCAGTGTTTCGGAGAGTATGTCCGGGAATAACATTCGATAACTAAAATTATTCAAATCATGATCTTATTGAGGCTGAACTAAAGGAGGCCCAGCCCAGATGTCCCATGTCTTTAGACGTCCATGCTTACATTCCACTGCAGTAGGAGTCACCAATTTAAAGAAGTTTCTACGAGCATTCTTTTAATTTTTCCGCATCTCGAAGAATTTAAAATGTTGGTGGTCACCCTTGTTTCATTTGCCCAAATTTAAAATTACAAAATGCGGCACCAAACTATCATATTGTTACGTAGCTCCGGGTTCGTGGATTTTATGCAAAACAATCTCAAAGAAAATAAACAGTTCTTTAACAGCAATGCGAATTTAATATCAAAAATCCAATCCTTTAAATACAGGATTCAGCAGCAGTATTCACAGAGTAAATCTCCGAAGGTCTTCACACCTTCAACGGCAATCAAATACAATTATCCGTGTTTGATATACACGTATGTAAAAAATTATTCACAAGCACAGCCGAGCTAATCGCTAGTCAAAACAATGTTCACTCTTTGCTGGCTGAAATCAGACTCACTGGTTGCGGCTGGCGCTCCTATTTATAGGCGTGGTAGAAATTTCCAGAAATATAACTGCTCGTGGCATCAAGCGTGACGTTAATGGAGAGATCCATTACTTTCTAGAAGAATCCAGAGGGTTCCGAACTCACCAACATGGTCGCCAAATTGGCCGCAAACTTGGTCGCCAAAAATGATGCCAACTTGGCTCTACCGCCAAGATTTCGCCAAGTTCTCATTGAATCGCCATTATAACTTAAGGGGGCGGCGTTACTTGTGAATAGTACAATTTTAACATGAAATAAATCATATAGAGTACATATTCATAGAGTAATATAAATGCATTGAACACCCAAGTACAAATTATTGTCACTATTTACACAAAATTCGTAACAATATTTATAAGTCTAAACATTTTCTTGCAAAATGGGCCCACAGTTCAAGGACATTTCAGATTAATCCAAGAGGGGAAAGTATTTTTATTAACGAGGTGAGAAACAATGAGGGAAAGATTCGTAGTTAAAATATTTTATTCTCCATCTGAAATGCAGGTCAGCCATGCTAATTGCCTCTTTATTTATTATACATGAGAACAATGCTTCTCTCGCTAAGTAATACAGATTTCGCCCTAAAGGTGTTGTCGACAAATGAAATCGCTTCCTTATCATAATGAGAAAGGTAAAGAAATGTTTCAAAACAATTGTTAGTATAAATTTTCAATTGAGCGTGTTTCATTTTTCTTAACTCCTAAATAAAATCAGGAAGGATTAAATTCATCAAAAAATTAACGAGATAAGTGGAAAGTAATTTTAGGGGTACTCAAATAGTTTATATTCAAATATTAGCGAGGGAGTATATGTCTCCTACACTGCTTGAAAGATAAGTAAATAAATCTTAATTTATTGTTACTTATTGCATTTTCTTAGAGCTGATTCTAGCAGGTGTGAAGTGCGTGACCGCACGCGGGCGACCAAGACGAAGAGCGGCCGCTGGCAGCATATAGTTCTATCAATCAAGCAAACGTTTTGGCGAATTTCTGAAATAAAACTAATAATAAGTTAAACAAATATGCTGAGTTATAAGTAGTTATTGAAAAGTCAAAATAAGTCCTGATTTCCCAATGGCATAGCGTTATTTAAGAAAAATAGAATGTTAGTGCACAGTGCGTTTCTCCACAAACATTGACTTTGAATGTCTACTCTGGGCGTAACGGAGAATATTAGTGCCCCCTGCAAAGTCAAACTTTGGACCCAAAGCCCTAATACGCACTTGGCGTCACTCAGTCGATGGGTCTTCTGAAACCCCTGAGCAATGCGTTACGTCACTGTCTTCATCCTTCATTTGCTCGCAAAATTCGGGGCAGAACCGGCAATGCCGCCACTGAAAAGGTTTTCTTGCTTATCGGCGGCACTGGCGACACACTGCGGATGAAAGCTTAACAAAAGCGTTTTAAAAATGATTTTTTACGAAAGTTGATTTACAAAAATATCTATTATGGTGTATGTTACCGAAGTGTTTAAATTCAATAGGAGAGTTTGGGAAAATTAAAAATTTTCAACTGAATAATAGCCTCGTAATTTAGAAAAACAAAACAGAGGAATGTTATTTTTGTGTCTCTTTGAATTTCTACTCTCATCAAGGCAAATGAGTGAACATTAAGCATAAGTTGAAACATGAAAAGTTCTCCAGAGCGTCCTGGCACGCAGGCGGCCGGATCGATCCTGTATTTGCTCACATTTTAATAGAACCCTCTCATCCGGTTTTGCAACTAATAAATTAAAGAGTATTTGTGGCACAGCCCGGATAACTACATCCCTTGTGTGAATAAGATCATGGATCTAAATTCAGAGATATTGGATGAGTACAGAAATGCGGTCTGTGGGGTGACCGAGCCATAGTCTCGTTTCTTTTTTAAGATTATTCTGGATGCAATCGCAGTGGTCTCGGATTCGTGACCGGTGTGTTGCGGGATCGAGCCCTTGTGCCACGGAAGACCCGCCGTGTAGTGGGGCGCATCAAAACTGCCGAGTCTCGAAGTGCTCCGGTTGGCGCGGAGTTTCGGAGAGTGGCGTGCTAGCTTAAGTGTTTTCCTCATCACACGAGGTCCTTGGTGTTGCTTTAGAGTGAAACCTTTTCCGCCTGACCCTTCATGAGGATCAGGGGCGGCACATTCTAAAGGTGATATTTGAATTTCTTTTGTTACAAAAAAATTGATATATTTTCTGAAATAATATTGGGGGTGGGGAATGTCATTTTCATTGTATCTAGCTTTCTCATTTTATACTCTGTAAGTTTAATGTCAGTTTTCTTTTACGTTGAAACTTAAGAGTTCGATGCGAGATAATATCATTAAACGTGAAATTTGATAAGTTTCTACATCTTTCGCTATTAAATTTCTCCCCATCCCGGACAGGTGTCACTACGGACATTCCTTTCAAACATACGACGTCCGGCGCTATCTATCCAAAAGTGGACAGGGGTAATAAGAGTTTTTTGTTGATAGAGAGTCACAAGAGATGTTTTATTTTAGTCTTGAGTGAGGTTACTACAAGGTATAAACGTTTCTGATCCCCACCATCAGTAGACTCTTTTTAGATGAAATTGGCATGCTAAAATGAGAGATTCCTTCCCTTACATTTTACTCGTTTGGATTAATAGCAGGCAATTATGTCCTTCATTTCGAATTACTTTTCATTTGACTTGTTGTTGTTACTGTTACTAATGCCACCAGTCTGACGTAGTCAGATGGATGCCCACGAAATTCATCATCATTTGACTTAAATAATATATATATATATATATATATATATATATATATATATATATATATATATATATATATATGCTGCATTTTTGTTCACGAGAATTATTCAAGTTTTACAGGTATGTATCTATGTGAACAATTTATGTTTTTTAATTATAATTTTTTGCTTGAGAGAGAGAGGCACCATTTTCCATTTTTGTCCGGGGCGAAGAAGCCGCTAGAGCCGGCCCTGTGTGGATGCTCGTTCAATCTATCGTAGCTCAAAGTCATGAAAATTTGGCTCTAATGCGGTTACAATTCAGTCACAATACTTTCATGGCATTGTTACTCTTTTTCTGATTGCTTTTAAATTATAGCAATACCAATAGCCTGTTGTTCTTTAGAAATATTTTTTTAAAAAACTTGAAGTTTGAAAAACGCGCGTGCGTGTGACATTGAAGTCAAAGCTTAGTTAGTCGTCCTTGTCACGTGACTATGTGAGAGGCTCGCACCTCTCTCTCGGGCACCTAGATGTGTGGTAGGCAGGGAAGAAACACTCGACACGATCCAACTAATCTATTTATTTGTAACAGAATGAAAAGACACAATTTCAACTAATAATAGTAAGAGAATGTCTCGATGTTAACCGTGAAAGCGGAACAACGACGGTAACACACGAAATATTAGGAGACTATCAAACTTGACCCTTACTTTAATAAAGGATCTAACCTATTATCCGATTTAAGTTAATATCAATTCAATCTCAGTGAACATTGACCACACTTTAAAACTTCCTCCTAATTAGTTCTTAGCACAATAACTCAAATATGATACCTACAGTAGCAATCTCACCTGATTCGAGTATATCTCCTCTCCTCTACTCTCTATACAAGCTAGGAAACTTCGACTATATATAGTGTAACGTCGTCAGAAGGTAGCGTGAAAATAAAATAAATCACAGCAAGGTTGTGGGAGTAAAAAAAAAAATACTTTTAATTTTTTCCTCCAATAGGATAATCGATTTAAGTTAGTTTATGAAGTTGATAGTCTCCGTGCCTAGCCAGTATGGTAGCCCCGTTTTGAAGTCGCTCTCTCCACAGCTCGTCTCCGTCCAGTCCGCAAGGCGTTTTTTCTTATTCGCGTTTTGGATTCCTGGTCAGCATCACGGAACAAAACTTCGGGATTCTCGTCTCCGCTTCCTAAAACGACCAGCCCTCGTCTTTTTCGAGCTCCTTTTTTTCTCGTTCTCCTTCCTCTTTTTTTCGTTCTCCTTTTCTCCCCTTTTCTCCCGGTTTTTCCAGCCTTTTAAAACATCAGAGGCAGTCCAATTCTCCCCCTCACGTTTTCTCATTGGTGGGCCCATATGAGTCGATCCTTGAACCTCAACTCACTAGAGCCCATTGGTCCATAATCCGCCAATCGTCCACTCACCCGGTTTCTTCACAAACCAGCAGGTGTCCGACACATGCTCCGACGGCCGAACCCCTTCGGCCCACTGTCGTCGTTTTACCGCCTTTGAGGACAATTCGCCATTGTGTATGTAAGGCGACAGTCAGCTGCCTCGGAAGCGATCTCGTCCACAGTAGAATTGCCAGACAATTGTTTGCCTAGTCTAACTGGCACCAAAGTCCAGACGCTAAATAAGCGATAATGAACCCCAGCTGCACGTGCACCCAAAACTCAGTCTAGTATTGTCCTGAAATAGTATTGTCCTGAAAGAGAGAAACTCGTTTCGAAAGGAGGACGTCACAATAGTAAGCTAATTTAAATATCACGATTCTCTTCTTCCGAAGGGTTGGTAGTGAATAACACGAATGGATAACCTAAAGATTTCCCAAGAGGATTATTGAAAGACCGCGAATATTTCCGTCACAACTATAGCTGAAAACTGCAGATATTTATCCACGCTGCAACTTCATTTACGCTCATGTCTCAAATCGTATTTTTTCAAACTCTCTAAACAAAACTTCAAAAAGAAATTAAAATGTTCATTTTATGCTAATGAAAACATCATTCAATTAGATTTGAAATTAATTTGAATTCGAACGAGAAAAGTTTTTATAAAAAAGTTAACCGTCCCATATTTTGTCGTCGAAGATTACTTAACCGATTCACTATTCCATAATGTACGTTGATGTGTTGCTCAAATTCGCTTTACATCAGGATAAAGATTGAGGCGATACGAAATTCAGTTAAGCCTCATCAAGGAAATAATAATGGGTAGAATTTTTTTAAAGCAAAGTAATAATAAAATTGTCCAAAAGGAGAACTGTAATCGATCGCTTTGAGAGGCCTGAGAAAGAAAAAAAAGGTGTGTTCCCTTCTCTCTAGAATTATGTTAGAAGCGGTTCGCTGCTTTTTGTCATTTCCTAATGAGGTTTAAAATTGGTTATTTAGAACTATTTTCACACACTTAAGAGTTACGGTTTCGTTACTGCAAAGTGTCGTTTTTTTATTTATCGCAAGTGTATCTATTTATTTATTATTTTTTGCACCATTTCACGCAACTTATCCTCTGCCAGCATTTGTTGCATTTTTTGAAGTGCAAGTAGTTGTAAATAAGACATGAGAAAGCGCACTGATGAGCTCTTGGATAGGATGTTGAAATATGCAAAAAAAGAAAAAGAAGAAAATGAGGCTATGCAATATTATTAAAGATAGATACTTGTATAGTGGTCTTGAAGTAATGTATTAAGAACGTTATTTTGTAATATAATTTTGCTATGTAACAGAACTATAACAGTCGAAGAGCCATAATGCTTCCATCTGGTCGAGAAATTGGTCGAGTTTTTATATTTCTGCTAATCCACCTGAAAGGTGTATTTTCTACTATTCCATTAGTTAAGTTTATAGAAAAACTGTTTTTTAGGGGCAAAAAATAGCAATAAAGAATTTTAAAAGCATTTTTTTTTTTGTTTTTGTATTAACTACGTTATAGAATTTTAAAGTGAACTATATTTATATTTTATTTTCTTATTTATTTTTGATCTTTTTTTAAAGGAACTAAGTGTTCTTTTCTTTAACTATTTTTATCATTTCATTGCCTTCTTTTAAATAAGGAATATAATACCGTTTAGAGAAAATCATGAACTCATTTAATACGCTTAAATTGTTTGAATATTTTTAAAGAAAAAGTATCAAAATGTTACAGCAAAGTATATCCTTTTCTAAGACTTTAAAGCAATTATATTATTTTTTTTAACTGTTTGATAGTAATGTATCAACCATAAACAATGAGGGAGTGTTTATTAACTTGTCCCCCCTCGGGTGCCCTTCTCCTTGATTATCAGCGTGAGCTAGACGTGTAGGAATAAATGTAGAACTAGAAGTTGCCATGATCTTAGAATGACTTAAATTAAACCTTTAACAGATTAGATAATAATATGATATGCGAGAGAATCCACGATGGCTGAACACACAATACCGAAATAACGTAACTCTGACCACTACCAATTACTCGCCTAAGCTTAATTCCAATGCTATCACAGATCCGAATATTTAAATAGTCACTCCTACCTTAATGTTGAATGGAGTAGCGATTAATTGGCTCCTAGTTGAAGTTGCGGTTCACTGGCGTGCAATGGTATACATCTCGGTCTAAGAGCTCTCTGTCAGGGGTAACTTTTGTTGGCGGCTGTCATTTAACCTCTCAAAACCTCTTCACACTTGAAATACGGCCTATCATAACATTCCCTAAATGCCACTCAGCTTACTCTAAACTTCTGTTATTTAAAAGTTTTCTAAATTGCATCTTTCCTTCATGCTTTGCTTCTTGGGTTGGTTGGAAAAGAGTTACCATTCATTCTGGCCCCAAAGAACCCAAAATAACATGTTAATGAAAAGACGCGTGAGCCCGTCACAAACTTTTACTATGAAAAAACACGAAAACTATTGGCAACGGTCCCCATCGTTTTAAAGCACGGTCAAGTGACGAGGATGATACCTGATCCAGCATCCCACTCTCCTAACTTTTACACTCCACCAATGAACTGATGCAACGACATTTAAAAAAAAACATTTAACGTCCTCTACTCGCCAGATCTTCAATGGCATCAGGACTCGAACGCGCGAATCGACCACTTCGACCCCAAGTCTGTGACCCAGACAACAATTAAAAATAACTATACAGTAAGAACTTTTAACTTTATATGTCAGTGATTGACAAACTCACGAAACTTCTGAGCGGCATTACCGTTTTAATTCTAGCTGTGAGCTACCAATTGAAAGAGCTGCCTATTTTTTGAAAAACATTTGTTTATTGCCTGTAAGCTTGAATTTCTCGTAAATAGAAATTAGCATTAATTAAACTGTATATAACAAAAGAAATTTTATCTAATAATTTTGTTACACTTATTGGTAAGCTAATTTAAATTTTGCAAAGCTAGCAGTGAAATTTATGTGTCGAGGAGGCATGAAGACGAAAAACAGTTTCTTAAAATTGGCCTTTAATAATCAATCATAAAGTCACTACGCTCGTTATTGGAGCGATAAAATCAATAAGTTCAAAAAGCAACATTACCAGTGACATCCGATTCGAACCGTCTTCTAATATTGTAAAACTAATTTTCAAATCTAAAATGGTGATGCAACCTGCAGTTGCATTGCCAACCAGTTGTTCTCTCCCTCTAAGAGTTAAACCACTCACATACTTCTTATATTTCCGTTTCTCCTTCCTTTTTCCTAAAAACTAACATGAGCCGAGTTTAAATACTAGCTCGATTTGCATGGCAGTTGCTGCCAACCTCAAATCACGAAACTCAAAAAAGATCGGGTTCGAATCGGTGTGCTTACTTTCATTGAGATCATGGAACGGGATTGGAAAAACAACACAAGGAGATCATAAAAATTTGGATCCGACTTTTTAAATGTCTAACAATCGGCCCCCTTTTTCCAATCTCTCGTACCATTATCTCTTACAAATCAGTAAATTAATTTTAATCTATAATCACATGTTATACAATTTAACACAAAAATACATTTTATTCACAATCTTTATTGTAATAAACAAACTAATATTTTAATCTTAAAGAAACAAAGTCTTATTCTCTAAAAAGAAATAATTTTTTACAAAATTCTAACAATTTTTTTCTTTACCATGGGTTTGGTAAAAATGTCCGCCAAATTATTTTGGTACCTATATATTTAATTTGGAAAACCTTGTCGTATATCAAATTCCTTAGAAAATGATAACGAACATCGATATGTTTTGTTCTATAATTTTCTACTGGTGACTTTGAAAAACTTATAGCAGCTTGATTGTCACAAAACATTACATTTTCACTTAATTCCAAATTTAAACTTTTATTATCAATTACATTCTTTAGCCAAATGAATTCCTTAGCTGCTTCTGTTAAACTAACATACTCAGCTTCCATGGTCGACAGACTAACGGATTTTTGCTTGAAGGTTCGCCATGAAATTGGAGTTTCGTCTATAAAAGTTATGAACCCTCCCATTGACACTCGATCATCCCTATTTGTAGCAAAATCCGAGTCTGAATAACATCTTAGTTTTAATGATTTAACTTTTGAAAGCTCTAATTTGTATTCTTGAAATACCTCGTCAAATGACTCACTTCGTAATTGTGTGTTACCTCGCGCAACTAAGCGGGCCTTGTATCTAACAATTTTATTATTTTCATCATATTTAATGGTATAAACCCAACGGTTTTCTAAAATTTTTATATTATCCGGATGATCAACTAAATCCAAAACTTTACGTTCCTTCATTACGTTAATTTCTTTATCCATTGCATCATGCCATTTAGATGCGTCTCTGGATCTTATCGCCTGTTTGTAACAGTTAGAAATAGTTACTTCAACCATAAGAGCTTCTTGTTGCTCTGACAAATCTGAAAATCCCTGGGATTCGGTATTATCTTTTCTAAAATTAAATAAACTAGGATCATACTTAATATTATGCCTCTTACAGTATCTCTCTATTTCGTTAAAAGATTTCAATCGGGTTGCTTCCCCTTCTATACTATAGTATACGTTAGATCCAGTTACTTTCCTACCTATATTTCGAATCCACTTAACCTCTGTACATGGGATCAAGGTATGATTATCGGAAGATACATCTGTTTTTTTTTTAGATGTTGAGGGCGTTTCCGTACTTGTCTTTGAAACTAAACGACTCATTAATGAATCTTTTACTCTATTATTAAGATGAGGATGATTTTGATAATCAGGAAGGTTTAAATTATATCCAAGGTTACTATTAACTTTTTGTCTAAAATTAATTCCCCTCTTATTTTCATCGAATCTTACATTAATAGTCTCGACTAATTTATTTTCATCTATCAACCATATTCTATAACCCTTAGTACGTTGTGCGTATCCCATCATAATTCCCATTTTCGCACGCATATCGAATTTTTTCTAATTTGTTTTGGCACACCAGCGTATGCCAAACATCCAAAAAGGTTTTAGATGCAATACCGATGGTTTTCTACCTGAATATTTTTCGAAAGGCGTTTTGTTACTGTCTTTGTGACAAATTCGATTCCACGCATAAGTGAAACAAAGTAATGCTTCTCCCCAAAACTTATGGGGAACTTCACTAGACTTAAACAATGTTTTGATGCCATCTAGAGCGGTTAAATTGAATCTCTCCGCGACCCCATTCATTTCTGGCGTATATGAATTTGTTATCTCATGCTTTATACCCAGTTCTGTCAAGAAATTATCCATATCTTTATTACAAAATTCTAGTCCGCCATCAGTTCTAACTGCTATTACCTTTTACTTAGAAAACGTTCTGCTCGTTTCTGAAATCTTATAAACGTATGAAATACGTCAGATTTATTTCGGATGGGAAATACAGTCACCTTTCTTGAATAATCGTCAATTATACTCAAGAAATATTTATTACTGCCTTGGCTTTCAGTTGGCATTGGACCACAGAGGTCCATATGCAACAATTCCAATGGACGTTTTGATCTTACGGCCCCCGTCTTTTTGAATGAAACTCTCTTGGACTTTGCTAATTTACACGGTATACAATGAGTCTTACCATTATCAGTTAAGCGTGGGAGACCTTTTACACTATCATTTTTACTAGTTTTTACCAAATAATCGTTATTAACATGACAAAAGCGTTGATGCCATATTTCTATTGATCCGTTTTTTGTTTTAGCGGTTACATCACTAAAAAAACTAATTTCTTTACTCTTTGGTATAATATAATGATCCGGCTTAAAAAAATACAAATTTTCATGGCGTGTCGCCGAGAACAATTTTATCCAGTCTTTATTAAAAACATTAATTTTACCTTTAGTACCCACAAAATGCGCACCTTTACTTTCTAATCTGGAACCGGATAATAAATTTCTCCTCAACTTAGGATTAAATAATACATCAGTCAAAGTTATTTCATGAAAACTCCCCTTATATTTTACCCGAAATCTAAGTGTACCGATTCCTTCTACGGGACAACTTTTATCCTCCGTGGCTAACGACATTTTCATGTTAGTTATCGGTTTAAGATCTAGAAATAAACTCTTGTCATTACAAAAATGACTCGTGGCAGCAGTATCTATTACCCAAACACCTTTATCAGATTTTTCCTCAAATAAGTTACAACTAGTTACGAGTTGCTTATTTAGTTCTATAAGACTACATTCAGCTTCACAAAATCTTAAATTTATATTAAACTCTGTGTTAAAAGTTTCATTTACAGTTGAAGGAGATTTTTGTAGAGACTTTTTCTCTTTACAGTTTACTTTAAGATGTCCGTACTTTTTACATACATAACATATAGTCTTAATAGATTGTTTAACATTTTTAATAGTTTTATAGTTAAATACCTTACCACCTTTCTTTTGGTAATCATTCTTGCCATTTGGATCTCCATGAGCTGCAGCCGTAGCACCAGGTAACGTCTTCGACTTCTTCGAAGTGAAACTGCTCAAGTAAGCATTCTCCGCTTTCTCCAAATCTTGTTTCATCAACTGAAGGCGATTGGCTTCTAATATCAGCTCTGCTTCAATTTTGACAACTCTGAAGTCCTCTTCTTTCCATCTGTAGATTTGTTGCACGGTAGACTGGAATTCCTGAGGAAGCCACCTTATTAATTGAAATCCTATGTACAGGTCGTCCAATTTATGACCCGCTTCTTGTAGTCTGGTTGCCGCTGTCTTTACACGAGATATGAAGATTCCAACATCTTCTCCTGGTTGGTATTTTGTTCCAAAAAATTGATCTAATAGTTGAATTACTCTTGCTCTTGTGACTGGTTCGAAGTGATCTTTTAATATCTTCCATGCCGCTACTCCGTCAGTTGTTTCCTTTATCAGATTTTTCAAATCTGAACTGATGTTAGTATAGATCAACGTATAACATCTATCCTTGCGAAGTTGTAGATCTAATTTTTCCTTGTATGTTGCCTCTTCATCAGGTTGCTCTGGCTTGGTCTGTATTATAAACTGCCAGCAACCATAATGCATTAAGAGTACTTGCATATCATGCTTCCACGTGTTCCAGTTATTTGAGTCAACACTGATATCTGGTTGTTAAACTCCATATCTGCTACTCGATTTAGCGTACTAGCAACAGAGTTCATAAAAAAAAAGGGTGAAATTGTCGAATCCGGCACTTCTCCGCCAAATTTTGAAAAATCGCCAATTTGGCGTGTTTTTGCGTGTTGTGTTTTGGAGTTACAACCCTACCACAACACGCAACGCCGGAGCGCGAAATTCAAGATGGCGGAAGGAAAATCATTAAAAAATAGCATTTTAAAGTTTAGAAACTGAAAATCGCTGCAAAAATCAGGCATTTAAAAATGGAAATAATTTCACTTACCTTAAAAAAATGCTGCTATTTCCGACATTTATGATGATGATGAGTTGCCTACTGAAATTATACCAGTGTGCTACTGCATATTTCTGAGAGAACGTTCTGAAACATTTTTATTTTTGCATCACTAAAAAAACGGTGCACAAATCCATATTGCTCAATTCAATCCAAAAACATTTCTTTACACTCCTAAACACATGATGGGTATCCTTTTTCACACTGGACTGAATTTTTTGCAGTACCATTCAGAAATAATCATTCACTTTCTTACCCGTTCTTTCTTTCCCATACTTGTTCCACATTTCGGACACACATACGATGATCCAATCAAACCTTCTTCCATGCACCATTCTAAAACAGCTTTCTTTCCAAGCACAGGCAACATAGCAAAAAACCTTTAACAATAGTAATCGTAATTTTTCATGCATTCATTCAAATTAATCCTAAGAGCATCGCTGGACACCATGGCAATCTTTTGAAATTTATGTGAAGAAAGAAATAAAGAAAAAAATTACCTGTAAAAAGTAATTCCCAAATCGAAGAAAACGAAGCCGAACAGCTGACCCAACCGGAGCGAAAGAAGTAACCGTTTGCTGTGTAACGAATTTTTTGAAAAAAAAAAAAGCTTTCTGCTCATGCGCGAGAAAAACCGTTGGAGAATTAAACTGTTAAAATAAAAAAAAAAAAAAACCAATTACGAATGCGCTAACTTCGTTAAAACTGTTAAAATTAAAAACATCTACTGCGCATGCGCCGCATTTCGCCAAAAAAGCGACTTTTCCTCCACTGAAAAACGAATTCAGAAGAGTTACCAGATTTGGCACATTTATCGATTTGGCGAGAAAACACTTGGCGCGATAAGTGCCGGATTCGACAAATCAACCAAAAAAAGTTCTAGACTGGAACAGTATTTAAATAGACAAAGTTCATGGCCTGGTTCAACTGCTTAGCCTGCCTCGACACAGTACATGGACTGGGCCCGTAACCAAATTTGTTACACTTATTGGTAAGCTAATTTAAATTTTGCAAAGCTAGCAGTGAAATTTATGTGTCGAGGAGGCATGAAGACGAAAAACAGTTTCTTAAAATTGGCCTTTAATAATCAATCATAAAGTCACTACGCTCGTTATTGGAGCGATAAAATCAATAAGTTCAAAAAGCAACATTACCAGTGACATCCGATTCGAACCGTCTTCTAATATTGTAAAACTAATTTTCAAATCTAAAATGGTGATGCAACCTGCAGTTGCATTGCCAACCAGTTGTTCTCTCCCTCTAAGAGTTAAACCACTCACATACTTCTTATATTTCCGTTTCTCCTTCCTTTTTTCCTAAAAACTAACATGAGCCGAGTTTAAATACTAGCTCGATTTGCATGGCAGTTGCTGCCAACCTCAAATCACGAAACTCAAAAAGATCGGGTTCGAATCGGTGTGCTTACTTTCATTGAGATCATGGAACGGGATTGGAAAAACAACACAGGGAGATCATAAAAATTTGGATCCGACTTTTTAAATGTCTAACAAATTTGATATATAGTTAGCGGTAAATACCAGGTGTAATGACAGAGTGTTGTTGTTACTAGTGCCACCTGATCGGCAAAAGACAGATCGTGCCCCACGAAATTCATCATGGCAAAAGACGCCTGTCGTTAGGTGTAGTGTTGTCACCATACAGGTGACAGAACGATTTAGCTCGGTTTCACCCCAATTTTGAGGCAGAACACCCTGGGGATGTTCAGGGGCCTCCCACCTCCCTTCCCTTTCCGCCAACCTCACGAGAGGATTTTCGGCTCGACGGCTATTTCAAGTACCTTCCTGCTGCGTACTATACGTTTACAAACTTCATGTTTCTTCCGGGATTCGAACCCAGGCCCAACGGCACAGCGTCGCTAACCATTATACCGGATGAGTGACTAATGTGATAAAAAGATACAGATATAAGATATAAAGTTTTTTAAATTAAGACTTACTAACTTTAATGGAACATTTTTTTATCATCGAAAAGTTGTTTAATGTAAGAAGAGTAGGTAGTAGCTATCATTCGAATACCATTGTACAAGGGTTCTCATGAGTGAGTCTCTGTTCCTGTACTTATTTTAAATAAAGTTAGCGTTTTAACGCGATCTTCTTACTAGTAGCTCGCGACCGACGATATGGAGATCTTTGCCTTATGAAACACTTCCAAGCTTAGTTTTCATCGAATAGATCGAAGTTTATTCATTAAAAATGTTGCTGATGTACTTTTAAATTCGTCCTCGGAATTATCACGTAGGGTGAGAATCAGTCTTGTTTCCTTTTCAATTAATTATCCGTAGGTAATGATGCTCTGTTAGAAATATTAAATACATATTATAAAGCTCTTCAAAAAATTTCTCTAAAGATTTATAATTAAATGTGCACATAAATCTATAATAGCACATTTCAATATTATATTAGCACCCCCTGCGGAAGAAAAAAAACTATCGAATTTTAGTGGCCAAATGTATGTGAAAAATTAAAAATGCTTTTAGCCCATTTACAACTTTGGTGTCTTTCCTATACCTGTGTTAAAATCCTCATCTATATATATAAAGGAGAAAAGCGACTCACTCACTCACTGACTGACTAATCACGATATCTCCGGAACTATTAAACCTACAAACTTGAAATTTGGTAGGTAGGTTCCCTTCATGGTGTAGACGTCAGCTAAGAACGGATTTTGCAAAGTTCGAACCCCAAGGGGCGTTACGAGGGTTTAAGGGGCGTTATAGATAATTATTTCCTTTACTAAACTATTAGATGTAAAGTCGTGAAACTTGGTACACAGATTTTTCTTTCATAAAGTAGAGATTCCCTACGTAACGATTTTTTACAAAACTTGACCTCCAAGGGGCGTTGAGGGCGCTTAAGGGGCGTTATACATAATTATTTCCATTTTTAAACTATTAGACGTACAGTCTTAAAATTTGGTAAGCTAATTCCTTTCACGGTGTAGAGATCCGCTACAAAATAGTTTTGGGGAAAATTGATCCCCAAGGGTCACTGAGGGTGATTAAAGGGCGTAATAGATAAATATTTCCGCGTTTCAACTAATAGAACCACCTGCTTGAAAATTTGAAGGTATGTTCCGTTCATGGAATAAAGTTCCTTCTACAAAGATTTTTGCGAAAACGGACCCCCAAAGGAGTGGGGTTGCGAGGGGTTAAGGCGTGTTATACAAAAATTCCTGTTTTTGAATTTAACTCATTTACTTGAAATTTGTTGAGCACTTCTCTCTTTAGTTGAATAGAGTTCCACTAAGAATGGATTTTACGGAAATCAACTCCAGGGGGAAGCGGGTGAGTTATTGGAGCGTATTGATAGACAAAATTCCCGTTTTCGAACTGTTAAGACTATAATAATAAAATTTGGTTTGCATGTCTCTTTTGTTGAATTGGAATCCGCTAAGAATGCTGTCAACGAGGTATTGATGATAAAAATTCCGTTTTTGCTCTGTTAGATTTAGACTTGAAATTCAGCACGCATGTTTATTTTATGGAGTAGAGATCCACTGAAAGTTGCTTTGGTGGAAATCCACTTGATTATTAGGTTAAGTGAGCAAAGAAAATCTTTCTCCTTCTATTTTAGATATAAATAGAAATTAGATATTATAATTTATTTTCTTTTTATATCAAGGGGTGAGAGTGTAACAGCTATAAATATATTTTTCAATACAATCGAATTCTTAATGCTAGATATCAATAATTAATGTATATGTAAACAGTATACATATATGCAACATCGTGAAATACCCAGTGAAGCGGGTGGGTAACGGCTAGTAATTATATATACATATATAAAGTTAGGGAGAGATGCTACAGTTTTTTCTAAGCTAAAAATAATGAAATACAGCGATGCGCCGCCCTTACGCAATAGGTGCGACCGAGTGATAACCGCGTAAGTCGAATTCGTATGAAATAGAGGAGTAAAATTTATCATATAAATATATATAAATTAGTTTTAGTAGGGGTCGAAGACGAAAGGAAATAATAGTTGAGAGAAAAAGTTGAACAAAATCATAGATAACACAAATACACTAATGACCATTAAAATTGCTACACCAAGAAGGCGAGATGCCACAAGCGTGAAATTTAATCGACAAGAAGAAGGTGCTGTGATATGCAAATGATTAGCTTTTCAGTGCATTCAGGCAAAGAAGGCGCCGGTAGTGACACCAACAATGGATTTAAATGAGGAAATTGTTCAGCCGGTTTTTCACACACCAATTGAATTTCAACGTTGTTGCCTGGTGAAAAGTTGTTGTGATGCCTCGTGTAAGAATCAGCAAGGCGTACCAGCACGTTTCTGACTTTGATAAAGGTCGAATTGTAGTGTACTGGAATTGCGGTTTATCGTATCCCAGTCTTGCTGCTTGCGTCGGTCGAGATCCAATGACGGCAGAATATGGAATCGATGAGTTCAGGACGGTAATATGGAATGCCATGCTGTATTTCAACGGCCCCCTATCATTGGCAGCCGAGAAGACAGGTACATTACCCGCATGGACTAATGGATAGTGCAGCTACGTTACGAGCCCTGTCAAGAATTATGGCCGTCTGCACGAACAGTTCGACGACGTTTGCAGAAGCATGGAATCTCAGCTCGGAGACCTTGTCTGAGGTTACCCTTGACGCAGCATCACAGATAGGAGCGTCTTCAAAGATGTGATCAACGACGAACCTGGACGTACGAGTGGCGAGACATCCTTTTTTCAGATGAATCCAGTTTCTGTTTACAACATCAAGATGGTCGCATCCGTGTTTGGCGGCATCGTGGTGCACGCACATTGGCGGCGTGCATTCTTCATCGTCGCCTGGCCCATCACCTCACATGAGGGTATGGGAGCTATTGCATACAAGCCTCGATCACCGCATTGAAGGCACTTAAAACTGTGCACGTTACATTTCTGATGTGTTACGACCTGCGGCTCTACTCTTTATTCGAGCCCTACGAAACCCTACGTTTCAGCACGACCGCATGTTGCAGATATTGTACAGACCTTCCTTGATATGGAAAATGTTCAGCTGTTGTCCTGGCCTGCACATTCACCATATCTCTTGCCAATAGAAAAGTCTAGTCCAGGGTTGCCCAGCGACTGGCTCGTCACCATACGCCAGTCACTACGTTAATGAGCTGTGGTGTCGTGTTGAAACTGCATGGGCATCTGTATCTGTACATGCCATCCAACCTCTATTTGACTCAATGCTCAGAAGAATAAGTGCCGTTATTATTGCCAGAGGGGTTGTTCTGGGTACTGATTTCCAAGGAACTCTGAACCTAAATTTCTTGAAAATTTAATCACTTATATTTCCAGTATAATATATTTGTCCAATAAATATCATTTAGTTTTACCTCCATTTCTTCCTGGTGTAGCAATTTTAATAGTCAGTAGTGTGCATAATTAACATAGTTTCTATTTCAGCGATAAGACCATGTCGTTTACGAACGAAGGTTGAATTAAAAAACTGAGTGTTTTCCACAGCTTCGAGAATTTTTTTTTTACTTTTTACAACCGTTCTGACTGTCTATTCTGTTAGATTGAACTTCGTTGTTGATTTACAAATTTTTATTTTTGTTTCGAAGTCTTTAACAATGTTAATTTTACATTCCACGGATAAAAATTTTTTGTTTGGTGTAGAAGAATCAATTCTACTTCGTTTGGTTGACATAGCTATCTCTCAAATCTGCGTAGATATAATACACAAATAACCAACACGATATAACAATCCTAACACATAACAAATACTCTTTCCGTAGATAAGAAATAAAGAGCACAAAATAAATTATTATGGCTAAGCATCCATTCCTCGCGAACCATCCGAACATGTACATTAGCTAAACAAGAAGCGGGGAGTGAGCAATCGAGTTGTGTAGCGCTGAAACAAAAAACGAATCGATGAGATTTGAAAATCACATAAGTCGAGGTCTTTCTCTATTGTTCTTGAAAAACAAAAGCCAAATAATTTTCTTAATTTTTAAGTTAGACAGTTTTAAAATCATGTATTCGACAATAACTTTGCTTTGATTAAATCGGCAGTTCTTTAGAGTCGTGCATTAGGTTTCTGGAAGTCGATCTAGTAATTCTGATTCAAGATCAAATGATAAACAACTGAATCTGTGTGTGTGAATTAGTATTTCATTCACTAAACTACGGCACCATTTAAAGGTCAGTTGTGTTGAACGTGCGATCTCCATTATTCTCCACGATAGTTTGTGTGTGTGACGTAACCCTCTGCAATATTGGATTTAATTTACCAAATTTTTTTTCATTTAAACAGTATTTTATGGCATTTAAAAAGAAAGTAAAGATCCATAACAAAATTTAAGAAATTCTATTCTTAATCTTACTTTCAAAGATTAATAAACATTTTTAAAAATTTAGTAACGCTTTTATGTTTTAGAAAGACTGAATAGAACAACAATAATAAGTTTCTCAACAAAAAGGATCGAGCTCGACTTTGTCATTTGGGAAAAATAACTATTTTTAATTGTATTAATATTGTGATATTTTAGAAAAAAAAGCAATTTTCTGGGGAGATAGAAACTGGATTTTCTCTTTCAGCACCGAGGGGGTGACGTCTCGCTCTTCAGCCCCTTGAGGGCTGTTGACGACGAACCCCGTCATTTTGAAACATGGTCAAGTGACAACGACACCTGAGCTCGTATACTCCCCTCTCCTAACTTTCACACCACACCAATGCGAGGACTTTTAATCCCCAACATATTTAACGTCCATCGGTCCCTTCTGCATGGAGAATCTTCAGCGGTACCAGGATCGAACTCCTGACGTATCGACCACGAGTCCGTTACCCTGACTACTGCAGCTACCGTTGAGCAATAAAACACATACTTTAAGAGTAACTTCTTAAGTATTGGAACATATCCCGGAATAATTCCAACATTGAAAATCATTCTATTCAGTTTTAACCTAAACATAACATTAACCTGAAAAACCGTTCCCATCACACTGAAATCGATTTGGAAAAAATTATAAGTACTTATTACTATCCTAACAGGGATGTACGAAATTCAATCCATTTCGTTTTTTATTGTCCCGATACCTTAAAACTAGCATTTAAATAAAGAAAAACGGATGAGGAATGTGATCAAATAGAGGCAGATTTAAATGTATAGATTCCCAGAAACAAAATTGTTCAGAGAATATTGAATATGAGCGAGTAATCACACACACACACACACACATTGTTTATTTGGGATCTACGAGAGAGGGGATTATTTTTTTAAATATATTTTACTTAAAAATACATTTACCGGCTGAAAAAAGAATTTCTTTGGAAAAGCATTCCAAGTTCTAGACCGAGAGTATTTTCTGTATACAATAATAATCAATGCTCAGGCACTGAGGTGCTTTCTTCTAGGAAGGAAACTGGGTATCAAAATTAACTGTGGTGATTGGTATCCGCCTGTTGGGTGCCGCACTTAAAAAAGATACCAGCTCCCAAGGAATGTACTAGGTTTGCAATGGTCAAACACCAATCCACAGTTCCATTGGAAATAAAAAAAAAAAATAATCAGTGTTGAGTTGGTTACTAGTTTTTATCAACTGTTAGAAGCTCTTGCGCTTTGACTCAATTTCAAATAATGTAGTTTATGCACATATAAAGAGTGTTTTTTTTTCAGGTATAGAAGTTTAAGTTGGCATTACTTTCCAAGATGGCTACCGATTTAACAGCTGTCAAGTGATTTATTCTCACTTTGGTTTGGCAATTCATCAAAACGATCATCAAGCAAGGCGTAGATTCGTCGAATGGGCCCAAAACGAGATTGCCGTTGTTCCCGATTTTCATAAGCGAATTTTGTTTAGTGATGAAGCGCACTTCTGGTTGAATGGCTACGTCAACAAACAAAACTGCCGCATTTGGAGTGAATGCACAAGTGTATGTCGAAACACCGTTACATCCAGAAAAACTGACTGTTTGGTGCGCTTTATGGGCTGGTGGAATCATTGGTCCGTACTTCTTCAAAAACGATGAAGGCCACAACGTTACAGTCAATGGTGATCGGTATAGAGCCATGATTACTAACTTTTTCATTCCTGAATTGAACAATCATGATGTCCAGGAGCTGTGGTTCCAAGAAGACGGCGCAACATGTCACACAGCTCGTGCCACAATCGATTTATTGAAAGACACGTTTGGTGACCGCCTAATTTCACGTTTTGGACCTGTGAATAGGCCTCCAAGATCTTGTGATTTAACACCGCTAGACTATTTTCTGTGGGGCTATGTAAAGTCATTGGTCTATGCGGATAAGCCACAAACGCTTGACCATTTGGAAGACAACATTCGCCGTGTTATTGCCGATATTCGGCCACAAATGTTGGAAAAAGTCAACGAAAATTGGACGTCCAGATTGGACTACATCCGAGCCAGCCGTGGCAGTCCTATGCCAGAAATCATATTTAAAATGTAATGCCACAAGATTATCTTTCGAATAAAAAAAAATTTATGTCAATCGAATAATACATCGTTGTTTTATTGCAATTTAAAGTTCTATACCTCTAAGAAAAACACCCTTTACTAATATTCCTCAAGTTGTTAAAATTATATGCCCTTTTAAATTAACATTCTGTAGCCCTTCCAGTGGGGTAACGAAAAATTTATTGGATCTCCTGAAAAATCAGGTTTTGGGCCTCGAGTTGGATCTTACAAGGGATTGCAAAACAATAACATATGACTTTAGGCCCCCTAGAACCTTGCCCCCCTTCTTCCAACTCTGCTGGGGGTATACGTTACGCCCTTCGTAATTTTTTCCATAACCTACTAGTATAAAATCTTCAGAAAGAGCTTTTTTTGAGCCACTTTTATGATACTATAACTTAAAGGTCGGCAAACTACAACTCTTTGAATAGATCAGGGGTTTCCAAAGTAGTCCCTACGATCCCCCAACGGTCCCTAATATTATTCAGGAGGTCCACTCAAGATTTAATATAAAATAAAAGAATTTTGATCCATTTTTATTTTTATGCAAATTTAAATAAATAACAATAATTCATTTGGATATTACCAACTGGGTATTGAACTCTTTTGCACGTGGACTAACTCATAACCCAAACACAGATAAATCCATACTGATACAGAAGCATCTGAGAGAAATATCCACAAATTATGGACCTAAACCAAAGTTTCAAAAAGAATACCACAAATTCTGGTTAAAAACAGATCCCAAATTTATATCCTGCATTATGGGTTATTGTACAGAAGTTGTTGACAACGTTCCCATCTTCCAATTTGGTAGGTGGTCGCGGTAGCCGAGTGGTATAGGTATCGGACCGTGGCTTGCTTTGTCACGGGTTCGAGCCCAGTACCACTAAAGACCCGCCGTGTAGAGCAGCGATGCACGTTAAATCTGTCGAGTGCTGAAACGTCCTCCCGTTGGTGTGGTGTGGTAGTTAGGAGAGGGGGTGCCAGCTCAGGTGTCGTCCACGTCACTTGACCATGGTTCAAAATTACGTGGTCCGTCGCCAAAAGCCCTCGTGTAGCTGAACAGTGCGACGTTAATATTAAATAAAATAAATAAACTGAACGAAACAGAATCAGGCGCACTCGGCCTGGGAGGCCACCGACACCTAATCAATTTTAATTCATAACACCGGTATTGGGTAAGGTCTAGGGAAAGCAAACACACCAAACTGAACGAAAAATATCCAGTTGAATGAACAAAATGAAGCTTAAACTAAAACAACCAAAATTGCTAATTGGACACAAAATGCTTTTGCTGGCCTTTCAGGCCAGCTGCGCCCGAGGATGGATTAAGTGAGTGAGTGAATATTAACGTCGCACTGTTCAGCTACACGAAGGCTTTTGGCGACAGACCACGTAGTTTTGAACCATGGTCAAGTGACGTGGACGACACATGAGCTGGCACCCCCCTCTCCTAACTAACACACCACACCAACGGGAGGACGTTTCAGCTCTCGACAGATTTAACGCACATTGCTGCCCTACACGGCCGGTCTTTAGTGGTACTAGGCTCGAACTCATGACATGCCTGCCATGATCCGATAGCTTGACCACTGGGCTACCGCAGCCCTAACGATGGATTAAGATATTTATCTAAGATAGTTATGTTCTGTATTAAAATGCTTTCCATTAATTCAAAGCTTATTGAGAACATCGCAAATAGTTCTAACGCAGTAAAAATCCACTGTATAGGTATAAAAAGAGCCACGAGAAGATGCTTCTAACGTAATATCCAGCAACGTTCATTTCATCGCGTCAATGAATGGGGGAGCACTCATGAATGGACTAGGGATATACTTGAAGCAGGGGTGTGCAGACTTTTCCAGGGAACGGGTTACTTCTAATTTTTTAAGTTGTTAGGATTCACCCAGTGGCGTAGGTTTTGTGAGCGAAAAGAAAGTATACAATACAGTCGGGCCTTCATTTTACGAACTTCTGTGTTTAGCGATCTTTTTCTTGAAACGAAAGAACATTTCCTGATTTTCTTCGTAAAATTACCTCCAAATAGCGAAGTGCATTTCAACGAAATTTTCTTTTATGATTCGATTTTCCCCGTATTTTTTAAAATATCGTGTTTACTATAATCTAAGCCGCGCTTTTTTCTCAATGTTAATGATACTGAAAATCGGGTGCGGCTTAGAATCCAAGGGAAAACAATTTGTTGGATGAGGTATTTAGAGCGATTACAGCTTCATGCATGTGTATCAAAGGTTTATAATACTGATAAAATAATTCACTTCTTATTAATTTTCCTTCTAAATTTGTTTTAATTTCGTAAAATTGAATAACGACAAGCTAGTTTTAAATTTCACAAAATCTTGTTGAAAATTTGGGGCAGGCCAGAGTTGATGGCGGGTTAGTTTCCAATAAATGCGATATTTCTGGACTTTCATATGATGGAATGATTATTAGGTCTTAGTGAAGGTGGTCACCCCAAAATGTCTTGGTGGTCCACCGGTCGATCGCGATCGACTTAATGCCCATTTTGGACTTGAAGCCTCAATGGAAGCACCAAAATATATTGCATATTTTGTGACAAGCTGTTCAAATTCAAGTCCAATATCAAATAATGTTCGAATTCGTTATTCATTCGTTATCGTATTTCAAAAATTCAATTCGGATTCGTGCATTAAAAATAGAATAAATTAGCTCTTACCTCTCTGTCAGAAGTTGAGGCGACTAAAAACACTCGACCAGTCGGATGGAGGGACAAACGTTTATTTACAAGACAGACATGAATACTATATACACTTGAAAACAAGCGACTGCAGCGCCGCTGAACTAGAGTTACAACACACCCCCCGAATGACCAGGAGGTTCATTAAATTTTTAATTAACTCAAGCAATGGTTGTGCATCTAATTTAAATGTATCATTAAATTCCAAATAATTTCTAAAACCTCTAAGGTATGCTCACCCGATTCACCTACATCACCTATACCGTTTTTATTCCATAATTTTCTTCATTCCTTCGAATTAGTTTTAAATTTTCTTAAATTAAAATTAGCATCTTTAAGAATTTCTATCGCGTCTTTTGAGTGGTCTAAAGCTTTATTAACGGATTCGGATGAACCGGCGAACGGGTCGTCAACATATAAGGAAGTATTCAGCATTTCAAAAGTTTCTCTATAATCTTCCTTATATTTTCGTAGATGGAATTTAATCGTCGCAGCAAGTACAACAGGATTCAAGGTCACCCCAAATGGTGCACGATTCATTCTCATTATTCTGTAAGATTTGGCATCTCCATCATTCGGAAACAAAAAAATAATCTTAAATAGTCGCGATCTTCCTCAGCTATTCCAATCGTTAAAAATGCCCCTTAAATATCACTACAAAACGGATGTTCATATTCGAGAAATCGCAAAATTACATCTATTATTTTGGGATTCAAAGGTGAACCCGTATAAAAGCACTCATTCAAAGATTTACAGTCTCTACCTTTCGAAGACGCATCAAAATCCATTCGAACTTTCTCTCGTCGTTTCTTTATCTTTTAGAACCATAGCCGAATGAGAGGCATATAATAAGAATTAGTTTCGATATGTGATGATGAACATTTCTCAACAATATTTTCTTTAATGTGATCTTTAACAATATTTATGTATTCATTATAAAGCCAATTATTGTCTTTCGTTTTTAGATTTAAATTATCGAATCTGCGCTTTGCTATTGCCCAATTATTTTTCAAATCACTTGATTTATCTTTCCAAAATAGTTTTGACTCATGCATTCCGTTATTAAATTTTAAATTATTCTCAAAACTCGAAATATAGTCGTTATCGTTGTCTAACATATTCTTTTCTGTATCACTAATTCCCGTCGATTCTAATTTCCAAAATTGGGTTAAATTTTCATTTAATTGGGAAAAACATTCAATTTTAAATACCGAAACGTTTTCTTTATAATGTACATCCATGGGCAATATTCTACCCTGGATTATTGTTCCGAAAATTGTATCTATCGCAAACAAAGTTTTTGTTAATTTTTCCTTTTTACCCGAATGAATCTGCCAAAAATATTGCGCCCCTATTAACAATGAAATATCATCTCCATTCGATTCGTTTATGTTAGACATGTGAATATTTTTACAGCCAAGCGATTTATTTAATTTATTCACCGACATCCTGAACGGAGTTCCCGAAATGACATCCGTCAGGAGAGCTTCAATAGTGATCGTGTTTACAGGGTCACTAAAGTTACAGAGGGTGATTTCCACAACTTCGTATTTTTTGAATGGTTGTTCTCGAACCAAATGCGTAAATCAATAAATTTTCTTCGCGTTTCACACGGGGAGTTTCATTTCAGAGGTTACTGTTTTTTTTAAAAAAATAACATCTCTGCAATGCGTTATCTAACAAGAGATTTATTTCTTTTTTCTCTGATTTGTTTACCAACACAAAGCCCTACACGTTTCTAGAAGTACCTCGTCATGAGTTGTATTCACATGAAATAGTTTTCGTGGGGGTGTCACATTGCGGAGAGGGACCACAAACACCTGCGTTCTGAGAGGAGGACCCTGGGTTAGCGGGGGTGTTTGCGGGGATGAAAGAAGTATCGCATATTAGTTCAGAGTGACGACCCTTGCAATTAAAGCAAACCCTAGCCTTCATACAAGCCCAAAATATATGGCCTCGCGGGAGATATAGATAACAAATGCCGTTTTTTCTAAGAGATAATTTCCTTTCCTCGATTGATTTCGGACAAGAATCGGAACTATGGTCATTATTATCATCAGTTCCTAAACAAAATACACTCTTATTTACATTGACAACAAATGCGGAGGTCGTCGGGACATTATAACTATTTTTATTTTTTCCATACGTTGAATCTAAGTTATATTTATTAAATTTACTGTGTTTATGATTCTGTTTTTCGTTATAATAATTTCTAGTTTCCTTTGGGGGATTGGATTCATAGGAATTAAATTCTTTAATTAAATGCTCATATTTTTCGCGACATTGAATTTCTATTTTTAAGGAGTCTAATAAATAGAAATCAATTTCTCCGTTTGACCATATGATTTTCGTGTAAACTCTAATGATAAATCTCGAGGAATAGATTTTAAAATTATTGGATACACAATAAGGAACTGTAAGTGTCCGGGTTTCACCATGATTCTGTAACCCTCGAATATGGATTTCACATTCTGAATACAGTTTTCGCAAACTCAAAATATCATATGATTTTCACACAGGATTTAAATGCAATAATTTGGATATATGTGAATCGATAATTAAATCTTTTCCGCCAAATTATTCTTTCATTATGTTTAATGCGATTGTATAGTTATTTGCACTTAAAGTTAAACCTCTAATTGCCATTTCAGTTTCATGAGTTATAAGTAAGACTTTAAATAATTAAATTTCTCAACGTCGCTTAAATTTGAGTTATTGTGAATTGCTGCTTCGAATTCGGCAAAGAAATCAGTAAATTTTAAAATATCTCCGTCAAATTGTGGGATTTGCAGTTGAGGGAGTTTTAAACTTGAAAATTGTTGTTCGCTTCTAGAACTTGTATTAGGTGTGTTTCTCGACTCCGTTTCTTTTTCGTTTAATATTTTACTGGCTCGCACCTTACAAATTATTATTGAATCGCGATACTCAAGTTGTTTTTCTATTTTCTTTTCTAAGTCTTCCATATTAGTAAGAATGGTGATATCTTTGTCAAAATTCTGAAGTTGTTTTTCTTTATCAATTAATTTTGCTAAAAGTTCTTCAATTAAATCGCTTTTGATGCATTTCCCTTCTCAATTTCAATTTTAATTGAGTGGCCACGGTAGCCGAGTGGTATGGGTATCGGCTCGTGGCTTGCCTTGTCACGAGTTCGAGCCCAGTACCACCAAAGACGTGTAGGGCAGCGATGCACGTTAAATCTGTCGAGAGCTGAAACGTCCTACCGTTGGTGTGGTGTAGTAGTTAGGAGAAGGGGTGCAGCTCAGGTGTCGTCCACGTCACTTGACCATGATTCCAAATTACGTGGTCCGTCGCCAAAAAGCCCTTGTGTAGCTGAACAGTGCGACTTTAATATTCAATCAATTTTAATTGAGTTCGATAATTCTGTTGCCGCCCTTCTGACAGGCGTTCGAATTGTTTTTTAGAGCTTCGATATCCATTTCGTATAAATTAAAATTTCAAATTTAAATACTGTTCGCAAGATTTCAACTACACTCGATTCAGTTCGCAATTTATCTAAAGGTTGGTCTCAAGTTTCAGGCACCAAAATAATGTTCAAATTCAAGTTCAATACCAAATAATGTTCGAATTCGTTATCGTATTTCAAAAATTTAATTCGGATTCGTGCATTAAAAATAGAATAAATTAGCTTTTACCTGTCAGAAGTTGAGGCGACTAAAAACACTCGACCAGTCGGATGGAGGGACAAACGTTTATTTACAAACAAACAAGACAGACAGGAATACTATATACACTTGAAAACAAGCGACTGTAGCACCGCTGAACTAGCGTTACAACACAAGTGTAAGTGTTCTAATAAAAGATATTGAAAAAAATGCCAAAATTAATTTTAGTCACTAGTGACAGTACGAAATTTCCTAATAAAGCACTTAGAGTATTATTTGTAAAAAAAAAAATCACGCTTGAAAGTGAAATGTGTAACATTATGAAAGTTTGACAGCGATTGTTCTTGTGTGATTTGAGATACAGACACAAAAATATCCCTTAGTTATCTTAGTTTTTGAATAAATTCAAAATGTTAGTGTTCGGGCGAAATTTGATTTAAATATTACAAAAAATATTAGTTGGAACAGGATAGTTCTAAGCGCTACTGCTACCGTAGACACCCTTCCTGTGCATGCTTATGCACATACAAATGACTCTTTGATAAATTAATTCTATTGTTTCACATTCGAATGGGCTCTTCAGTCCCATCTCTATCCTAGGGAAACAAAATAAACAACACATTGTCCAGATTAGCTATGGTCAGTGTCGACCATTAATCTCAATTTCCTCAGAAAAAGTTATAGAGAACGAGATAACTAATGCACACATCATTCAAGTAAAAGTTTGGAAAGTTGAATACCAATTCTTCTAACATCATCTTTGAGATTGTGACTCAAAAGTACGAAAGCCTTTGCCACTAAGCACATTCGTAGCGTTCCAAAGCGACATGAATTAAACAAAATGTACATGGTTAAGAAACGTTTTATAAATTGCCGGAACCATTTGAAACCTATTGTTATAACGACTATTACGAGAAAAAAAACCACTCTGTCTACAAATAACAACCTGTTGACAAAGGACTACGAAATTGTAAAATTTCCACAGATCCGACTTTGTCTAACTTTATCCTCTATAAATTATGGAATGATAATGTCATTTGTTCTTACACCATCTAACTAAAATGTTTGACGGAGGGAAAGAAAGCTAAACTAAAAGTAGACTTTGAGAAAAAAAGAAAAACAGCGAAGAGTTGGAAAAAGAAACTAAAATTCAGGAGGAATCGAGGGCAATAGGTTGGTGGGAGATTAGTTCAACATGAGAGGTCTTCTGACGCCGTTGGGCGCGGATGGATGTTATCGTGGAAGGATTAAAACAACTTAACTCTACACACACTGACTTACACTTACTTTTTTTCTGTGATTAACGAAAGTCAGGCCATAGATAAAGAGAAATCGGAACATTCACTGCTTCGATCGTTCCCGAAATCTTAAAAACTACTTCTTTAATCAATCTGGGTCCCCTTGATTTGTAACTGACTTTAAAAGAAATAAAAAAGAAGAGAAAGACTTAAACAGACCCTCGTTTTTGAACTGAAGAAGTTCAAGTTGCGTAACGTCTGTTATTAGTAACTTAACAATGCATGGAAGAAAATAAATATATATATATATATATTTTTGTGTGAAAAAATTAAAATCGTGCCACAATTATGTCATACTTGAGTCTTAGTCACGGGTTTAGTAATTTTGAGTTACCGTATCGTTAAAATGTCTAGAATATTAGTTACGGAAGCTCCTTTAGAAAATTCAATCAAAACAGCTGATGTATTGTTAAGTAGTGTGTCATCCCAGAATATATCCTATAATATTCTTTTTACTTTTTAAAGGAAATATTTGTTGTTTAGCAACACAAGTGACTGGATCACTTTAGAAATAACACGTTTGCGGAAATAAAATTTCTAGGGAAAAAAATTAATCAGTCGATTGAAATTTGTTCGAATACTTTTATTTGGTTGAATCTTTTGTATTTTTGCCGTGAGTAACATAGTCTATTTTACAACAACTCTTTTGAATGCATTTTGCATCGAAATAAGGATGAGAAACAATCAAAGACTGTAACTCTATTCCATTGAAAATAACGTTGAAGCAGCCTAAATATGCATATTTGATTATGAAAGAGACTTTCCTTATCGAGCGATTGTTTCTTCTAAAACAAAATATCAATTAATCTTATTGTCTTATTTTCGATTGTTTTACATAGAATAATTCCTATTTGGCTCAAGTTTCTTTCACCCATTTTCTGCTTACACATAGCTCAGCCGTAGAAAGAGACCAACTTAAGTTCCACTTTTATTTCAACCTTTCAAATGATTGTTCTGCACAAACGTGTTACTAGATCAACTAAACGACATTTTAGAATCTGCTTAGTTCTAAAAACTTATCAACCGTAAAGAAAAATTTCTTTCTCCTGAATATCCTCAAACATAATTTTGTTACAAGAACTATTGGAAGAAACTTTGAATATATTTGAAGGCCATCAAAGTCTCTAAAAATAAAATTCTAAATAAAATTCAATTCAAGATTTAAAATTCGATGACTTTTAGTAGTTTTTCAACATTCTATTAAAAGAAATGAATATCTTATTGGCTAAATAATTTAAAGCCATTTTTTAATGTTATGGCTTGTAAAATTTTTAAAACAATGTAACAAAATTTCTTTATTGAAGTATTCATTTTGATAAAGATATGGGAATGCCGGCTGGTTGGTTTGTTGCTGGCCTTCTGCACCTAAGGTTGCGGGTTCAGCCACGACCCAAGTCGGTGGATTTTCATGATGCAGAAAATAGACAGCGACCATGTCGTATACTTATACGGCATGTAAAAAATCCCTTGAGTGCGTGTTTGGCTTGGGTGCTCTCGGCAAAATTCAATCCTAGTATAGGTTCACATTGTCAGAGCTCAGTGCCACCCTCTAGGAAAAAAACTGAGCGTCCAAATTACTTACGGCGATTGGTATCCGCCTATAGGGTGTCTTACTCAAAAGAGATACCAGCTTCCGGAGAATGTACTAGGGGTCTGTAATGGGAAAACTCCCATCCGCAGCCCATTAGAAATTTTTAAAAAAGATATGAAAATAAAATTAAATTATATTTTCCACGAAGTTGTCTTAAATAGGATCCTAAGTTTGAGCACCATTTGCGATAAATTAACACTTGAGCATTGTCCATTTTCTGACCATCAAATTATAAATCAATTAGACTTTTTATAGTAAACTATGTTTCACATTTCGTTTCTTGCCTTATATTACTTTGTAACGTTACATATATCTTAATAAAATTGACGTGTGAAAAAGATTGCGGAATGTTTTCTAAATAACCAAACTGTAAAACAATATCGTATGTGTTCCAACGTCTCAAATTTATATGAAAATTGAATTAATTCTCTGCATGAAAATATGTTTAAGGCTTCGATTGGACTCTTTAACATGATGCTCTCTTATCTTTTTTAAAAGCTGTATGTTTTGTCACATTCTTCATAGAGTTGTTAACCAATCCATTTTTTTCCTACATAAAATATGATGTGACGTATTCTGTATTACATCTGAAACATCACATGGTTGATCGTCTTTCAAACGCATTTGAGTGGCAGATTCTTTCTAAGTAAATCGCTATTTATTCTGGAACTCTCTAGCAACTGCAGTAGATTTTCTTTTAACAACACATACATATAAATCTACATTAGCACAGATACATTAGCAATTTTGCATAAGACTAATGAAACGCACAGACGCTGTCAAATGTCTGACTCCAATGTTGCTTCCTTACATTGTCCTTTTATAGACTGAGAGCTTTCACGAATTTCTAAAGTTTTCTCGTCAAAACATTCTCCTAGTATTTTCTGAACATTTGAATAAACATCTGCTTCTGTCACAGAATTTGGCGAGTTGGCTACAGTAGTCGATCAGTTTTGTCGAAAAGGTCATTCCTGTAACATTATTGAAGAATAATATCTCGCCCTTCTTCTTGGTGACATATTTTTACGACAGAAAAGCGAGCAAAGATTGAAAAATCATTTTACATTTAAAATAAAAAAAACACCGCTGCAATATTTTACGGGCGTAATATGGTAAATAGATGCAGAAACTGCACGAACTTATTTTAATATTGAGTCATTTTTTCTACCAGAAGATGTAATACACATTGGATCTTGTTCTAGTGACAACGGGCACAGATAACCTTAAGCGAATACATTAAAAAATTAAATAGAAAATAATAAACTGCATAAGTGTTAACTATATATGTTTCGGAGAAAAGCAACTCTTTCACTCATCCCGAGATCTCCGTAACTATTAGATCATCAGACTTAAAATTTAGTAGGCTTGTGTTTTTGATGGAGTAGAGATCACTAAGAACGAATTTTGTAAATATCGATCTCAAGGGGGCGTAATGATTCCCACCACACATCTGGGAAACGGCTTCTTTGTGGAAATAATTATCACACGTGTATTTAACCTTCTGCATTTTGCGTGGTCCCGCCTTGGACCTGCCCCGCAACCTTTTGACACCACGAGGGACCCTTTCACGCCACCAGCGGAATGTAACGGAATGCTAACAAGACGCCAGCCCCTTATCCCCGAAGAGAGAGAGGGAGAACGAGAGATGATTTGAACCTTCTAAGTGAGTGGACGCTGAAAGGGAACTCCTCTCTCACAAACCACATCATTTGAACTCTAATAATCTTTTAATAAGTTTAATAACTTGAATGTATAACTTATAAATAATAGCTGTGACGTAAATAAACTAAATGTTTAAATCAATCAATATTACGCTACCATTATTGATCTTAAACGTCACAGTGGGTGTTAGACTGAGGGCGTCTCAATAAAAATTCTCAATATTGATCTATTAGAACTAGACTTGAAATTTGGCAAAAACGCGTTTATTTTGTTGAGTAGATCTACTAAAAAAATTTGTTACGAAGAAATTACCTGTGAGGGTATTACGGGTGCATAAAACATAAATATGCTTCCGTTTTCGACATTTTGCTTTTTAACCCTTTCGAGGGCTGTGGCTAATAAGCCTAGCTACATATTAAATAATTTTTCTCCAAGCGGGTGGTGTATATTTAGTCTATCCACATGCATTAATTCTTGCTAAAACGCATAAAAATCAACACAGATGGCAGCACGATATTTTTTTTTTGCATTTCAAGTCCTCTAATGGGTAGTTAAAAACAGTTTTTCTCGGTGTAAATCTACAAATTGTATTTTGATTGCTATAAATAAAAGTTCGGATCTTTGAACAAAATTTCGACATGTCTTAAGAATACTTTTCTCTCATCTGAATGAATTAAGCAAATGTGCAATTAAAAAAAAGGTTTTATTTAGGTTTTTGGAAAGCTTTTATATGTGGATAGAGGCTCTATCTACTGCCCACACAGAACAGAAAAATGGACTTGAAATTTTCGCTCTTCCTCCACTTGAGAGAGTCAAAACAGAAGGTGATCTGTACAGAAGATGCTCTCTTTGCGATACCAGAAAAAACGCTCATCGCTCTCAATAGCTGTGTCGGTACTGAAACGTGCCACTGTGCCTTCAAGCAAATGTCCCACTTGGTTTGAAAAGTTCCACAGTATATAGATCATCAAATTTGTGAAATAACTAATATAAATTCTCAAAAACATTACTTTATTTCTAACTTTTTATACTAAAATTAAATAAAATGTAAAATGTGGATATATACCATTTTCAATGTATATTTTAGTTAGTATATATATTCTATTAAGTACAATATATATTATTCTATTATTATTAAATTACACTTACACTTTGTATGTAATTGTTATTGAAATCGTTATTAGCATAAATGTTAATTTTTCATAATAAGTTTATTGTAATATGATTCATTGTTTCTGTCCTGAGAAATAAATTAAACGTCTTTAGGGCGCAATGGCTATAACGTTTAGCCACCACCCAGGAAAAAAAACTTGATCAGACAATTGTTTTGAGACTAAATAATGTTTATAGAGGATTACATTTATCAATCACTTTATCACAGAAAAATGTATTTTAGCTTTGTGCCCGCTTAATGGTTAAATCAAGTAGTGAGGGCTTTAAGAATGCATTTCAATACAATTGAAAACTAATGCTTAGATATCACAATAAGTTATATGCAGTTTAACTTATATACGTCCTCATGAAATACGGAAGCGGTCGGGTAAAGGCTTGTACTAAAATAAAATTCTGCGAAATATTTATTTATTCATTTCTTTTTTTATATATAATATGTTATGGAAGTATTATTTATATTCTAAGATACAAATATCAAAAATTAATTCACTCAATCCATTTAAGCAATATCAAATAGGAAGGAAATTTATTTACATTAATAGTTCTTTTATAAATTTACTAGGAGGAATATCCGTTCTTCGCAAGGGTGAATTGAAAAATTAAAAAATACACATTGAAGGATGAAGTAGTTTTTAATGAGTTAATTTTAAGTGAATTGCAAATTAAACAAAAAAAAACCTTTTTGCATACCTCAGCTGAACAAAAAAAAAACATATTTGTTAAATTTTAAGTCTGTAGATCTAATAAATCTGAGGTGGGCATTATGTCGATCGTGATCGACAGATGGAGCGCCAGGACATTTGATGATGACCACCTGAAGATTAGCTGTCAGTAATTGTATTCCAAAATATTCAAAGTTGGCTTACAATAAGTCTTCTACTGACTATCCCAACGAAAACTCACTTTAGATAAAAATGTTTGAATTTGTAATGTACTTTGAATTGTTTGATACATCATTTGATAATATTATTTTTGTTGCTAAAATTGCTCTGTTTGTATCTTGCGTTCAACGCGGTTTGGAAATGTTTTCCCTTCAGTTCTGTAGGTAAGTGGTCTGCATTTATTGTTTAGTGATAGTAAATAGTGTATCCTTACCTCACACGTCACCTGTGACAGTGGCGCATACAAGAAGATTTCGGGTTTGGACTTTTTACACAATATCTTTATAAACTATAGACTATGTATTATCCTGATGTATAAGCTATGTTATTGTAAAGTTACATTCAATCCATTCAATTGTTTTTGTGTGAAAGAGTAACAAACTTTCGCGTTTATAATATTAGTAAGGATTCGAAATATTCATTTCTTTTTTTATGTATATATGTTATAGAAATATTATTTATATTCTAAGATGCAAACATCAAAATTTAATTCAATCCATCTTTTTAAGTAATATCAAATTTATTTCCATAAATAGTTCTTTTATAAAATTATGAATAACATCTTCGTCTCCTATTTCATCTGAGTTTCAAAACATTCCCTGTACTACAGTGCTTCTCAAACTCTCAATATTCGAAACCCAACATCCTTTTCATCGTACAAACAACAATGCACTGAGGACATAGGTTCTCAACGTGGGCGATAACAAGGCTTGCAGGGGCACGATAAAAGAGAAAATTAGGGGGCGTTGATATGGCACGGTGGGGCTTCGGCAGATTTACCAGAAATAGTCTAAACAACACTAAAAACACGCTGATTATATACTAATAAAAGTACACTTTAATACTGGTTACCTTTATGTTGGTTGTATGTATTTAAATCATTTCTATGACGTGTACGAAAATTCAAATATTTCGGTAGTTCAGGAAGTGGATGAAAAACTTAAAGATTTCATTACGTTTAGACCTACGTTATATAAATTGAATGATATAGTAAATTTTTATTTCTGTAGTGTACCTGTTGTCTTTGTCTATGAGTAGTAGGAGAAATGTTTCGTCCACTGCATTTCATTACGTATATTATCCAAAAAATATAATTAAATATGCTAACCAAGAATTAATGTGTGATTCTTTAAAGGCTGAAACTGTCAATATTTTTTTTATTTTGTAAGCAATAGTTTATTGCGAATTATTTCATATCATCAAAACGTTCCTTCAAAAGCGTCTTTATCCCTTTATTATTATCTTCAAAAATTAAATTCTTCTGGTTATTAATACTATATGAACCCCAATTACATTGGGGAAAATAATAAAAAAATTCCTGCTATCCCTCCTGGAACGTAGACGGTACCCGCACGATCCTGCGGGTTGGGTGTTATCTGTGAAACAGGTCACCTACGGAATTTTACAAGTTATAAATTTTTAGCTTTAAGTTGAGAGAAGAAACAATCTTAATTCAACCAAAATTGTTACAAATAAGGAAATTATTGATGTATAATTAACTCTTTTATTAATTCATTATTTATTTACTGTAAAAATCTTTTGGTTTGTTTTTGACAAGTATAAATAACCATATTTTTCACAACATGTTTTCGAACTGCTTTCGTAGTTTTCAAATCTGCACTTGCGAGGCCTTAAAATATCATCAACACATCGAAAATGGCTATACATGTCAATCCTTTTACCTGGAATAGCCAGGATAAAAGCAATAGCATGTATAGCAGGTGGATTTTACCGCTTCGATCTTTTTGCGAGTGGAATTCTAACACTGTTATCTTCATCATTAGTTAAAATACTTGTGGGAACCCCCCTGATATCCACCCTGGACACAAAGATTAATTTGAGGCAAAGAATGACCAGACGCCTCCTTTAAATACCCTATCTACTTTACATATCCCATTTTCTCACTTTTAGAGTTGATTGTATAATAATAACTTATATTTATTCACTACTGATTCAACTATCAAAAATTTTAAGCTCTTTTAATGACAAATAGTAAAATATCTTCTACTGTGAGAATTCTTCTCCTTTAGACACCTGAAAAGTTTTTTGGTTAAAAGTTAACACAGATAAAAAATAGTAAAATGTATCAGAAAAGTTTATTATTTTAAAAATATATGCATATTTAAACCACACTATACTAACTCCCACCGAAACAAAAGGGATTTAGAGATAAAATGCCATACTTTTAATATTAAATTAAATTACGAAGGAAAATGAAATTAATCAATAACTATGTCACTTCTATATCAAAAAGAAAATTCGCATGGTTTACCGGAATAGGCCCAGCCCGCATCATTGTACAGAAATACATGCAACTATGAATTAGTAGCTTTCATTAAAAAAATACTGGCATAAACTAATTTTTCCATTAAACTAACACTTGTGGTTTTTCCTCAATGAGGATTTTTTTATTATTTTAACTAAAATATTACTCGAAAAAGAAAAACGATATAAAACCTGCAATTATTATTGAAATAGTAATTATGATCTCTTCAGGTATATTAACAAAGGCTCCCAAGATTTCTTCCAGTGAATATTCAATCTTATGCAATGTTCCCTCCCATCTTTCATCGTAATCCAATTGAATCCTATAAACTTTGTCACTTGTACTGCATTTTAGCAGTTTTATTGGCTCAGTAGCCTTCTTATACTTCGAATTCTTTGTATCGTGTGCAACGATTGGGGTGATTGAGTCCCCCCGCACTCCATTAAAGTATCCGCGCCTATCTACTTTAAATGTTAAAAATTAACTCATATCTTCATCATTTTCTCATAATTTAGAGTTGATTGAAAATTACATATTATTTACAAATTTTATCAAAAAAAAAATCATTTTACAAACAATGACGTTTTACATAAGAATATATCAAGAATAATGTTTTAGTGGAAAGGTGCCGCACAGATTCGTCACATACTTTTGTTAGTAGGTGGAGAGTTTGATAACGATTCAACTATCTCTAACTTAAATTTTAAGCGATTCATTTTAATTTATCAATTGCAAAATATCTTCTTCTGTGAGAATTCTTCTCCTTTTAGACATCTGAAAAAGTTTTTGGTTAAAAGTTAACACAGTATTCCATAAAAAATAGTAAAATGTATCAGAAAAGTTTATTATTTTAAAAATATATGCATATTTAAACCACACTTTTTATACTAGCTAAATGATTTTACTCCCACCGATTTGAAAACTCAGATTTTTTTGGGGGGGAGAAGATATGAGTGCAGATATCTGTGGAGAGGATAAAAATGCCATACTCCTCAGCAAGTGTATGAATAAGAAAATTAATTGCAAAAAAGAGAGGGAGAAAGAAAAAAAGGAACTCACATCCATGGCGACCTCCAGGAAAATTTGTTATTAATTATGTAACTATGTATTTCATTTTTATGTCGGACTTCATCAAAATTATTGAAACAGAAAAGAAAATTCGCATGGTAAAACACTGCTTTTAATGTATGAGTGGCGCACAGTGTATTTTAGGACTAATTAATTAATACTAAATTAAGAACAAGTTTAATAATTATTAGCTACTTCCAGCTTGTCTACAGCAGTGTTTTAAGATAAGAAATTGAGCTCATATTTAGTAACGCCCAGCCCGCATCATTGTACAGGTAACGAAATCCCGAGTCCTACAAGCCACATTAATAGAGTATAATTAATATTTTTTCTACTTTACAATTATTTAAATATTAATACAAAAAAATTGTATCTAGCAATTAGAAATATATTGATAATTACCTTTTTACGACAGATAAAAAGAAGTGTTTTCGTTGTATTTGAAAGCAAAGCTAGATTTGCCAGCTGAAAGTAAAACATGGACCACAACCATCGTCTGTTGATAAAAGTAACACTTAACGCTTCTTACAAACCGGCTCAATCGTTAGATTCATTATTTTCTAACATACGACTATTCCAGAAGTAAAAGTGTAGAAGAATATCTAACCAGCACGATCGTGCGGGTCTTAAAGGGATAAAACAGGTAAGCTAAAAAACTTTTATTCCACTCATTTAAATAAAGAAGAAATTTAATAGCGTTTCAATTCCAACAAGGTGCTATCTAAAACTAAAATAAATAATATTATACATTTAAATATATTTGTAGCAATAGCTATTTCAGATTCGCAAGTAAAAAAACTGGGGCTTTAGAAAAAAATTTAATTAAAAAAATATGTTACATATTAGTAATAGAATATTATTTTAAAATTAATTCTTGTTTTCTCTATGTATTATGAACGCTCTTATTTCTCTGGAGTGGGAATGGGTGGTATCAAAATATTCACTAGAACTAGAATATTCACCAGTTCAAAAAAGGTTGGGAACCTATGACTTAGACGCTAAAGCTGCATCCGATCGTAATTATAAACCTACAAACTATCAAGATAAGTATTAAATTTTGTATGGGTTACTTTTAAGAGATATTTTATATACATATATGTTTATAAGTTACTTTTAAGTAAGAGATAGTTTAAGTTACTTTTAAGTAGGAGATATTTTAAGTTGGACAAAAAAAATTAACGCACCAAGAAGGAGTCGTCAAAATGAAACGAAATTTTACATACGTAATGACTAATTTGAGAAAAGTAAATGATTCGAAAATCAAAGGAAAAGGATCATTTATTTCAGAGAAAAAGGCAAAAGAACGGAAGATTTAATACCCTCTTGAACCTCCTCTAGCGCGAATGCACAATGCGATACCATCGGGAATGGTGGCATACAAGTTCTGTATGATGTCTTGAGACATTTCGTTCCATATTTGCTATAACCTTGCATCTAGCTCATTCAAATTCTAAGCCGTCCCAAATGATCCCAGATAGGCTCGATTGGAGACAAGTCTGGGTATCGGGCAGGGCAATTAAGGGGAGTGACGGTGTGGGACAGTCTTGCCGTGTGAGCATTGTCTTGTTGAAAAATGGCTCCTGGGAGCCGTTGCATGAGTGGCAACACATGGGGATGTCATGGACATACCGCTGGGCTGTCATGGTGCCACGGATCAATCCTAGGGGCCGGATCTAGGTATGGGTTAAATGGGCTGTCCCCGTCGAAAACAGAAAGATGCTTCCATTCAAAATAGTAATAAAATAATAAATCATTAAAAATACAAATCTAAACTCAATTACCAGACATACTATATAAAATTTATTTTTATTTTCGAGTGCAAGGGCAATTTTCTTTGTCCTTCCGCTCTATCACCCAATACGCGGAAATTAATAACTAATAGACAGAGGCTCTATCGCAGAGCGGCACCGACGAACATTTATACAAACGCAGTGGCACTATTTCTGCTGCCATTTATTTTTGAGCAATAATAATTCCAAGTTACAATAATATGCTGATTGGTTGCTGTGACCTGTGCATAATTTCTGAAATTTAAAGGTACCTGTTTATTCAAGTAAAAAGTATAAGTACCAATACACATTTCTAAACTATTTAAGTAGGAATATATTCAAGTTATGATTAAGTATTTTCTGAATTTTCAATTTTTCAAAGATTGAAACCATCAGGATTTCCCATAAATACGTATTTTTTCTTAATATTTGGGGTGAGTAACTTAATTACTTCCATAGGATGTAAAAAATAATAATCATTTTATGTGGATTATGGAGATTTCCTGCGAATATTATGGATAAAAGTAAAGTGGTCTTGATTTTCGTAATAAATTGGGTTTTTTTAAGAATAGGAAGCAACAGCAAATAATGGATGACAACGGAAAAACAATATTTAATTAAAGTGGAGCTATTAGTTCTTAAGTTTATTTTTATAATAACCTCTTTAAGTAAATGGACCAATAAATAATATTAATGAGCGTTTTAGGTTTTAGCGAGTATAGACAAAGATATTTTTTTAAATAAACTAGATACTTATTTTAACTATCTCAAAAATATACTATATTATTTTGTAAAAATTTGTTAGAATATTTTTAGTTAATTAAGAACAGTCGGTTGTGTTATCATAATTTTACGACGTAAACTTTTTAATTTAATATTAAGAAAATGATGATACAATGTAAATATGTCTGATAAAAAAATATAAAAGTGGAGCGGAGAAACGAAAATTACTGCTAAATCGAGAAAAATAAAAAATTAAATGTGTCAAAATTTTGACCTTTTTTACAATGGCACAAAGTAACAAGAATATAGCAAACGCTGATGCATTAACAAGTGTAAAGGAAAGGAACTTAGCCAAAGAAAACGGAGCAATACAAGCAAATATTAATGATGAAAATATGCAAGATCTAGATGACCAGCATCCTTCTGAAAAAGATGTTGTTCAGCCATAGGATATCAGTAATGCCCCGATTGAAAAATGTTAAAAAAATTTGGGATTGACTTCCAGAAATACGTTGACGTGGGTTCGTGGCCTAAATCTCTAAGTAATAATTTTATTGATTATATCCTTTCACAAGAAATGAGTTATTTTCAAAATAAAGATCCAAACAATATATATTCTGTTGTGGTAAGAGAATACAAAGTACCAAAGAGTTCACTTTCGAATAATAATTTCATTAAAAAACTTAAGAATGGCCAAGTGCTGGAAAGATCTTAGCCATATGTTATTCAATTAGTATTGGTAGTGTTTTTTGTTTGACGTGCAAAATTTTTTCTAAAACAAATTCTCAATGCACAACCAGCTTATCTGATTGGAAACAAGTAACAAGTTGTTTAAAAAATCATGAAAATTCTATTCAACATAAAAATTTAATGCTAGTTTGGTTGACACGAAAAGAAAATAAGTCTGTTTTAGATAAACAGTTACGGACCAACTAAAAAGATACAGAATATTACCACAATTTCATTAAACGTGTTATTGCGGTAGGCTATAAGAGGTTTAGCATTTAAGAAGTTTTGGGTTCTCATAACGGTAATTTTATGAGTGCCCTAGAACTACTAGCAGAGTTCGACTCATTCATTCATGAACACATTGAACGGCGAGAATTTCAACCAAAACCATTAATATCAAAAACAATATATGAGCAAATAATTGAAATCATGGGCAAGCAAATCATTAAAACAATTACAACTCAAATAAGTAACAATGACATCATTCAATTGTGATGGATTCAACACCACATTTGGCCTACAAGGACTAACTTGCTATTGTACGACGATATTGTTTGGGGAAAAGTGTATGAAAGATGTGTCTCATTAATTAAGATTAGTAGAGTCACACTATAACTTATACTTCTTTAATTCTCTACAAGAATCTTTAGAAACAAATGAATTGCTATTGGGTAATTGTGGAGGACAGCCATTTTACAACGCTGCCAAAATGTCCCGTCGATAGAATTGTGTGCCACCTCTTTTAAAAGAAAAAACAAATTCGCTATAATTATGTGCCGTGTACATTCTCTTAATCTGGTTGGTGCAGAATCAGTTAAGGTTGCGAATGAAATCGTGAACTTCTTTGGATGAGTGCAGTGATTCCCAAAGTAGTCTATGACGACCCGCAAAGGGTCCACGTCAGCGAACAAATAATTTGAGGTGTAAATAGGGGTCTACTATAGTTGCTCTCATTATACCAGATCTCATTAACCTTAAATTTTAAAAGAAAATTTAATCAAATGGAAACCAGAATTTACACATTAAACAGATTTATTTACGGGATTTAATGAGGTTAATTTGCAGTTACAGGAGACAGTATAAATTTTGTTAAAACAAAGACCATCATTTCAGCGTTTCATGTGTCAGAGTTAAGCCTAAGAAGTATAGTATTTTACTTCCCGAATTTTTCCTGTTTCTCAATTGGCCACGGATAATCTGCCAGGAGAATGACGTTTTATTTTAAGTTCAACATTTAAACGCCCTTTATTCAGATTCTGAAACTAGGTTTGAGAATGCTTTGACTATGGTAATTACCACAGTAGGCAATAAACACATAGGGTCCTATTGATAAAAAAAATGTCATATAAAAAGAGAAACTGATCCAAACGGGCAGTAACTGAGATCTTAAAGAAGTAAAGTTCAAAAATGGTTGTCAGCAATTTTGGCTTAAAAAAGACACACCTGCTATTTATCCCGAATTATGGAGTATTTAAGATTTTCCTAGTGAAAAGGAGTTTCAGGGCGGCTGCTAAGCTCTAAAATAAAAGAAAGAAAGTAAAGGACTGAACACTACTAACCGAGGAAATTTCGGGTTATACCTGACGAGATGGATGCTAAATGTTGAAAATTAGTTATTGAAACACCAGGTTCATCTTTCCTTAATAAAAATTAGTTCAATTTGTATCAATTAAATTTTAATTTAATTAGCACGTGTTTCTTAAGTTTTAAACACTATACTTCCCTACAGTTTTAAATCTTTTAGAGAGATAAGTATCTTATAAAAAGCAAGTAGTTCTACAACAGCAGTCAAAAAGACATTTAAGTTGATATTTGATAAAGTTCTATATTAGGTAAGCAGGGATGACATCAAAACCGAAAAACAGGGCAAGGGGTTTATGAGATGGAAGTTTTAAAACATCTGGTTTTTGTTGCAGCAAATATATGTTTTCTTTTCTGCTTCGACTCATATGTGGGAACTACTAAATCGTGAAATTAAACTGAAATTTTTACCTTTAAAAAGTTTAAGTCGGACTAAATGGTCTTGTCTTTACGACGCTGTTGAAGCCTTAAAAGATAATTATGGTAACTTGAATTTCCAAAACTTGAAACTGCCATTGTAATTACATTTTGGGAAGAAATTTTACAAAGATTTAATTCAGTTAACAAAAAATTACAGGTTCCCGGTTTGGACATCTGTGAAGGGAATAAGTTAATTATGTCATTTAAAACGTTTATAAGCAATGTACGACATAAATCATACCAAAATTTAAAGGAGTATCAAGACACAGCCAAAATATTAAGTCCTAGTATAGAAACAGAACATAGTGATGGGAACAAGAGATGGATCATTTCAAAATTTTCTGATAAATCCACAGAAAAAGCTATGTATGAGACAGAAAAATTTAAAAGAGACACGCTTATTATGTGTGTATTGCGTTAGGCAAGCTAATCCTTGATTTAAATAGAAGAATATATAGTAAGAAATTAATTTTTGATGGGTTTGCAAGATCAAAGTAAAAAAAAGGTCGACTTGAAGAATACACGCGCTATTATTGTTCACTAATCAGATGACGTAGACCAACATTTAGTAAATGAAGGTGTTCAATTCAAAACTTATCTAAAACAAATTTTTGAAATAATTTTTGAAAAGAAATTTGTTGACATTTTTCCAAATTTGAATACCATTTTAAAGATTTTTCTAACGCTCCCTGTTAATAGTTGTGAAGCGGAGCGTGCATTCTCTAAACTACTCTCTATATAAAACAAATATAGAACAATGACAAATACTAGGCTTAATTATTTATTACTTCTTTATATTAATTCTGATCTCACCAAAAACTTAAAATGTGATGGGCAAATAAAAGAATTTGCAGCACAAATGTGTTAAAAAGTTTTTTTTGTAAATTATGTTAATGTAAATAATGCATTTAAATTGTTTGCAATAAAAAGAAAAAACCTTAAACTATTTTTTAAATTTCCCCACACAAAAAGTTTTTTTAGGAAAATGACAAAATTTTTAATTATTTAGGGGGCCCCTAAGATATTGTTAGCCCATGGCCCCCAAAAGTCACAATGGCCCTGACTAGGGTGACCATGTATTGAAGGCAATGGCACCCCATACCATCACACCAGCTGCGGGAGCGGTGTGTCGCTGTAAAGCAAAGGCAGGATTGAGGCGTTCACCCCGGGGTCTCCACACACGAACACGATTGCCATCACTGCAGAGGTTGAATCTGGATTCGTCGCTAAAGACAACCTGGTTCCATTTCGCTGTAGTCCAGTTTCCTCGTGCGCGTCACCACTCCAAAAGGAGGCGTCGATGGATGGGTGTCAAAGGCAGCACACTTAATGGGCGCCGCAGTCCCAAATGTCCTTCAGCCAGGCGTCTTCGTATGGTTCGAGAAGACACAGGGGCCCCTAATGAAGGTGCTACTTGTGCCTGGTTGGCGGACGATGAAGCAGTTGGCTGTACGCGTGTATTTCTTATGATGCGGTGGTATTCTCGACGACTGGTCTGTCGAGGGCATCCTGATTCTGATCTTCGTGTAAATGACATCTCTCGGATCCGCTGGTCCCAACACCTCCTCACAACACATTCAGAGCGGCCTAATTGACGAGCTACTTTCCTAACTGACAGCCCAGCTTCCATCACACCGATGATTCTTCTCCTCTCAAACTGCTCATATTGTCTTCGAAAACGGTGTAAAGGCATGTCCACCTCATCCCAAACAAGCTTTGGTTACCTGTTTTATACTCCACGGAGAACGACGTTAAACGCTCTCTACTGGCTATAAGTAATGCGCAATCACACTGCATTTCTAATCATTTGCATACCTCCCCGACATGTACCTTCATGCCATGTTTCGTTTCGATCCCGCAATTATTTCATGATGCGTTAATTTTTTTGTCCATGAGTGTATATATTTTTAAGTAATAGAATAAGCAGAACAAAGTTTTCCAAGTAAAATGTTTAATATTAGAAATCGGCACTCCAAGTTCTTTTTCGACATTTATACTTTATCTAATTTTTAAATTGGAACAAATAAAGCATAAGTATAGCCTAAAATGTCAGTTTCTAATATTAAATCTTCCTTTGAGAAACTTTGAATTTTTCAAAGAGTTCCCTCATGGGAGTCTCCACTATTTATTAAACTTGTTCTTAATTTAGTATTGCTAAACTATCTCAATTATTACAATTACATTATTACACAAATACTGATAAATTTATTTATAAATTCTATCAGTGTAAATGTGTGCTTTATTTTTCACTGTATCAGAATGTATATTTGGTTTTGCTGCCTTGAAGTTTACTTTTTTAAAATAATTTTTTACTTTCGAGTTTTCGATATGCTCGCGCCTCCGGATATCACGCCCTATACGGGGGAGGCGCCCCACATTTTTAGAATCTCTGCTGCAATGATCGAAAAACCACAATCTTTTTCGCAAGAGCACAGATTCGTTTCTATTTGTTTGTAGACAACCTGTTTTTACAATGAGCGATGGCGGGAACTAAAACAGCGAGATCACCACCCATCACCAAAATAAAACTGAACATTTCTTTCAACATGTACGAAAAAAAAATCTCAGCCATGAATGATTATGTTCCAAACAAGGAACTCGACAATTCTTGAGTCGAAGGTTAGGCTAGTGCTTGAGGAAACAGCCACCAACTGCATTTTCATTCAGCTTATTTTTACAATTTTTGCTAATGATTCAATTTAATTACCAAGCATTTGGTGTTATGAAGGGCGGGTCTCTAGAAAACAGTCAGGGGATGGCTTCTTTTAACCTCTGCGCCTGGTGGCGATGGATACCATTCGTGAATAGATTCTTTGTGCATCCAATAGAGGTCACTAGCAGTCACGGTTGAAAAGACTGATTTTGCATTTTGCATTCATCTGGCCACTGTTTAATAAGTAGTCATTGACGCTAAGAAGTAAATGCGAAAATATAAAGCGTTTTTTATATACTTCGGATATTGTTTGCCTGTTTATAGTGATTTTTGTGAAATTATCTCGAATTGCAAGTAGAAATTCTCTTACCATTTTTTTAATCAGAAACTTGAGATAGAAGCGCATAGATTGCTATTAATTCCTACTCTTTTTCCATCAATTTTGTGTGTATTAGATTAAATTATATTGGGGGAAATCTTTTCTGTTTTTTTTTTTTTATCTCAGACAAATTGCCTTCCTTCTAAAAAGGCCTTCTAGTTCCAACGGAATGTTAATTATGTTTGTTTCCTGATTAAAATGTATATATATTATCTTTAACTCCACTAAAATGTAAATTAATATATTTTTCAGAGTTCTGAAAAAAAATATTGGAAAATGAACATTTTAAATCTATACTCTCAGAATAAAAATTAGTTTGAAATATTAAATTGCTGCCTGTTGCAAAATATTACAGATAAATTAGAACGCATTTTAATACAGAGGAAATGCCTGGATATTAAAAAAAATTCTTGTTTTAATGCGAATATCTGTGTTTAAATCATATTGCGATTTTAAAATTTTAAAATATTTTATACAAATGTATAATTTTTACTTTAACAGTTAGTTTTGGCATTGCAATATAAGCCATGAAATAAAGAATCTATTAATGAGAAGTTTAAACTGCAAGAGTTGAATTATTTGGAGAAAACAAAAATTGTTATTATTATTTATTTATTATTTGAAGACAAGAAAAATTAAGAACACAGTGAGAAGGATAATAGAAGCATAAGTAAGACGATCGATGATTAGTGAGTTAGAGGATCTAACTAAAAAAATTAACATTAAAAGAAAAAACATGTTTTTAAAATTAGAAGTTTTTTTTACCGTGTTTATACTTTCGATGGAATACTTCATAAGGCTACAAAACGATTGGATTTTGCTCTCTCTCTCATTTTTGCTTTATATATTTAAAAACATCTTATATAAGGAATTTAGAAAAATAAGGATAATAAAATATTCAGAGCTCATTAACATACGAGGGTGAGTCGGAAAATAAGTTTTCCCTGTCAACTGTGGTCAGAGTTATGTATGAAAATCAAAACATAGAATGATACATTAAAGATAAGACATAACTTTATTTTTCCACTTAAGTACTAAGTACATTGAGACATTTGTCATTCCGCTTGTTTGCGTTGCCGTCGCCGAGTGTGGTTTCACATTGTCATCCAACAACAGAACGCCAGTTCTGAGAAGCCCATGCTGCCTTTTCCGAATCACCTCTTTCAATTTCGACAGGGAGTCACAATACCGCGTAGGCACTGTGACGCCCTGGTTTCTACCTCCAAAAAGTCCTCTCAGAAGTAAACTCTTTTTCCGTATGCAAAGCCCTACGTTTTTCCTGGAGTGTTTTTTGAAGCTTATCAAGCGGTATGACAAATGTCTCAATGTACTTGGTACTTATGTACTTATCTTTAATGTGTCATTCTATGTTTTGACTTTCATTCTATGTTTCTAACCACAGTCAACAGGGAAAACTTACTTTTTCCACTTACCCTCGTAATATTTTGCACATACTAGATTAAAAGAAATTTGACACATAAACTGTTAGTCAAAAATGAGGATTTTTCAAAAAAATATAACAATTTTTTAAACAAAACTTAGAAATGTTCCAGAAAAGAACTAGTGAATAATTAAAATTTAAGAACATATTTGTATGTATAGTTTTTCAAATAGATCTTTAAAAAATTAGTAATGACATATAATTATATTTCACTCTTAAAGTATTATAAATTTGATGATATTTTCGTTATCTGTTAAAGATGAAAAGCTTCCAGTATGCAGTTAATGGTATTTTAAAGTACAAAAAACCCGTTTCGAAGTCAAGATCAGAGTAAAGCTATATGTGGGGTGTATGTACACTCATGTCCATAAATTAAGGATAATTCAGAATCACACAGAAATTGAACTCTAAAATAAAAATTTCACCTGTAGAATTATCACACACATCTTGAAGAAGAATATGCAAATTACAGGAAACCACCAGATGGCGCGGATAGTACGTCACAATGACGAGAGTGCAAGAGAGGGGTATATAAGGAATGGTGGCAAAGAAGTAAAATTGTTCACAAGCGCTTTAAAAGCCTTTCAGTGAAATAACCGCATAGTTATGGCACAAAGGAAGCATTTGGATGATTTTTTACGTGGTAGAATTATTGGACGACTGGAATGTAGACGTACCCAGCTGGAAGTATCCGAAGAACTTGGAATCGCCCAGAGTGTTATCTCCAGGCTTTGGCAACGATTCCAAGATGAGGGTAATGTGAGTAGATGTTACAGCACAGGTCGCCCCCGAGTTACAACGCCGAATGAGGACGGTATTTGGTAGTTACTGCCAAGAGAAACAAACGGAGCACAGCATCAGACCTGTCTCGTCAGCTACCGGTACGACAGTTTCAAGGCAGACCGTGTACAGACGCTTAGGGCACATTGGTATATACCAGGGGTGGCGAACCTTTTTGGATCAACGTGCCATTTTTTCTAAAAAAACGTTTGATGAGTTATAGGCGTGCCATCAAATTTTTTTGACTTGTGATTATTGAAGAAATAATAAAACTAAAAAAGAAACAAATCAAAATTCTTTATTTAATACGAAAAAATACATTTCGCACTGTACACTAGTAAATGTTTTAGTTATACTTGTAATTTAAATTAACATTGGTGTGATTTCTGCTGTTGTAGATAAGATGACAAATAACTTATATCAGGATTATAAGATGTTACTTTTAGTAGAATGCATGCTGAATTAGAGTCGTCTGTTAAACGGTTTCTAAGCGAGTCTTTGATGTTATTTATCTCTGAAAATAATGACTCGCAGGCATAGGTAGATGAAAATATGGTTAAAATAGCATACGCCAACTTCTTCAAACAGTTAAATGCGTCTGCAATCGAATTCCAAGTTTCCAAAATTTCGTTACTGGTATGCTTGTCAATCTTTCTGCTTCAATCAATTCCAACTTTTTCCTTGTTTCAATAAACTTTTGAATTCATATTGAACTAGACTGGAAATCAATCAGTTTCATTTCAAGTTCTTCAATTTCCAAACAATCGAATTGAGACAAGTTCAGTTTATCAAACAAAATCACATCAGGGTACATAATAAATTTGAACGTTTCCGATAATTCCTTGAACTGAGAAAATTTCGCTGAAAATTCTTTGATTAAAGAATCCATTATGGAAATAAAGTCATCAATGACTTTTTCTTCATTTCGTTTCTCTTGGGCATCTAAATCTTTGATATTTTTTTTCAAGTTTGGGAAGTACTTGTAGTTTTTTGTAATATCGTTTCTGAAAACATATAGTTTAGCTTCAAAAGCGCGATTGAGATTCATCATGCCGATAACTGTTTTATTCGGGCCTTGAAGCTTTATGTTCAATTCATTGAAATGTTGGCATATGTCTGTAAAAAACATCAATTTTAAAAACCACATAATATCCATCAACTGTGGGTATTGTTCAATTTTGCTCTCTTTTTGTAGAAACAGTCTGATTTCTTCCAAGCAATCAACAAATCTTTGAAGTACGTTCCCGCGGCTCAACCAGCGAACATTGTTATACGTTATTAAGCCATTATACACCGAATTGACTTCATCCAACAAAGCATCAAACTTTCGTTTATTTAAAACCTGCGACGATATGAGGTTGACTATTTTTGTGACTAAAGTTATTACATTATCAAGAGATGTTAAACCACTCTTTGCCCATAAGGCTTGTTGGTGAATAATACAGTGGCATTAAAGAATCGAATGTCCTACGTCTGTTTTAAATAAAGAAATGAAACCGTTTTTTTTTTTGCCTACCATATTTGGAGCACCATCAGTGGTTACTGAAACAATTTTTTTCAAATTAATTTCTTTCTCAGCAAGCGAATTTCTTACTGCCGTACAAATATCTGTGCCCTTTGTAGTTAACAACGATGTTATCGCAATTAATTCTTCCTTGATGATGTTTCCTGCACAATATCGAGCAAAGACAGCTAAACGTGCCGATTTAGTAATATCAATACTTTCGTCAAGACATAGCGATATAAAAGGAGCAGAGTTAATGTCATTTTTTTGTTGTCCTGTAACATTTTCTGCCAATTTCAAGATTCTATCTTTCATTTTGTTTCTAGATAGAGGAACATCTTTGGTGCCCTGAATTATCTTATCTTTATTATCAAAATCATCAAAAAGTGAGGGCGCACATGCCAACCAAGCTTCCTTCAAAAACTCTCCATCTTGAAAAGGTTTACCATGACGAGAAATGGCATTTGCAGCCGAGTAACTTGCCGCACTTGTGTGACAATTTTTGCTTGCATATTTAATTATAGACGTCGACTGTTTATTTCTGTCTTTTATTGCACTTGCAATTAATTCTTTTTGCTCTAGTTCGCTTTTTTCGCAAAAGGATTTGGGATTTGTTTCAAAATGCTGTTTTACAGACGATATGTTCTGCATACCACTGTTCCAGAACATAAAACACACCTTTGTCGCCTTTATTGATCATGCCATATTTCTCAGCCCGCCAAGTTTGAAATTCTCTGCTACACTTACTATCTTGCACTTTTGTTTTGTTGAACTAGCCATGTTAAATAGCAGTTAAAAATCGTAAATTTAACACAAAACTTTAAATGTACAGTTGTGTCGATGAAATTGACTATTCTATGTTCTCTCGATTGATCCCCCGCCAAAAAGACCTTTTTACTGACTACGCGCGACTGCGGGCTCATGGGCAGATTTATTTGATTTTAGGAAATTGAATGCTTGTACCAGATTTCTGTAGTGTCTGCTCTTTCGCTTTTGTCTCAGGTCATTAAATTTTTTAAAAATAAAGCAGTGAGAGTTATTCTACCAATTAGACTTACAAGACAAGAATTAGATCAAATTCATAAATTAGATGTATACAAGCTGAACTATTAATGTAAACGTTAGATTATGTTTTTTAAACAACTTGAAAATATTTAGAAATAGTTACATATACACACACTATGCGTAGATAAACTTTGAATCATTAGCAATTTATAATATACGAAGTATTTACGCAAGACATAACAAACGAGTCTGCTCCCCGACTTGTCGGCGTCGCGACGGATCACTCGCGTTTGTTCATAATACTTCATAGTAAACTTAATTATTTTAAGCTAAAATGCAGATCGTTTTTAATCGATGGCGTGCCCAAAATATTCTGTCGCGTGCCATCATTGGCACGCGTGCCATTGGTTCGCCATCCCTGGTATATAAGCTCGTAGGCCTGTCAGATGTGTTCCACTTACCGCAACTCACTGTCGCCAGCAATTAACCTGGAATAGAGAGCATGCATTGTGGAAACCATAACAGTGGTCTTGTGTGAAGTTTTTCCGAAGAGTTCGTGTTTAGTTTGCCGTCTGATTCTCGCCGGACTTTCATATGGAGAGCACCAGGTACCCGTTACCACCAAGAGAACACCATTGAACGACACCGTTACGGTGGTGCAGGATGGCTCGCGTTTGGGGAGGAATTATTCTTGGTTCCAGAACTGACCTGCATGTTCAGAGTGTAACGATGACAGGCCACATCTATAGGGATGTCATTCTGGAACAACATGTACGTTTGTTTCGGGACGCCTTGGGTGCTGAATTTCTGTTTATGGATGACAACGCCCGTCCTCACCATGCAAACATTGTAGACGAATGCCTTCAATCGGAGGTTATCCCGCGTATGGATTGGCCATCATACTCACCGGACTTGAATTCAATAGATCGTGTGTGGGATATGCTTGGCAGACGAATTGCAGCCCGTGAACCCCCTCCACCTGTCTACCGTAACTTCGGAGGGCATTGCTTAATGAGTAGCGTAATATTCCCCAAGATCAGATTGATAATTTGATACTCAACATGCCTAGGCGTTGTAAGACCTGTATTGCATCGTCCGGGAGACATACTCCGTATTAACCATCATACTAACCATGTTATACTGTTTTTGTAAATAGGTTATTTTTTGAAATTTACTCCAGGGAGTAAAAATCGCAATTTTTATTAATTATGTCAAACATATAGCATCTTTTTTGCTCTTTACCTTTTGTTTAATAAATAAACTTTACAAATAAGTCAAATTTGTTTTGCTTCTGTCTCTTTCTTTGCCTGAACTTCATTATCCTTAATTTATGGACATGAGTGTACATATATATCTTCACTGCTAGCAATTAAAATTTCAATACAATTAAAGATGGACGTTAGAAAAATTAAATTTTCACGAATGAAAATGTTGTAATAGGCAAATGATTATCATTTACGCCCATTCGAGCTACACTTGAGGGAGAAACGGATTTTCTAACTTTGGATAAAAAGACACTGGGTTTCTCATTCGAATATTCCATTTGAATGTTGGTTGTTTGTGAGAAGATATGCTTTGCATAAGAAGGGGAAATGAGACTATCAGCAAATATCGGAATTCAATAGTGGCAGGATCGTGTGTTATCGTGAGCACGGCTTCGAGATACTGTTCAGATGAGGCACCAAGTCGGCTTTTCAGCCGATTTCTGATTCTGAGGGCGGACCTAAGGTAGATGGATTCGTGTCTGAAGTCACTCAGCAGAACACCCGGGACCTGCTTGCTTTTGATATCATTCTTACACACCATACATCTGGTGGAATGGTACGACCAGTCGTTGGGTACACGATACAAGCCATCGATTATCTAAACTGCCAGCGTTATATTTCTCAGATGTTATGGCCTGTGGCTATACTTATCTTCGATTACTCTTTCAACAGAATAACAAAATACCGCCTGTTTCCTGTCGTTTCTAAAATCTACCTAGACACAGAAGTTTTCAACTGTTGCCGCCATGAACAGCGCGTTCTCTCTTCTGGTTGCTGAAAGAGTGGACGCCCCCCCTCTCTCTAGTCGCTATGATTGATAATCTGTCTGATTGATTCTATTTGTCGTCCAAAACCAGTTGAACTCGATGCCGAACCGAGCTCAAATCCCTTTAAGGCTTAGAGGCTGTGTGTACTAATTTCGGACCGTGTATACCCCAAATTGCCTAGAAATTTATTCGTGTTTTCTTCCACTAATGCTGTATACGTACAAGTAAATTTTTGTTACTTACCTTCTTTCCTAGTGTTGAAAATTTAATAGCCAGCCGTATACAGGGTGTCCCAAGATTATCGGGACAAATTTTAAGTGGAGTGTCTTCTTTCGGCACTAGGTGGAGAGCATTGGAGAAAACAAACCTGCGCGTGTGTGTGTTACCACAGTCATTTGAGCTGTCATCATCCACAGAGGAGCATGGAACAGTTTTTTTATGACCTAGCTGGCAGATATGCACCTCATTCATGGATTGATAGAAGGAACTTCACGAGCAGCAGAAATATTGTATCGTGAAAAGTAAAGATACACCGGTCCGCCGGATGTTTACTAATTTGCATCTAATTTTGTAACGGTACTCTTTGAAGATGATATGAGTGCAATGGTGTGCCTTCACGATGGACACTTCTCCGAGATCCTCCTACAGCAGCAGCAACGACTCGTATCCTAATACTCGGATTCCTTCGGACGGTATCCAACACATTTTGCTCTATGCTGGAAGTTCGAGTCCCCCATGGCTCCCCCTTACTATGCCTACTACTTCGTAATGATCCATATTCTCACAAATTGTGATACTAATTAGTAAACACATCCGGTGTATCTCTCTGTGGATACCTTTCACGGTACAATCTTTCAGCTACATTTCACTCTGCCAATGCGTGAAACTGATGCGTAATGCATGTCTGTTTCCTCCAATACTCTTGTGAACAACGCCACCTAACGCCGAACGAAGATGTTTCCGATCATGGATTGCATGCAAATCTGAATCTTTGTGGTGTCCCTCACCTCCTCATAAAGTTTTTTCCAGTAATCCTGGGGCACCTTGTATATATCTATTCATAGCAAGCCTTAAAGCATTTTGTAGTGGTTTTCCTTAACCAACCTCTATTTTATGCCTTTATTTGATAAAAGAACCTCTCCAACTGAAAGAATCATCATACATGCAATTAAGTATCATTATTTGAATACAATTGTTGTGAATAGCTAGGAAAGGATTGGAAGATTACCGTGAAAATTAGCAGATGTTAGTAAATTGAAAATGGAAGTTCTGAACTTGAGAATAATATAATGGCGAGATTGATTTGGGTGAGTGAGTGAACATTAACGTTGCACTTTCTGTTTAGCTACGTGAGGGCTTTTGGCGACGGACCGCGTAATTTTGAACCATGGTCAAGTGACGAGCGGGGTGACACTTGAGCAAGCACCTCTTCTCCTAACTACCACACCACACCAACGGGAGGACGATTGAGCTCTTGACAGATTTAACGTGCATAGCTTCTCTGCACGGCGGGTCTTTAGTGTAACTGGGCTCGTTACAAGGCCAGCCACGATCCGCCCTGACCACTCGGCTACCGTGGCTACGGGATTAATTTGGGAAACGGTCATGAGTAAAGGAAGCTAGTGAGAGTAATACTTACGTCACTCTATAAGGCTGCACGAAGGCTATTGGCGATGAACGTAATAATTTTGAACTTCGTGACTATCTACCTCAAGTTGCGTTCCCAAAAATTTAGTTTGTTTGTTCTCAACAATATGCAATTATTATTACAAAGATTAAATTCGAAATTAGCAATAAATGGTTATGTTTTCAGTTGATAGAAGTTATACGTGCAATACCTACATTTTTTTTTTCAAAATAAATCTCACTCTTGTACAATGCACTCAGGAAACCGAATTTTATACTAAACTGCTCTGTCCACAATTTTCTTTCCAGAAACGCTTCACCCTATCATACATGAAAATAATAATGCTTTCAGTATTTCACAAAAAAAAGTATATATATGAACCAAACTCATTGCCATGAGGGTCAAGGCTAACTGTCCAGTTTACGTGACCTTAGGCACCGAGGTACATGATCAGATGTTCCGGTCAGGTGGGTAGTCTGATACGAAACCCCCAGTGTTTAGTTAACGAACAAGCCTGGTACACATTTATCGAGCCACTGAAGGGGTGAAAGGCTGAGTCGACCTTGCCCAAACCTGGATTTGAACCCCGGACCTGTGGCGCAAAAATATAGATGTGCATTCAGAAATTCTCCTCGAATTATACTTATAAACTAAACATTATTAAAAGAAACCTTCCCACAGTTTACGCCTAATGAATCAAACATATTTTTCCTTTCTTTATATTTACGATATTTCAGAAGAAATTTACGTAATATTAATAATATTATACACAAACCAGGAATATCAAATAAAAAAATGGATACACAAATATCTAAAAAGTTCTTAGAGCGAATGTTATTTTCATTCTCATTAAAAAATTCCATAAATTATATTTTTATTTACGGAAGCCATTCGCTATCTAGGATCCAATTCCGAATTCAATTCACCTCTTGAATTAAAATGACTCGGAAAAGCATGTGAAAAACTAAATATTTCACCCTTAGCAGTGTGTTATTTCCGATGAAAAAAGTAAAAAATTGTCATCCATAACCCAATAAAGAATCTCTCCTTCAAAACTGACCCCGGGCTCATTTCAGTCACCCGTTTGGCGTTCCTCTAGCGTGGAAACCAAAACTTACATTAAAATAAAAAAAAAAAGAAACACGTAATTATTTAAAATTTTAAAACACTGCTGAGTTTAAAGTGCTAATCGAATTCAAATAGACGCCATTTCCTTTTTGAGTGGTTTTTCTCATCCCATTTTGGAATAGTTTAAGAACCCTCTTTTATACCAATGTTTATCCAACCGAGCCAAATGCATGTAAAATGTACCGGCTGTTCCAATTCAGACCACATCTGAATCACATTACGCTCACTTCAACTATTTTCAGCCTTTTTTCCCAATAAAGGAAGAGAAAAAACAAATCTTGTTGTTGTGCAACAAGGTGAACCTTTTTTTTAACAGGCACATTCACAATGCCTGTATTTTACTTTGAGTCATTAATCTGTCAAGAAGTAGTAAAAAGATAAAACTTGAAGAGGAAAAAAAGGAATTGGACGGCTCTCTCCACGCCCCGAAGAGACGATTACTCGTTAAGGGAGGAATACAAAAGGAAGATGTTACCGACTATTCTTGGCATGCAAGAAGTATGTCATACCCATTCAACATGAGTTGAAAAAGCATCGGTCAATGCTAAGACTAATCGTTGCTTTTGAAAAGGGAATGGCCGAGAGCGTGTGTGTTAAAGGCAACTTCCGAACTTCATTTTTAGAAATGGAATAAATTACTTGGACGCGTGTTACAGTTCTACTATAAGTTCTTAAGGAAATTCTAAAAATCATAGCAATTGTGAGACTGATAGTTCAATAAGTACCGATAGCAAATCCAGATGTACATAATAAGAGCATTATTTCCATAATGGAGGAATTTCTATATATAAATGTTATATATAATTCATCTATACACTCACACACACACACACACACAAGAAGTGCACTTGCCTTTCAAGAAAATACAGAAGATTCCTAGGGATTTCAGCCGATATAAATTTCGAATGAATCTTTTTCGACGCAAAAATTGGCAACATTTTGTCTCTAATGGAATTATTTAATGACGTCACATGAAAAATGCACTCTCATTGACATAAGTCTCGTACTGATAAAATCCAGATACAATTTCTCTCTCAAATTTGATCATCAGGTTCAAGAATTAAGGTTCTGAAAAGATTTTTCAATCTATATATATAAAGGAGAAAAGCGACTCACTCACTGACTCACTGACACACTGACTAATCACGATATCTCCGGAACTATTAAACCTACAGACTTGAAATTTGGTAGGTAGGTTCCCTTCATGGAGTAGACGTCAGCTAAGAACGGATTTTGCAAAGTTCGAACCCCAAGGGGCGTTATAGATAATTATTTCCATTACTAAACTATTAGATGTACAGTCGTGAAACTTGGTACACAGATTTCTTTCATAAAGTAGAAATTCCCTACATAATGATTTTTACGAAAATCGACCTCCAAGGGGCGTTGAGGGCGCTTAAGGGGCGTTATACATAATTATTTCCATTTTTACCTATTGGATGTACAGTCTTGAAATTTGGTAAGCGGATTCCTTTCATACAGTACAGATCCCCTACAGAATGGGTTTTGTGAAAATCGACTCCCAAGTGGCGTTGTAGAGAATTAAGTGGCGTTATAGGCAATTAACACCTTTTTTAAACTATTAGACGGAAAATCTTGAAATTGAGTAAGCAGATTCTATTCACTGAGTAGAAATCCACTATAAGATGGGTTTTGTGAAAATCGTTTCCTAAGTGGCGTTGCGGGGGCTTAAGGGGCGTTATAGATAATTATTTCCATTTTTAAACTATTAGACGTACTGTCTTGAAATTTGGTAAGCGGATTCCTTTCATTGAGTACAGATCCGCTGCAAAATGTGTTTTGTGAAAATCGACCCCAAGTGGCGTTGTGGAGAATTAAGGTGCATTATAGTTAATTAACTCCTTTTTTTAAACTATTAGACGTAAAATCTTGAAATTGAGTAAGCAGATTCTTCTCACTAAGTAGAGATCTGTCATAAAATGGGCTTTGTGAAAATCGTTTCCAAAGTGGCGTTGCGGGGGCTTAAGGGGCGTTATAGATAATTATTTCCATTTTTAAACTATTAGACGTACAGTCTTGAAATTTGTTAAGCGGATTCCTTTCATAGAGTACAGATCCGCTGAATCTCGAAATTTAGTAAGCTGATTCCATTCATTAAGTAGAGATCCGCTATAAGAGGGGGTTTGTGAAAATCGTTTCCTAAGTGGCGTTGCGGGGGCTTAAGGGGCGTTATACATAATTATTTCCATTTTTAAACTATTAGACGTACAGTCTTGAAATTTGATAAGCGGGTTCTTTTCATAGAGTACAGATCCGCTGCAAAATGGGTTTTGTCAAAATCGACTCCAAAGTGGCGTTGTAGAGAATTAAGTGGCGTTATAGGCAATTACCTCCTTTTTTAAACTATTAGGCGTAAAATCTCGAAATATAGTAAACTGATTCCATTCATTAAGTAGAGATCCGCTATAAGATTGGTTTTCTGAAAATCATTTCCTAAGTGACGTTGCGAGGGCTTAAAGGGCGTAATAGATAATTATTTTCATTTTTAAACTATTAGACGTACAGTCTTAAAATTTGGTAAGCGAATTCCTTTCATGGTGTAGAGATCCGCTACAAAATAGTTTTGGGAAAATTTGATCCCCAAGGGTCACTGAGGGGATTAAGGGGCGTAATAGATAAATATTTCCACTCTTCAACTAATAGAAACACCTGCTTGAAAATTAGAAGGTATGTTCCGTTCATGGAATAAATTTCCTTTTACAAAGATTTTTGCGAAAACGGACCCCCAAAGGAGTGGGGTTGCAAGGGATTAAGGCGTGTTACAGAAAAATTTCTGTTTTTGAGTTTAACTCATTGACTTGAAATTTGTTGAGCACTTTTCATTATAGTTGAATAGAGTTCCACTAAGAATGGATTTTACGGAAATCAACTCCAGGGGGAAGCGGGGAGAGTTATTGGAGCGTATTGATAGACAAAATTCCCGTTTTCGAACTTCTAAGACTGCAATAATAAAATTTGGTTTGCATGCTTCTTTTGTTGAATTGGAATCCGCTAAGAATGCTGTCAACGAGGTATTGATGATAAAAATTCCGTTTTTGCTCTGTTAGATTTACACTTGAAATTTAGCACGCATATTTATTTTATGGAGTAGAGATCCACTGAAAGTTGCTTTGGTGGAAATCCACTTGATTATTAGGTTAAATCAGAGAAAGAAAATCTTTCTCCTTCTGTTTTAGATATAAATAGAAATCAGATATTATAATTTATGTTCTTTTTATATCAAGGGGCGAGAGTGTAACAGCTATAAATATATTTTTCAATACAATCGAATTCTTAATGCTAGATATCAATAATTAATATATATGTAAACAGTATACGTATATACAACATCGTGAAATACCCAGTGAAGCGGGTGGGTAACGGCTAGTATAGATATATTTTCTGATATCATTATTATATGTATGGTGCTTTTTAAACTCAGCGGCACAACAGCCCAGGAGAGCCAAGGCCTACTGTGCCCATCTCAGTTTTCGTGACCTTGGGCACTGAGGGGCATGAACCGATGTTCCGGTCAGGTGGTCAGCCAGATGCGAGAAACTCCAGTGTTTAATTCCCAAGCAAGCTTGGTACTGATTTATCGACCTACTGTAGGGATGAAAGGCGCCGAGTCGACCTTGCCCAGCCCGGAGTTTGAACCCTAGACCTGTGGCTTGGAAGCGCGATATGCTACCACTCAGCCACTGAGCTTCATGGCGTATTAATCAAGGTTAAAAATCCTTACCTTTTTCTTACATGTATGCGTCATTATTGTTAACAAATATTTATTTTTTAAAAATTTCCTTAAAAAAACAAAAACTGGCATGAGCTGATTGGCTAGATACATATGATTGCATTTGCCATGATACTATAATGTCATATGAGTTAAGCCCATTGCAACAACTGTATGGAGACTAACTTAGCACAACGCGCCACTTACTAATTTTTAGTGGAATGATTGGCTTATCTTCTCCCTAAGGGGTTCTCCTAAAGGGTTTGAGTAATTTTCTTTTGCTTACATATATGGTAAACCTGTCGAATCCAAATTTTCTAACTTTGAGGCAGTGCTGAAATCCAAAGCTCCAGTGTCGTCCTTGGCACTTGAAGTAGCTCCAAACACGTTTATAGCCTTTGCATTACTTCGGAGAGCGACATTAATAAAAAAAAAGATTCAAAGAGGAATCCGGATGATTTATTCTAATGACAGAAAGGAAATCAAATACATTCTATAACATAAAAAGGGGTGCTCCAGGAGGGATTAATCCAAAAGGAATAAAAATTGATAAATGAGATGTACAAGTATTAAAAATTAACAGTATTATCATAATTGAAAGTTATATTTAAGAAATATAAATACAAGAGTAAAATAATAATATCAATAAGAAGTTTACTCATCTCTGCGCTCAAGTAAGCTTAAGCGGTCAACTGTTTTTGACCAAAATGTTCGAAAAAAAGGCAGATATTTTTATTACATCTAAGCAGTGGCGTAATAGAGTATATTAGGGCCCCCTTGCAAAGTCATGTTTGGGGACCCCAAGCCCAAATACGTACTTTGTGTCAGTCGGGCTTGGGGACCCCTAGAATCTCTGACTCCCCCACCACAATGCGGGGATGTACGTTACGCCACTGTCTGAGCATAATTCCTAACAGAATGTGAAAATGGAAGAATTATAGTTTAATTCTCAATTTTAAAGTGTTCACTTTATTTTTTATTTTGTACTTGTGAAACACAAGAAAACATTTCATGTTCGTACCTCTGTTTCAAACAGTTGAGGATTTTGTGTGTGTGTGAACATATATAAATGCACACACACAATGGCAGATTGCCTCGTCAACCCCTGTGTTTCGATCATCAATTTCCGATTCACAGGCCGTTGCACCAATGTTACTATCATCGGTGGTTCAGTTAATCAGTGGTAGAATGCTTTTATATCAATCAACGCTCAAATCATCACAATAATTAGACTCAATTAAATTCAATAAATCATCGAAGACAAGTGTAAGATTAAATAATAAGTTTAATGGAATATGGAGTGCGTCTGCACTCGGTCACGTACAGAAGATCTCTGGTGTCAAAACGCATGTTTTTACAAGCAGCGCCCTCTATACTGAGAGGGGTTCTACCATTACTCCCCACTTAAACTCCTGCGGAGTTTACATTAAGATAATTCAAATTCTAAGGTAATTCAAGTAAAATTCATGCAAAATAAAATAATACAAATAAAATTCATGCAATGTGAAATAATAAAAATAAAATCCTATGAATTCAATTCTCAAATCACATGCATCATCAATAATTCTGAAATAAAATTAGCAATTCTTAAATCACATGCATCATCAATAATTCTGAAATAAAATTAGCAATTCTTAAATCACATGAGTTATCAATAATACTGAAAATCAAATTAGCAATTATGTAAATAGAATAATATAAAGGTTAAAGTTCAAGAAATTGTAAATGTGTTCAATTGTTCTTCTCTACAGTTGCAGGATCAACTGGAATAGGTAAAGGCACTACCTTTGTGATGGCTCGTTTTAAAATACCTGTTGAGGTTTTCACATTAACTACTCTTACAAGACCATCACTACCGGGAAATACTTCAAGAATACGCCCCATAGGCCAGTCCAGGGGCTTGGTGTTGGGATCCTTTAAAAGAACTAGCTGATTCTCCATCAAGTTAGGGTTCTGAAGACTCCACTTAGCACGGGTCTGAAGATGGGTCAGATATTCAGTGCTCCAATGGTTCCAAAATTTGTCTCTCAGGGATTGAATGAGTTTCCACCTTGAATGATAGGACAAAGAATCCGACGCAGTATAAGGTTCAGGAAAGGATGAAATTGCACAGTTCGTCAAGAAATGCCCCGAGGTCAAAGGGTTAAGATCATTGGGGTCCGAAGAAAAAGTGGAGACAAGGGACGTGAATTCAGAACTGCTTCGATTTGTGCCATCAACGTAGTTAACTCTTCGAAGTTCATGATAGCTGATTTCGCTACCCTCAATAAAATGCGTTTCATGGACTTAATGTTTGCTTCCCACAATCCACCGAAATGGGGAGAAGTGGGTGGAATGAAGTTCCATTCGATTCCCTCTTCCGCGTTGAATAGCTGAATTCTGTTGGACTTGCAAATTTCGTTCCATTCATTAAGAATGTTTCTTGCTCCCTTGAAGTTCGTTGCCTTTGGCAACATCATTTGATGTTTTTGGAGTTCAGATAGGGTCGAATGTTTCAATCGACCTCCTGGGTCAAATAATCGACCTGCGGCTTGTAACAAATATCTTTTTGTATTAATTCTTTTAGAAAGAAATGTTCCTAAATCGCTGGAATCAAAATAGAATGTATCAGATTTTTTCATTCCAACCAACTCCTAAGACCTTTGAAGCCATCAACGTGTTCAATGACTCTTTATGTTCATCTACTTCAAAATTTAAATTTTTTAACCTTTGATTTAGCTCGGAAGAGTTGGTTCTCCATTTCCGAAGATCCATACTTGCATCTTCCAAAATTTGTTTACTTTCTATGCAGGTCGTCAAGGCTGCTTGGACACTGACATTTCCACACAGAAAATCATCAACATACAATGTCTGGTTAAGATGGTTAAAAGTATCAGGAAAAATATCCACATATTTTTTAAGATGATGCTTTATCGTAGCTGCAAGAAGAAATAGACTTGATTTTACTCCAAATAAAACCCTAGTCATACGGAAAATATCAAGCCGTTTGTTTTCTAAATCAATTCCTGGATTTTCATCCCAGAAAAACCTTGTAAAATCCCTTTCACTTTCGTCTATCTCAATCATCAAAAATGCCATTTTTATGTCAGCTACAAATGCAATTGGATTCACTCTAAATTTGATTAATAGAAAAAATAGGTTAGGTATAAAATTTAGCCCTGTGTGTAAACAATAGTTCAAAGATAGCTGTGATTTCGCATGTGATGAACGCATCAAATACGATTCGCAATTTGCTTGTAGTTTTATCAGTACGTATTACTGCTCTATGTGGTAGATAAAAAATATTATGCTTTAGATTTTCTTCTTCAAATGGAACGCGTTCTATGATTTTCTCAGAAAGATAATTATTTACAACTAATTTGTAATCCTCAAATAAGGAACTGTCATTTTTAAAACGTGATCTTAACTTTAGAAATCTTTTCCTGGCAATTTCTTCATTATTTTCTAACAATGTTTTCATGTTAGGTTTCCAAGGGAATTTAACTTTATACCGCTTATTTTGGTATGAAATTCAAGCTTCGAATTCAGACATTATATCATTATCAATATTTTCCTCATCGGACACCTCTGCTTCTATTCCTAAGTTCTCTAAATTCCAAAATTCACTAAGCTGAATAGAAATATTGGATTCATTAACAATAACACTCATTGTTAAAATGTCCTCAGAATCTGTTTTAATTACTGCTGAAACTATATTATCAGTGTCCCTTTTCGGAGACAAATCGTCATCATGTCGATTTCGAAAACATATTGAGAAATGGTGAGACCCATTACAAATAGGACACGACTCCCTTTTTACACATTCCATTGCTCTATGACCGGGTGACAAACATAAAAAACAACAGCCCTCTTCCTTAAAATTTCTCGCTTTTCGTGAGCACCAAAGTGTCGCACCAAAGGCAAGTGTCGAGTTCATGACCCTTGTTACAGTATAAGCATTTTCGGTTTCTAGGTTGTACCTTCTCCCAGGGGTGGGAAATGAATGTGGTCGTAAATGTACTCTATTCGGGGGTGGCTTCATGTGTTGTCCGGGGAAATAGGAGCCTTTATTTTTTGTTCTGCCTTGCGGTGGAGGGGAATAATGACATGGTTTATGACTGTTTATTTGAGAAGCTCGTTCCCTACTACGTATTTACAAGTGTAGGAACCACAAAAGAACGCTCAGGTCAAACCCTTCGTCCTTTTGAGAACGATTGAATTCCAAAACGAGTTCCGAGGGTATCTGTTTCAACAGGATGCGTGTTAATAAGTTTGAGTAGGATTCTCTCTCCTTTAACTCCTAAACTTTCAAGACTCCTTATTTGCGTTTCTGCTCTATCGTACAAATTTCTTAAGCCCACAATATCAGTAGGGTTTCTAACAGGTGTTAAATTTAATAAATTGCTCAAATGAGCGTTAATTAACATGTTTTTATTTCCAAATCTATCTTTTAATAAATCAAGAGCTCTATCATAATTATCATCAGAAATTGGAAATCCATTAATGCAAGCAAGCGCATTACCACACAAATATGATTTTAAATAATTAAATTTATCAACTTTGCTTAGTCTATTGTTATTATGAATAGAGCTTTCAAATAAATTATAAAAATCTAACCATTCAGAATAATTTCCAGAATACTTATTTATACGCAATTTAGGTAAATTTATGTTCATACATTCAAAACTATTGGAATCAATAACTTGGATATTTCGAGAAACTGTATCAACCTGGATAGAGTCAGAATTTATTCTCCTGATTTTAGAAGAAAGCTTCGTTTTCCAAAATATAATCTTCTCTTTAATTTCTTCCGAAGCTTCCATATCTTCAGTAATAGTGTCAACAGACAAACGATCTTCGATTAGTGTATTTAATAATTTAAGTTACTTTCTTTATCATTTAATTGCTCTATAAAAGCTTCAAATTGATCAACAGGTTCATTTTCATTATTGATCTTTCCTTCAATTTTATTTATCAATTTTGTCAACGAAGAACGTACCGCAGTACGCTTCTTTTTAAATTTTGAGAGATCTTCTGACATTTTAATCTTCTATTCAGGTATAATTCAATTTCAATAAAAATTCGGCTTACCTGAATTCACTGTCGACGATGATATAACAACTTCTTTTTGGTCGATGCACCAATGTTTCTTTCATCAATTTCCGATTCACAGGCCGTTGCACCAATGTTACTATCATCGGTGGTTCAGTTAATCAGTGGTAGAATGCTTTTATATCAATCAACGCTCAAATCATCACAATAATTAGACTCAATTAAATTCAATAAATCATCGAAGACAAGTGTAAGATTAAATAATAAGTTTAATGGAATATGGAGTGCGTCTGCACTCGGTCACGTACAGAAGATCTCTGGTGTCAACATCGCATGTTTTTACAAGTAGCGCCCTCTATACTGAGAGGGGTTCTACCACCCTGTTTATCGAATATTTTCAAGAATCTAAATTCTCGGCCTTCACCCCAAAGAAAATCAAACTACATCTCTTAAAACACTAGCACTAAAAATCTCACTACAAGAATTAAAGCTATGCACTAATCAAAGAAAGAAATAAGAAAATATCAGTTCTCATGCAGCGTGTGGGCAAATTGGTAGCGGCTAGCTTTCGGCAACCCCTATGGTGTAAGGACAAACCAATGAAGGTGTTAATGGATGTCCTCCAGAAAGATTATTTGCCGTGCATGTTGATGAGTTAGGTGGGTGCGATGTGGGAATGCTACTGCCCATCAAGACCTAATGGTGTTCTGACGTAGAGCCCTCTGTTGAATGCCGGAGAAGTGCTGGAGAAGCCCGAAAAACGTGCTGTGTGCAATCAGGCATTGTTCTGTAGAAAGGAATCCGTCTAATTAATTTTAAGCTAAGTTATTAAACTGTGACGGGGCTTTGCGCGACTTTCAACTAGTAATCCTCTTGGGAAATCTTTGGTCCAGCAATCGCGTTATTTTACAGCCATCCCTCTCAAGAAGAAACCATGAGATGCAGATGAGTTAGTGTATATATATAGTTAAATTTTAGTAATATCATAAATCTGAAGGAGCGGAGTCGTTGAAAGCAGTGTCAAGAATTAGAATTACGCCGCGTGACTAAAGGACGGATTTTAACTATTAAAATAAATCAGTGAATTTAAAATTTTAAGATAGGATTGATTAAATTTAAGCTATTCGGATTTCGTACGCTTATTAACATAAGGTTGTTGCTCTTTATATCCCTCTAAGGGTTCCCTTTATATATGGCTTGTTCTAGAATATGATCTTAGATAATAATATATTAGGTTTGTCATGGTTAGTATTGGTCATCCATCTTTCCCTCCTACAGACTGAGGTCTACAAGATGATGAGGAAGCGTCTCCAGGGAGTAGACCATTACAAAACAAACTATGTAATTAATTAAAAAGTAATGGCTGAAAAATATAATTAAAACGTAAAAATAAATGTCCATCTGCTCATTAAGAATGAAATTTTTTGCAGGCTCTCATATTTAAATAATTATTTAAATTATTATTAATTTTAATCTCTAATAAGTATACATAATTATACATAATACAACATAATTATTTTGTGTGTTTCTTACATTTTTAGTTTATTCGCTTTTTTATCTATGTTTAAGTGAAAGAGATTATTAAATATTTAAGAATTAGTTTTTCTATCTGTCGTTACGTTTTCCATTGATTTTTTCCTCATTTTGCACATTGCATTATGTATTGAAATTTTGAGGAGGGGAATTGGCTAATTCCCTAATCTCCAAGTAATTCATTCACACAGGAATGAATTCAAATAATTAAAATTTAAATATAAAAATTGGTATTAGTATAAATTTAATTAGATAAGCCAACTTTTTGTACGGACTTGATGGGAGGGGGGACAGCAAATAACAAAATGTCTTGAGTAGTTGACATCTGTCTTTATTTTAACATTGAAAAGAGTCGGGCCACTAGCGATGAGAGCTCCACAGGATGAACAACTTAGCATTACTTGAATACGTAGATCCAAAGATTCCTTTATTCACTCCCATAAACACTAAGATGCGAAATGCACAAGTATATAGAACACAACTCCTTAATGAGATGAAGATCTCAAATGTAAAACATTGAGAAAATGCAGCAAATAATAACCGCATAGAAACAAAAAAAATATGAAATATACTTAAACGCATTTAACTTTAATAATATTTAGATTGTTCGAAATATTTTATTTTAATTTATTAAGGAAAAAACCTTAGGCAGAATGAAATTTTTTCCCCTTTTAAAATTTCCTCCTCCCTGTCACCACTTATTTGGTACTAAATGGAGACGAGGATACAGATGTATATCTCATATCTATCGAAGGCCATTATAACCAGTTTAACGTAATAGACAAGACATGAATTTTCCTAAACACCTACTTCTAATACAATCATATTCTTTTAAGTATGAAATTGAATCAAGGACTGTTGTGCGAATCAAACCCTCTATCACAAATAATAAGAATATTTCCCATGGTCGAAAAAAATAGCATTCGTTTTCCTTCTGATTGCTGAAATGTAAAGGAAATGTTTCTAAAGAAATAAATTGAGATTTTCAATTCTAAAAGCGAAAAAAATGAAAATTAAAACTGAAAAAAGAAAATACTGAATGCTTTCACGAGCAATTATGAAACGATTGAAATATTTTTATTTTAATTTCTAAAATCCCAGCTACTGACGTAGATAGCCCTTAGAGGGTCCTGTATCAAAATTCCTTGGGGGCCCTTTTTTTGGAAAATAAATAAAAGACCATTATTTGAAAGTGCTAGAATGTTACACATATTGGAGCCCTGTATCATTGATATGGCGGTAGCTACGCCCCTGATCTCAACCAAGTTTTACCAGGCAATTATGATTTAGACTCAAAAACGAATTTTATCCCCCCCACAGCCCCCAAAGACTGAAAAAAATTTTCAAATAGTTTTCAATGTGTACATTATGTTATTCACGCTATTTTTTTTTTTATTTATAACCCCGTGCACCACACAAAGTATCACACGGGGCTTACATAGAAGTAAGCGGGAAGCACACTTTACAAAGAAGAGAAAGATTGCAACACAAATATCCATGCCTTACCCGGGATTCGAAATAGATCCTACAGCACCGCTGTCAACGTCACTAACCACTATACTAGATGGGCGGTTATTCACGCTATTTAATTATAATTTTTAAAAAATTAACAGTTCAACAACAATTAGATAATAAATCACGAACATTACATGTAAATGGTAATTGGGGTGGAACCGAGCCAAATCGTGCTGTCACCTGTATGGTGCTCAAAGCTACGGATAACGACAGACGCGCGTACATCTAGCCCTTTACCGTGTTAAATTTCGTAACAACATCAGACGGGGGGCATTAGTAGAAATAGCAACAACATATAAAAATCGGTATAAAGTAGTCGTAGTAACCTATTGGTCATGATCTTAAGTCCTACCGTGTAAAGGGGCTGATGCGCATTAAATTTATCGCGGCTCATACATTGACAGAGTCTTTAAGTTTGGCGCCAGAGCTAAGGTGTCGTTCTCGTTACTTGATCCTGGTTCAAATTATAAAATTTGTCACCAAGAGCCCTTTATCACATGTATCACTTTAATAAGCAATCAATCCACCAAAAATTAAAATAAGTTTAGGTGAACACGATTTATTCTAATTCAGGTCTAAATAAACTTGTGTAAAAATAAGTTTGTAAAAGAATCGTTTTATAATGTGTGGATCTCTATTATTAAAAGAAATGAATAATTTATATTTATATAAGCAACGCGTTATAAACTAAACGATATATAGAACACCAATATTAAAATTGGGTCGCCTCAATCTTAAGTATTGCAAAAACCTATAGTAAAAATTTCAATATTCTAAAAAATAACGATAGGCAAATTAGGATTAGAAAAATTTGCAATTTCATGTTATCATTCCTTATATTAAGTTTAAATCTATCAATTTTCATATACTTTTCGACAATGGATTGCTATTGAGCTAAGTTACCAAGTTAGAGAATCCAATTTTTACCACTTTAAATGTATTTCGTGTTGAGAAACTGCATCATTCAAACAGATCTATTGTGTTGCAATTAAGATCTATGAACTGATATAAAATGCTTTGCTATTATATCCTCGGCAATGTTATCAGGGTAACTTTTATTGTTACTAGATCCCTTATGTTTTGTTTTTAAAAAAGGAAAGACCCTATTGTTATTTATATACATAAATATTTAATATCTATTGTATTATGTATGAATGGATATTGTACTTCAAAAGGTGCCTAGTTTTTCATTTCAAAAGCATCCTTGGTTTACTTATACATAAAGAAAGTGGCAATAGGCTCATTATATTATTTTCTCCTAAATTTCCACTTGTATGATTAATTTCTTTCATTCTTGTATTTGTCAACTAAGTAATAACGTTTATTTTGTTCACAATTTTTCATTAAGGAATAACGCTTTCTTATCCATGTATTTCACTTCGCAATAAAATAAAAATTTAAGAAATTCCAGAAAAATAAATAAATAAATAAAACAGAAAATTATCTTGTGCAAAAAAAATTTTATCTACTTCAAGGGCATTTTCAAATGAATCATAATTATAACACAGACATTAAAAATAAGAACAAAGACATGGCTTAGAATAATAATATTAAAAATTGGCAGGACCGGAAATAGTTTGAAGAGCCATGCTTCGGATTTTACCCTTTTTGTTTCATGATCAAACAAAAAAAGAATGAGAAACATCTAGGATTTGAAGAAATATCCACTTTTAAATCGGAGCTATCCATTTTTAAATATCGAATTCTCTTTCGCTATTATCATACTCACGTTAATCCGGATCATATACCTTTCGCGATTTCTTGTCTGTTAAATAAAACTCAAACTCAGTGGCCGAGAAATATTTATTTGGTTATTCACGTTCCTCAAGAGTTAATTTTCTACGACGCATATAACTTTTTAATACTCCAGAAACTTTTACACACACACAAGTTACAGATTTGACAGCTACAACAACAAAATCTACGATAAAATTCAAAGTGTAGAGCTATTATTTTTTTACAAATTCTGTTTTACACGTCAGTTACGGAAACAGACATTAGTTGAACAACAATAGCAAACGATTTATTAAGATTAATTTAACATAATTATAAATATCAAACAATTTATCTTTAAAAATAAAATTAATCGGCGAAAAGATATTTTAATTATTATTTTATTCTGAAAAAGGATTGTGATGTGTTCTTACATTGCCAAGCACAGAAGCCTGTTGTGCTAAAAATAAGAAGTGGTTAGATTTCTGTTGAAGTATACTTCAGCTTTTTTTAAAAAAACTATTACTGTTATCTTTTTTACTTGCACTTTCGATAATTAGGAGTTAAGAGCAAACTCAGAAAAAAACGACACATATAATGTGTCATCTTAAAGGAATCTACTAAGATTCAAATATATATATATATATATATATATATATATATATATATTGAATATATATATTGAATAGTAATAAAAAAAAATTAGAATCAAAAAGTTAAAATTTTGTGAGATCTTCCTCCAACTCACATATCTTTTAATTAAAGAATATTAATGGAAGTGAAGTTTAATATATATAATCTTGGTTTCTATTTAAAATTAAAGAAATATGTAAAATTTTCATAAAATAAACATAAAATTTCTATCATATTAAATTTTACAAATAAAATTAATTGTCAATCAGGAAAAAAAATAACACACGATTTATAAATCAAACTTTAAGAAGATGTATTAAATAAGTTTTATTCAATTAATTAATTTGTAATTTTATTAATGTAATTATATGTGGTATTAATACGATTATGATATAATTATATGATATTGATCTTCTTTGGGTACACGAAACTTATACTACTACATAACAAGCAAAAATAGCTAGAGCAGCAATGTTTCTTTACAATCTGAGAATTCTTTTCAATTAATAAAAGCATTTCAGTTTGTCTTTTCTCTATTTTGTATTGTTTTTATAATAATATTGCTGAAAATATACAATTATCCAGAAACTGTACATGTATATGTTTTTCTTAGAAGCTAGTCAATCCTAAAATCCTCCATTTTTTATTGTATCCTTCTTTTAAATATGTTAAATTACTAGTGAATATATTTAATAACATTTTTAAGAAAAATGAGACGCTTAATGCTCTGATGCAGCCATTGTTAAAAAAAGATCCTTCTTCCATTGGCCGTCACTTGAGTCCCTTCCATTACCTTGATTTATTTCAAAATATTTAATGAATCAATTTTGGAAAGAACACTCAGTTAGAGCAATATAAAACGCCTCAGAAAAACTGTTATCAATGCATTTTTACAATATCTTTAATGATAGGTTCGTGTAATTTACTTTTAGAGGATTTATCGAAAAATAATCTAACAGAAAGACGGGATGAGTAAAATCTAAAAAAAAAATTTTTTTAATACCAAAAACACACATTTTATGCATTAAAAAGAAACTTCAAAATTTTCTTTAATATATATATATATATATATATATATATATATATATATATATAAATTTATATATATATATATATATATATATATATATATATTAAGAGAAAATTTTCGATTTTCTTCTCCTTTCACGTTTTATTTTTCAATGATGAAAAATTTCTTTCACTGTTTCTCATTTTAAGTGCTTTACATTTTACGATTCCCACCACCCAGCTTGTGGAAATGATCATCACACGCGCATTTTGAAAGTCATTGCCTGGTCCCACATGAGACCTCCCCCGCAATCTTTAACCCCCGAAGGACCCTTTTCCCTCCACTAGCAAGATGTAACTGGATGCTAAGAAGTCGACCGCTGATCCCCGAGGGAGAAAGAGGGGAGAGGATTTGAAACCTTCGAACTGAGCAGACCCCGAAAAGAACTCCTCTCTCACACACCACATCATTTGAACTCTAATAATCTTTTAATAATTTTATTACTTCAATGTATAATCTGTGAATGATAGCTGTGACGTAAATAAACTAAATGTTTAAACTGATCAATATCACGCTACCGTTATTTATCTCAAACGTCACAACATTTCTTTTTAAAAACTTTTTTATAATAAAAACTATTATATGTTGATAAGGTGTGTGTGAATAGACTCTTTCAAAACAGCTCCACAAATAAAAAGAAAATCTCTTTTTTTTTCGAAAGGTATTTTCTAAATTAAGATATCAATCTTCATTCTAAATTACTGTGAAAACATGACTATCAAGTGCCCAATACAAAACAATCATCATTAAGACACAGAGTAGATGTTGACGAAATACTTCAATTCAATCCTCGAAAAAATTGCTGGGATTTCTTTCCAATTCCCCCATTTTAAATAACCGAGTCTGCTTCTTCTTTATTGGGTGTTTCTTAAATTAAACTATTTTTTGAGAAGACGGAATGGGGACAGTGGATCAGAGAAAAGAGTCAAATTAATTGGAATTAGTGTCTTTAATGAAGCATCTCCTTGGGAGAAAGAACTTACAGCTGGATGCATTCGTTTTTCTTTTCATGCGATTATGGGAGAGGGTTCATCTTCGTGTTTTATGTCTCACTATTTACCCATGCTCGCTGCGTGCGAGGGAAATGGCTGTTCTGCATGCTGAGCCGCATAGAAAGTACCGTGGGCTCTGAAGCATGTCTCAGACAATTCAACCCTGCAGCAGATCGAGTAAGCTCTCTCAAATATTGCCTAAAATTGAACCTGGACTATCATTAGGTGCATGGATTGGGATACATAGAATGAGAAAAAGGCATGACGATCACATTTTATTTTGAGGTACTTTTTCTAAATATGATTTTCTCGGATTTCCATAAAATAATGAAGTGAAAGGATTTTATTCTATCACAAATATAATAACATCATCGATACAAATGACCAGGGGTCGGCAACCTTTTAGCTGTGGCATGCTAAACCAATCTACTAATAGTATTTAGCGTGTCATACAGTAGGATATTTTTTAAACAATTCGATACCGGTGATAATGCATGCAGAGTTAGAGTAGAGGTCAAAAACAAAAATTTTTATTATGAATTAATTTTGCATTCTCTAAAGGTATTTCTTAACAGCATAAAATATAACTATTTCTTCAATTAGAATAAAAAAATTAAATTGTACATGTGTTATATATTTCTTAACATAATTATTAAAATAAGATATAGACAATATGATATCTCCCTTCAATCTAGTTCAGTCAAAAGATAAATAAAAATTCTTGTGCACCACTCAACTTTCATATCACAAAATTAAGGGTGTAATTTGTGACTTTCAATAAAACACGATTCTCAGTATTCAGTTGTTAAGCAATTTCTTTGTGAACTCAAAATATTTTTCATATAAGGAAAGTTTTTTTACTGAGATTCGTAAAATTTTCTCTCTTCAGTTAAATTTCTTCAGCAATGGTATTCAATCATTTACAAAATGTAAATAATAAAATACAAATAAATAAATTTAAGAACCGTGATTTTGCAAAAGCGTATAAATGGATAATATTTATGATATTTAGTGTCACTTAGATTAGAAAATGTATATAAAATTGTTTTAAGAATAGTATTACAATAAAAAATTATTAAAGTACAATATTTTGACAAAAAAGGAATATAGAATGGCCCATTTTTTCAAAATATTCTCCTTTTGTGAAAAATACTTCTATTATAATAATATTTTGCCTGTCTTAGACCTCTGTACAAGGGCTCAACTAGAATTTTTGAAATATATAACTTAGAAGGGGGTTTATTCATGTTTTACAACAGAGGGGAGAAATTTTAAGAAAAAAACGTTGATTATTATTTTGATTGTTTGTAACTCTGAAAATAACGTGAATTTTTCAAAACTCATAGTTGAGCCTCTGTACAGAGGTCTGAGCTATATACAGGCAAAATATTATTATAATAGAAGCATTTTTCACTAAAGGAGGGCATTTTGAAAAAAGGTTATTATAAGTTAATTTTTTGCCGAAATATTGTATTTAAATAATTTTTTGTCAAAATGTCCTTAAAACAATTTTATATATGTATTCTATAAGTGACACTAAATATTATGAAAATTATCCATTTATGTGCTTTTTTAAAATCACGGTTCCGAACGTAGTCGGATACCTTAAGATATCTTTCAAATTTTTTTGTAATTCTGTAAATGTCCATAATTCTGGAGATGTTTGTCAAATAAGGTCCATTACAATTTCATCCAGTGGCGTAGCATGGGGAATGCAGAGGGGGCCATAGCCCCGGATGGCATACGAAAAGGAGCGGGGGTAAGCACCACGATATTTAAATTCAAAAAATATTTCAAACTCCAAATCGCGCCCTCGCGACGAAACTGACGGAAACGAATGAAAGCTTGAATACACGCACAGATTCAGGAAGTTTATTAGTCGCTATGCAATCGCATTCCTTTTTCTGTTACTTAGGCTTCTGGCAACCGATACTGTGAGAAGTCAATGATACTCAAAATTATTTGCGAACAGAGGAATTAAATATCCATCAAAGTGCTCAAAAAATACATGTTTTACAGACCATATAAGAAGCAAAATGAGAGGAAATCGAGGATGACGCTTTAATATATACTTAATGTGAAGAGCTGGAAATTTCTTTTGAACCCCAAAGACGAATCAGGATAAAGCATATATTTGGCGACGGAAGTAAAGTTGTTCAGTTATCGTACGAAGATGACTTGAGGGGAAAACAATGTTTTCTTCAATAGACAAAGTAACTCCTGAAATTCGAGAAAGATTGCAACAGTTGCAGAATCTAGCACAAAAATATGGCTTTCTAGAGCCTGAAGTGATATTGAGCATGGAGAACTAACCAAGTTCCTAAAGGCATTAATAAAGAACTCCAAGCTGAGCGCGTACGTCTAGAAGCTTTCGTAACTGCAACACACCCAGGCGGTAAAAAAGAACTCTTTAGGTCCGGCTGTCTGGGTTTATTAAAATATATTTTTGAGTCCAAACTTGAAGATGGCTTACCAAACATTGTCATAATGTTGAGAATTTTTTTATTATCTGCCATCAGTAATTCTAGTTGCGAGACAAGCTTCTCTAGCTAAAATTAATCAAAAATCATCGCAGATCGACTATGTTCAGGAATCTCAGGGGTGTTAATTTTGTCTCGAGGGGTAAAAATTTAAACAATTTCCAAACAGGTATAATTCCTTAAAATTTAAATTAAATAATTCGAATCTTTAGCACATTATTTACAAGGGATTGTGTCTTCAAAAAAGTACAAAATGTTTGAAATGTAATCATACTTTTAAAAATTATAAGCATATGAAGATTCCGTAATAAATATTAAGTAATTTTTGCGTTGCACGCGCTATTTTCTAAAATAGTAGCCTCTGATGTACAAAACTTTATAGAATTATAAAATGTATCATATTCTTTAAACCCTACATCATTTAAAATTAATAAATCTTTTGTATTTCAAAATATTTGAAAAATATTGAAATTTTGAAAAAGGTACCCTTTTCTAAAACTCCATTCCTTTATAAATAATGTGTAAAAGATTCGAATTATTTAATTTAAATTTAAAAGAATTATACCTAGTTGAAAATTGTTTATATTTTCAGCCCTCTAGAGAAATTTAACACCCTTAAGATCTCTTATGCTAATTGAACATGACATTAATATTGATATTGACAGTTGTATAAAAGATTTTACTATGAAAAAAACACAAAAAGTGTATTTTTAATCAATAAAAAAATTTTAAGCTGCTTATTTTCACTTTTACTAATTTTCTTGAGGCGACAAATTTTTGGTCGGCCCCAGGCGTCGAAAGCCCACGCTACGCCACTGCGTAGGCTGACGCCCCCTGCTATGACTAGGGAAGCAACCTAGAGTTACGAAACACACGGGGCCATTCTCGAGGGAATCAACGAGTGTCAGTTCTATTGATGACGCACAATACGAGTGAATGAGAAAATGTTTCATAACGCAACCAGAATTTTCTTAACAAAATTAAGAATTTAAAAAACAAAAAGAATAAATAAATAACTTTTAGATTTCCAATTAGAAATCTTTTCAAAGCAAAATTTATCTTAAACATTTTGATAGGTTGATTAAAAAGTATGCATTAATAATAAAATAATTTTTATTCGTCAAATTATGCATCATTTTTATCTTTGTCTGGTAAATAAAGTTCTTAAATAATACAATTAAAATCAAATTGTATCGGTTTTTAGAATTAATATAAAGTCACAAATTTTTGACCTAGTGTACTTAAGAGAAGCTATTTCTTCTCCTTCTGTTTCACCTGCTAATAATTAAAAACTCATTGCATAAAATATCGATTTCATTGTGTATTTGTAAAACATTAAATGTAATAAATGAGTCATTATTATATTAACATGTTACATGCTCTATTTATAGTTATGGATTATCTTTGCATGCGTATGTGACATTCTTATAGGCGTGAAAAATTCCTATATGTGTGTTTTAATGCTTCTTCCACTTTTCAAAAATCTTTTTTAAGTTTTTACTATCGCTTCATTTTTTTTTACCTTAATTCTGAAAGGTTTTATTTTTCTCAAGTATTAGAAAAATTACTTTTTATACTGGCTTACGGATGCGTGACAACTCCATTATTATTAATTTTTTTTTATATATATATACTTTTGAGATAAATTTCAATTTAGATAAAAATATTATTTTTTTCTGTCAAAGTTTTCTGTAGTTGTAATAAAACATGTAGGAAACTTTATTTGCTTATGATAATTTCTAACTGTGAAGCACATTGCTACTTTTAAGAAAAGTCCAACAAAAACAGAGTTACCAAACAAATTGGGGAAATTCTATCATAAGCAAAATAAAATCTTTTAAGCCTTTTTGGAAAAGAATTAACAAAAAATGAGTTGGGACTGCCATTACTTACTCCCAGTTTATGTCATTATGTATTATAATGTTGCACCTAATTTAACTATTCCAAATTATATGCTAACTTAATCTTTTAATTGCAGGTATTTTTCTTTCCCTTTCATAGGTAATTGCTTATTGTTCAATTGTTTGTAAATAAATGTATGATAACAAATTCATCAGTTTTTTTCACCAATCTTCACTCTTTCTAAAAATAAAGCAAACAGTTTGCTATCAATTATTTATACTGTGCTTTCAATTCTTTTGTTTTTGTTCATCCTATTCCGACATCCATTTAGATATGCTGTGATAAAAAAAGATCTAACTCACATTCAAAACCCTTTATACTAATTCGTATCTGTTTCCAAAATTGTCAAAAAGAAGAACGTTTCGATTTTGTTTATTAAAAAATCCCCTGCGTATACGTATATAAAGGATGTAGGATGCTAATAAAATATAACACAGAATAAAATAATTCTTTACTCAAGAAAGGAATTATATAAAAAAGAAAATCAGTATATATTTGTTGTTGTTGTTGTTGTGGCTAATGCCACCTGTCTGACGTAGTCAGAACGAGGCCCACGAAATTCATCGTGGCATGGGCAAGAGGTACGCCTGTCGTTGGCCTTGAGCACCATACAGGTGACAGTGCGATTTAAGCTCAGAGAAACTTCCCCGAAGGGACGATAGATGGCGACACGACCTCTATCTCCACCTCCACAATTTCTGCAAGTGAACTGAAGGGGAGGGAAATATTCTCCAGTTCCTGCGCTAGTGAATAAGCCCACAAGACTACGGACCCACTGATTTAACGAGCACGTACTCCGTGTGCACTCGGAGGGTATTTGGTGACATCGAGCATCGAACCCAGTATATATTTAAACATACTGTTTTACGTAATATTTTGCTTTTTATTGCAAAGCCTGGCAACATGGTGTTTAGAATTCCTTATTTGTGACTTTGTGAAATGCTAACACCTCTCTCTTGGGCACCTAGATGTGTGGTAGGTAGGGAAGAAACACTCGGCACGATCCAACTAATCTATTTATTTATAGCAGAATGAAAAGACACAATTTCATCTAATAATAGTAAGAGATTATCTTGACGTTAACCGTGAAAGCGGATCAACGACGGTATTGCACGAAAGATTAGGAGACTTTCAAACTCTATTCTTACTTTATATAGGATCTAATCTATCATCCAAATTAATCTAATCTCAATTTAATCTCAGTGAACAATCGTCACTTTAATGCTTCCTCCTAATAAGTATTTATTCACAATAATTCAAATATGATACTTGTTAGTAACAATCTCACTTGATTCGAGTTTATCTCCTCTCCCATTCTCTATTCTAGATAGAAAACTTGGACTATTTATTGAAAGTTAATTTGACTATTACGATTTTCTTCTTCCGAAGGGTTGGTTGTGAATAACGTGAATGGATAGCCCAAAGATTTCCCAAGAAGATTAGTTGAAGGATCGCGGATAGATCCGTCACAACTTCCTTCTCCAAAAGCCTACGTAAGAAAAAAAGTGAATTTCTTCTTTTTTTTACCTTTGTTCTACCGAGTGTATCCAAACTTGTTTGAAGGCTTCCAGGCTGACTTCAAATGAATGCCATGTCTTCGTTTGTCAATGAGAGCTGGTCTTCATCTTTCTATGTTAAGTCTTAACCAAACAATTCTTCAACCAATAATACAGGGCTTTTAAACATTGACTTCTTCAAAAATCATCGCATAAGAATATGGATCTAATATTTTTTTAAAAAATCTAATTCGAGTTTAAAATTTTCAGGAAGTATGAAATAACACGAGCAAAAATAAATTTATTATTAAAAAGTCATCCTAGAGTAAACTGACCACATTTTAAAATTGCGAATCCATCCTTCACTATGAAATAAGCGCCTTTAGTGAGTGGTAAATTCTATGCTGAACAATTTTCAAGCGTGGGTAAAACAAAAGGTACATTCATCTTCAGAATTGTCTCTCTTTACAAAGTATAACTACAGATAATGGAATTTGGTTGTTTAATATCAGATTCTCATAATTCGCTATTTTTGAAGACAAATGAGTGAGTGTTTTTTAGGGGGGGGGAGACTTTTCGAGGGTACGGACTACTTCTAATTTTTTCAAGGTGTTGCGCTCCACCGAGGGTTAGTGGAGCACACAAGAAAAGGGGGTGGGAACGTCCCCATACACCTTGATTTTTTTAAAGATTGATTATAATCTCCTATATGCTGTACGTAAAACTTAATTAAGTATTTGTTATTAATAATTTTTTAATAATTAAGGCTGTTTATGTATATTCAGTATTTTATTTTTTGACTTTTTTTCTATTCCCGACAATCTACAAAATCAAAAAGATATGTTTGGCTGCGTATTAGGATTTGATATGAGACAGGTAGACTTCCAAACCCCCCCTTTGAAAAATTCTTGTATGCACCAATTTCCAGTGTCGTAAGAGTGGTGAGGTAGGAAAAGGTCTACAATAGTTTAATAATAAAAAAAGAATATGTACTTACTTGCAGAACTCAAAAAAACTAACATTTTTACGCTTTTAACTTTTTCTGTTTAAAGCAAAATACAAATACAAACATAATAGCAGCCACAAAAATAATGGTACTAAATGATCCATTTACTATCAGATAATTCAAAAACATTTAAAAAAATGAACCCTTTTTATCTAAAGTTAGTTTTTTTTTGTTATAGTCAGTAGAAAACTTAATCTTCATATATATATATATATATATATATATATATATATATACTTCGGTCAATCTTGAATATTTCCATATATAATTACTAACAACGAAAATCTTCAGACGGTCACTCCAAAATGTCCTGGCGGTCCACCAGTCAATCGCGATCGACGTAATGCCTACCTCGGCTATAAAGTAACAATGGAGATATGGGTAAAGGATCTCGTAAGACTTAGTCAAGGTCAAATGACACCTCCCCCTCCTCGAATTTCTTCAGTGACTCGAACTCGGGGCACGTTGGCTAGGAGTTCGTAACCATGATCTCTAGGCAATCGTTGTCATATGATAATTTCACGTACTATCAGGTCCGAGACGAATAATTAGCGAGTTGAACTAAATTAAAGCTTTGAGAATCCCATAGATAAAATCAAGTAGCAAGCATTTTTAGTCTTATGATTTTAAAATATTAAAAAAATTATTAAATGAAGGTTGATTAAACATGAGAAAAATTGGGTGCGAGATCCTTTAAAGATGAATACGACCCTGCAGCAGCATCTGAACAAGAAAAGTATTTTTTAACCGTAACCAGTAAGAAACATTTCTATGAGATAATTAGATTATATGACGTGTTGGAGCCTACGTACACATCTGTCATTTCCCCCCCTTCATTTGAAGTAAACTGTCAATAACAAGCTGCTATAGTAATTCAACATCTAATAATTAGAAGGTTTTGCTACTAAATCTGTCTTGAGAAAAGTAAAATCTCAGAATTTTTCAGAGAGCTTTTCACTTTATAACTATTGAGGGTAAATCGAGGGAAAAAAACAATCGGGGGGTTAATCGAAAATGGCCAAGATGCAGAAAGGAATGTAATCATATTCGCCATAAAAGAGTCAAATTATAAGCTTTATTGAGGTTTTTATTGGTCTGTTTGTATATATATAACAAAGTCTTGTCTAGGAAAACTTTTAAATTGCTCGTAAATTTTGAAAAGATTACTTGAAGAGAGAGATCACTTCTTCACTTATGAAAAGTTATTTCTTTTAAGCTCAAAGAATAAAGGTCATCAAAACATTATATAGTTTTATTCCTTTACATTTTATTACTTCTATTATGGAGATTCAGTTTACGTGATTATTTAGATTATGGGGTACAAAGAGGCGTAGCAAGACACACATTTTTCACGAGGTGGGAGTGGGGGGGTCTCTCGTTTTGAATTGTATTGTTTATTATCAAAATGAAAAGAACGCGTTTGTATGAAGAATGGAATTTCGAATATTAACTTTATAAAAATTAAAATTTTATTTCATAAGAAGTGATAGGCTTAACATTTCTGTGTGCAGCAATTCGTATGGAGGTAAGTATTCGATTTATAGTAAAAAAAAAAAGAGGAAGTTCTTACATTTTTTTGTGGAAAAACAGAAAAAGAAACATTATTTCAGTTAAACAGTTCGTAATTTCTAATGAAGTTTTTTAAAACGAAAATTAAAGAAAAGCTAACAAATGATTCTGTATAAAATGTATTTGTAAATTATCTTAAATATAAACCTTCTATTTTAGATAATATAATACTATGTGAACAATTTGCTACATTTTTATTGAGTAGATTTGTTTGGAGTTGAATTCATTCAGGACAAAATAATAATTAAATCCATAGCTTTGACGGAAATGCACAAATGACACAAAAGAAAAAAACCTTTTAAACCAAAGAAGAAAACGCCATAGAAAAATCGTTCGATTCCGAGATCAAATTAGTCTTCATGTGTCAGAGAAACATCCGCTTTGCATTTCACTACATTGAAATAAAAGATAAATATTAAACATAAATTTTAAATGAAGGGAATTAATGATGTTCTCACAAGAAAGTTGAAGTATTTTACTTTCTCACAGTAATAAAGGATGGGATCCACGTTTAAAAGAAAGAAAATTTAAATCGACAAGAGAAATAGATAAATTACGATAGGCTTTCCGATATCACTAAAAATCAAAGTTAAAATAAAATAGTCCTATGTTAGTTGTACACATAAAAAATGTATGAAAAGCTATTAATGAAATAAACTTGAATTTTCTTTAAAAATTTATATAAATTTTTGAAAATCCAAGACAAGCTTGGGCTACTCCTTTTCTTTTTTTGAAAATATTGACCTTAACATTTTATGCATTTAATTTTGGTAAATAAAATTAGCCTCTGAAGAAGTTTGGTTATCCTTCTACAAAAATTGAGATGTTTCATGTTCTAGACAATTAGTGTATACGCTTCAAAAAGTGTATCTGAACAAAAAATTCAAATCTCCTGCAATGTGAGGTACTTGTACTAGGTAATAGAAAATCTTGAACATTCCTAGAAAATGCGGAAAATTTAATAGAATCTAAATTTTAAAAGTGAGAAAAGGGAAAAGAAAGCCTAATTTTAATTTTAAAATCAGTTGGGATAATATTTTATCAGAATTTGTGATACTTTTGAAGTCACACACACGCTAATTTTTAGATTTCAACTAATTTTAGTATTACATTTTGCTAGTGAAACAGAGCGAAACAATAAAATATTTATCATATAATCATCCTTAAATTATATCTTTTGGAATTAGAAAATTGTGCAAATTATATACACTGGTGTGCAAAAATTAAGGACGAAGTCGAAAAATTAGCATATCAGCTGAACGAAGAGGCAGAGCGGACAGAAAGACCAATCAGGAGATTAAGTAAGGTGATGTACGGTAGCACATGCGCAGATATGCAGGTAGACGTAATGGGGGAGTGTCTGAGTAGTATAAAGCATGTTGTCGGTGTAAGATCAGTATTTCTGGCAAAGAGATTGCACGCCGTATAGCAGTTAAAATCACACCGAGTTGCTGCCTCAGCGAGAAATGGCGAATAATCAATCTGTTAGATGACATCTGGATGCTTTTACCCGAGGTCGAATCATTGGGAAGTTGGAGGAAGGCCGCAGTGTAACAAGTGTGGCTGCAGAGTTCGGAATCACTCACAGCATCGTTTCACGACTTTGGAGACAATTTCAAACTACAGGAACAGCTATCCGGGAGTTCAGTAGTGGTCGTCCACGAGGAACCACACCCGCAGATGACCGGTACATTGTCTTACAGGCCAGAAGAAACAGGCGGCAGACAGCGGGAGAAATCGCTAGACACACGACACAGGCGACAGGACGACCGACATCGCGTTTTACCGTGGCCAGAAGATTGCACGGTGGTGGTCTGTTTGCACGACGCCCTGTACGGTGTGTGCCTTTAAAGCCTGCCCATCGGAGAAGGCGTTCTCTGTGGTGCCGGGAACACCGGAATTGGAGAGACAATGAATGGGGACGAGTACTCTTTACAGATGAGAGCAGATTCAGTTTGAGTAGCGATTCTCATCGCATACTCATCTGGAGAGAGCGGGGAAGCCGCAATCATCCCTCGAACATCATTGAAAGGGACAGGTATGGAAGTCGCGGTGTTCTCGTTTGGGGAGGCATCATGCTTGGTAGTCGTACAGACCTTCACATCTTCGACGCAGGTTCAGTCAACGGGACCCGTTATTGTAACGAGATTCTTCTTCCATATGTGCGTCTTTTTAGAGGCGCTATTGGTCTGCAGTTCCTTTTCATGGACGACAATGCACCATGTCATCGCACAGTAGCTGCTGAATAGCTCTTAGTGAGTGAGGATACTGAACGTATGGATTGGCCGGCACGATCTCCGGATCTCAATCCCATCGAGCATGTATGGGATTTTCTAGGCAGACGCTTGGCAGCTCGTACCTTACCACCAGTAACGATTCGGGAGCTTCGATTGGCGCTGCAAGACGAATGGGCAGCAATGCCTCAACAACTCATTGACACCTTCATTCTCAGCATGGGCAGACGCTGTGAAACCTGCCTAGCAGTCATGGGAGATCATATCCCCTACTAAAGACTGGATGTTTCTTGCTGGACACCCATCACAGGGATGTTTCGGCCTTCATTCGCATTGCGCTCCATGCTACTTTTTCAATCAAGCTTCTTTTTATCCCTCTGATTTCTCTTTTAGTGAATGTTGCTTACATTACACATGTCCTTACGTATTGGGAATCTTACGGTATTGAATGTGTTGATTTGGAAAGCTTTTGTACAAAGTTATATTGAAAAAACCGTCTCGTCCTTAATTTTTGCACACCAGTGTAAATGAAATTTTCTTTTTTAAAAAATTTTATTTAAAAAAAAAAAGAGAAAACCACGACTGTTTTTTGACAGAATTTTATATTCAAAAACGAGGGAGGGGAGTGTTTTTTTTTTTTTTTGTATTATTTTACATAGTTTCTATTAACCCCTTCCTGGCTTTTTACGAGCTGAGCTCGGACAGGCGATGCGTACCATCCTGGCTTATCACAAGTGTAGCTCGGGCACTGTGAAAATTTACACTGTACAATCGGTCTTTCCCGAATTATTTCTTATGTGCTTTTTATGATTTCGAGTAATTGAAAAGATCATTTGGTGGATTTTTCTGCAAAAAAAAGACTTCCTCAGCACCCCCTTTCACACTGGTCTGAAAGACACTTTGTTGACTACATTTCCCCCAACAGAGAAGAAAACCAATTCAACGCGACAGTGAAGGGAAGAAGATGGCGATGTTTGGCTATGTGCTGCACCGAGTTTTGGGTTTTATCAAATTTTGATTAATAATTTCATAATCGTTTATGTAAATGCGAGAAAGATATAAATAAAATTTATAATTCAAAATAAAAGCTAGATATTCTAAGCTTTATATTTACAGTTAATGTGAATTTTAACTCTAAAGTCTAATGATTTCTGCCATACAGAAAGCCAACTTTACATGTAGATTACTCATTTATTTAAATAGATATTTTTTACATTATTTTTTATGAAATTTTGTAGCGAATGATGCTATTATGTTTAAAAAGATATGTATATTTGTAGGGTTGGATAGGAGCAATGGACAACCCCTCCCCCTGTACTTAGGGTGGGGCAGTCCACACTGACGTCACACCCCGTCAGGAATGTCCGACTAAAGGACACACCGGAAAATACGCAGACGGACGTTAGGGACGCTAAGCTTTAGACGTAGGAGAAAGACGTTCTACTTTGCTGTTTAGTATAATTTAGATATTTCATCCTTCATCTTGTTAAATAAAGCATTTATCATCCTTAGGTTGTAGTCATTTTCCCATATTTGGGGGGCTCGACCTTTCTCTTGCATATTATGGAAAATCTCCTCTAGACGAGAGAAAATTTTTAAAACGAGTTAATAGTTTTCTTCAATGGACGCTACATTGCAAAAAGCGTAAAAACCACTTGTTGCTGTTGGTCTTTATTTTTCTTGGATTCCTATAGTGCCTCAACTGGTTCTGGATTTATTGTACGGACTGCTCCCCAACCCCAGGTAGGAAAATTTAATTAAACGTATTTTTGTTTGTTTATTTTGGCTTTAAAATTACTGTATTTAGTAGTTTTAACTCAGAGTGTGATAGGGAAATTTTCATTACAACCTTGCACCGTCTATAAATTTTCAAAGTGATTAATTTTGTATATTAAGATGTCCTGTAAAAATATTATATTAGGCGATATTCCTATAATTGCTAATTCGTTGAAATGTGGTACAACTCGTGCTGTAAAAACATTAAATTCTATATTAGGATTCACCGAATTTGACCGTTCTTCGCGAAATAAAATAAGAAATTTTTCTACATTCCCTAAAGAGTTTAGAGATGAAGAACACAAAGAAAAAATTTTAACCGAATTCTCATTGCCTGATTTTATCTCAGTCGCTAATTTATTGCATTTAGACGTAGAAACAAATGAGCAAAATTTATGCAATAGTATATTTAAAGCTTTGACGAACTTAGATGAATTCCAACTAACATTAAATAATTCGGAGGCATCCTTTTCTGAAAGCGGAAACGTAGTTTCAAAAACGAATCACGTTAGACAGGAATTTTTCATCGGAAGGGACAGACCAGCACTCCCCTTTTCAACATCCGGTCAGTAATGCACCCCTACCCAGCGTTCAAGGTTATTTTTTCATGCCGGCACATCAAAACGTTTCATCTCTTTGTACACAAAATACTTTTCCTCCCTATTCAAACCATGCTTCCCTTACAGAGATGACTACCCAGTTTTGGACTTTATTGCGGGATATTTCGGCGACTAGTAGAAAATTTACCGGGGAAGATTTTTATTCTGTAAATAGTTTCTTTCGCGATGTTGAAGAAAATTTTGATTTATTCCCAGCTGTCAGTTCTTCTCAAAAATTAATTTTCGCGAAACGTCTAGTATGTGGAACTGCTAAATCATTTCTTTTTTCATAAAGAAATTTAAATACATACGAGTCATTCAAAAAAGCTTTAATTGAAGAATTTTTGGATTCAGTTACTTCCATAGAAATTCACCGCGAATTAGAAAAAAGAAAAATGTATGAAACCGAGACTTTAATGCGATATTTTAATTCCATGCGTGAATTAGCAAATAGATGTGATTCAAAAATTGACGAAGCATCAATTACCCAGTACGTCATTAATGGAATTGATGGGCCTCGTTCAGATAAAATAATCCTTTATGGTGCAACCTCATTTTCCGAATTTAAGCAGAAATTACGTACCTATGAAACTGTCATTAAAAACATGGGAATACATAACTCTAATTCACCGAATTTTCGGCATTCATATGAAAGCCGAGGACGCGATTTTAAACAACAAAGCTTCCAAAGAAAACCCTCAAATTTTAACGATTCTGACGCAGCTAAAAATCCCCAACGTTGTTTAAATTGTAATGATATAGGTCATCTATCAAAATCTTGTCCTAATCATTCACGTGGACCCAGATGCCTCTTATGTAATCTTTATGGTCACAAATCATTTGAATGCCGACGAACTAATTTAAATAACACTTCTACACCACCTTCTGGTGTAAATGCTGTGCATGAATTGCCTTTTCCTATTAATATGTTTAAAGACGTAACAACTTTTGGGCGTAAACTTAATGGGTTAGTAGACACAGGCAGCAATTTAACACTATTAAGGAAGTCTACTTACATAATTATAGATGCACCGCCACTGAAACAAACCAACACATTATTAACAGGTTTGGGTTTTTCACGAATTAATGTGATAGGAACTTTTGATTCTGAAATTACTATCGATGATCAAATTTTTCCTGTTACTATTTATGTTGTACCAAATTCTTGTACAAATTATGACCTTATAATCGGTTGTGACGTAATTAAACAAGCACATCTAAATATATCGCCTACGGGCGTAAAATTTGCACAAATTTTAAGGCCTTCTGATAATGCAAATGAAAATTTTATTATGACGATTTCTGACGGTTCACCCACATTTGATATCGGTCCAAATATTTCTCAACATAATCAAGCTGAAGTCGAACAACTGCTATCGACATACACGCCTAAAAAAACAAAAACTATAAACATTGAGCTTGATATCGCTCTCACCGACGACGAACCGATATTTCATACGCCCCGACGTTTGACATTTGCTGAACGAGATATAGTAGACGCTCAAGTTGATGAATGGGTTAAAAATGGAATTCTTGAACCGTGTTCATCCCCTTACGCTAGTCAAGTTGTGGTAGTAAAGAAAAAAAGACGGAAAATCAAGAGTTTGCATTGATTATAGACGCTTAAATTGCAAACTTATTAAAGATAACTATGCTCTTCCTTTAATTGACGATATTTTAGATTGTCTCCAAAATGCTAAAATATTTACTACTCTAGATCTAAAAAATGGATTTTTCCATGTCGCGGTAAATGAAAGGAGCTGTAAATTTACTAGTTTTGTTACTCACAATGGTCAGTATCAATTCAGACGAATGCCTTTTGGACTAAGTACTTGTCCTTCCACCTTTATGCGGTACACAAATGCCATTTTCCGACATCTGATTTCGAAAAGTATTGTTCTCCCATATATGGATGATGTCGTTATTCCCGCTGCTAATGAGTCCCAATCCCTTGAATATCTAAAAACTGTTCTACAGGTAGCTTGTGATTACGGACTTGAAATAAATTTTAAAAAATGTCAATTTTTACATAATACAATTGAGTTTCTTGGCCATATTATAGAAAACGGTACATTGTTTCCTTCCCCTTCAAAAACTAAAGCTGTTATTAATTATCCTGATCTTAAAAATATTAAAGACGTTTGCCGTTCAAGATGAGAATCGCCGCACGTACAATCTCCGGCGCAGACAAGCTCATAAATATCAACTACATGACCTAGTAGCAATTAAACGCACTCAGTTTGGTCCAGGCTTGAAACTTAAGCAAAAATACCTCGGACCATACAAAACTACAAAAGTCAAGCACAATGACACTTATGACGTAGAAAAGTGTGATTTTGTCGACGGACCATCAAAAACGTCTACTTGTGCAGAATTCATGAAACTCTGGCCAAACCAAACTAACTCTACTTGATTTCTCCATTAAAAACTGTTCACAATTTTTCTTCCTGTGAAAGACTTTCGTTATGGACATTAACAACAGACTTTTTATCTATTTATTTATTTTTGATTCCATTTTTATTGAATGACTCTAACATTTTCTTATTTCATTTTAGTACAAATTTAAGTGTTTAGAAGTAGGAGCATCTTGCTTCAATATGTTCCTGTTCCTTATTCCAAATTCTTATTTTAGCCTTGATCTTATTTGTATCGTTAACATAATTTGTTTTACCCCAGTGGTAATGTATGAAATTTTTTCTATTTTTGAAATATTACTTTAAATTTGTTTATTTTTCAGTATTTTAGTACTTTTTCTTTGATGATATTTTGTGTTGTGTATAATTCTTTCATCTACTGTGTAACTGTGTACATTTTTAATATTTCATTACTATGTATCTGTGCATTTTATCATTGTATGTAATCAGGCGAGGTCGCCTTCCCGGTCATGATGGCCGATGTAGGGTTGGATATGTGCAATGGACAACCCCTCCCCCTGTACTTAGGGTGGGGCAGTCCACACTGACGTCACATCCCGTCAGGAATGTCCGACTAAAGGACACACCGGAAAATACGCAGACGGACGTTAGGGACGCTAAGCTTTAGACGTAGGAGAAAGACGTTCTCCTTTGCTGTTTAGTATAATTTAGATATTTCATCCTTCATCTTGTTAAATAAAGCATTTATCATCCTTAGGTTGTAGTCATTTTCCCATATATTTGAAAATCCAGAAACAATGTGAGCCTGGAAGGGCTTAAACTAATATCAAACGTCTTTTTAAAATGGTTTCTTCGGCAATCAAGAACTGTAACGATTTCTACTTCAGACATTAGAAATGATCCTAATTTTCCCAAAGCCTGAAAAAGGTTTACGAAAGCGCAGGAAATCCGTTCTGTTTTTTCGGATAATTCACTTTCTTACTCACGGTCATTCGAAAAATACCATCTTCAAATTATTTGCCTAGACACCATTAAAGCTACATTTGTTGATCAGAAACGTAAGACGTTTGTAAACAACACAAACGCTCAACAAGATGGGAGGGTGTTCTTTTCCCTACTTTCGCTTTAAGAATAAACGTTTGGTTTTCCCAATGTTCCAAAAGGCGACAAAGAAGTATATGTAATAACTGATAATGTGCATACTTTTCAGGTTTCCTAAACGCCATTTAAAAAAAAAAGAAAAAAAGAAAAGAAATTGTATCACACACACAAAAATATATCTTTTTTAAAAAAATTTCTAAAAATGAGAGTTATTTATCAGTTTCGAAAATGATTTTCAAACGTTACGGTATATTTATGGTTTTATCTTAATCTTTAAGCAAACTTAATTGTGTGTGTGTTAAGGATTCAGTTATCCTTAAATTTCTTTTAAAAAATAAGTTTCAAAATCAAATTTTATGAGATTTACAAAAATTCTATTAATGAATGTTGATTTATTATTTGAAAATAATTATTGTAGTACAATGTGTTTTTGTATAATAAAGTGGACGTTTTATAATCAGCTTTCTATATTTCCAATTATAACTTATAATTGAATTAATAAAAACAATTAATAAATAAATAATAGAAATTAAATTAAATACTTCAAGATTCCTCTAATAATTCAAATAAATTCAGAAACAGTTTTTTAAAATCATTAATAATTTCGAAATGTAAATTTGTACTTCAAAATCGTTCTTAAAATACAACGCGATCTCATTATGACGTCATTCTTTAACTGTACATACTTAGTTTTAAGTTGGCAAAAATATTTACCAACTTCACTTTTATTTCTTACATAATTTAAATTATTTATTTTTTGATATTATTATAATTTTTAAATCTATATTTGAGAAAATTGCATGAAAAAATTCTTATATAAACCTTATGCGATACACAATGTACTAAATTCCATTCTCAAAGGTTTATTTTTAAACACACTGTTTAATGTTAAAATATTTTTTTAAATATTAAGTATGAAAAATGGACATTTTAAAAAAAAGGAATTTAAACATTTTTAAAAAATAAAATTTTTCAAAACTAGCAAATCTTTTACAATATTTATTACCTACTCTTAAAAAACATTATTATTTAAATGCTGAAAAAACAATTTCAACTCCTAATATGATATTTCACGGACTTTTCTCTTTAAATATTTTTAAAATTTTATCCGTATGACTTCATTTTATCAAAGCACACACATACAAAATTGCTTTGCAATAGTATTCAAAGCTTCTGTTAAAAGTTTGAATTTTTAAAATGATTTTACTTCATATATTTACAAAACATTGCATAACCCAATTTCTAAGAGAAGAGAAACATTTGCTGCTTTAGTTTTTTAAAAAGTTCTTTCTTTTTAAATGAAATAAAACTAATGTTGATCCGTTATTATCTTTCGAAAAAAGCCAAAAGAACGCTTTTCGTCTCTATTGAATATTCTTTCAAGAAGGCGAGGGGAAGCTGCGCGGAGTCTTAGAGGCAAAAGTTAACCTTCAATAGTGTCTCTGAATCGGATCAAAGAAAATCATTTTTAATTCTTCTGCAATAAGGCAGTCGACCGTTGATTGCACCCTACTTTCGAATTCACTTCAAATCATCATTTTTTCATCTCACGCAAGACTTGTTCCGAAGAACTGATTTTCTAAATGATGCAACAATTATCATTTCTCTATGAATTTAAGATAATGTATTTTTCACGGATAAGTATAATTGCCTTCAATCAGTTGAATTGGAAAGTTCTTTTAATGTATCCATGCTTCAAAATCAATGACTAAATCTTCGTTTTGAGTTTTCGTGACAATTTAACACGTCAAGAGAAAATTTTAATGCATTTTCATGACCCGTGGTCATGAGACAAAACGACAAAAAAGGAGGCTCGTGCAGAAATTCAGAAAACAATTACTTGAGTTACTTTTTATAAATAAAAATAATGCGTAATTTTAAGATACCTTTAATTTTTCTTTCAAGCACACTTTCGAACAATTACATTGTAAATAAACACTATCGGTTTTTTTAAATTTTATTTTATTTATGTTATTGTGCAAAAATGCAATTTTCTTGAAATAAGGGACAGTGGATGTTTTTTGGTTCATGAATGTACGTCCGGAATCTATTAAAATACTGAAATAAATCTTAAATACTATCTATCTATTAAAATACTGAAATACTAAATAAATATTTTTTTAAAAAAATTCCAAGTGAGAATTCGGCTGTCAATGAGCACAATTACTTGCTGCCGTTCTGGCACCTGCAAAAGATGTCTTCCGCATAGACTCCCGATTGACTCCGAGCACCAAATGACTGCCTATACACAATTCAGTGTTGTACTAAAATTGCAGAGCTCATTTCATATGGCTGTCCCAAGTCATGTTGGTATCCCCGGGAATACGAGAACCGTCCAAAATGCCAAGCAGGGAGCTGAGTCTTTTCAACTGGAAGACCCCTTAACCCTCAAAACAGCAATGAGTATGATAACCACATGCATTGATAAATATATGCAGCCACAACCCAAAAAACCAAGAGCCTTGGAAAGTCATGGAAAACCCTGGCCTCTGTGTGTCCTATCCCAAGGCACCTGGAGAGAGCCGAGGTCGTTGTCCACTTTCACCTAAACCACCGAAAATGGCTTTCTGAGCGTATGCTTCCAATGGCTTGGCTGCTGACGAGGAATGCCCGCTGTGTGGCTATGCCAGAATGGAGGGCGACCCCTGCTCCAATGCACTGGACTCGATGAATACCCGACTGACGACGGTACTGGGAAGCTCAAATAGTCAAGAAGCCAAGCAGGGGATAAGTAAATAAATAAACACTGTTAATTACAATTTGAATCAGCCCGTGAACAATTTTCCTTTGTATTGCATTCACTTGATGAGCATATTTTTGACCCAATCAATGAACTGAACTCAAGCGTCCTTTGTGTTCAATCAAAGCTTCCATCCCTCTAATGACTCGCCATGTAACTAAATCTGTTGAGGTCCAAAGTCCTCAGGTTGTAGGGGTCTTTTTCGATCAACGGAACCCTTAGAACTATAAGATGTTTGGGGGGAACCCATACTTCATACTGAGAAGGATAAAGATTATTTTTGAAGTAGAACAACATGTTACGGGCATTTTACTTAAAGACAATTTTAAAAACTATTGTATTTGGTATTAAAAAATTCTGTTGTAATTTTTTAGTATGATTTTACTTAATAATATGAATTTGTAATCTACCGTAAAATCCGGCGTATAACGCGCACTTAGAATATAAAAAAAGAGTTGTAGTTCTATTAGAAAAGTCTGGGATTATAACTTAAAACATAAGGCAATGTGATTTCGTTAAAAAGAGGGTGCGCGTTATACGCCGGGTATAAAAACGATCACTATCACTTCAAAAACAACATAAGTGAGCGTAAAAAAGTCTGGGATACATCTAGATGCATCTAATATTTCAGAAACACTGTTTCTTTAAAAGAAACGACTCGAAACACTGTTTATTTACGAACTAAAAGAGTTGTAGTTCTAGAAAGATACTATTTTTTCAAAAGTCTGGGATTATACCTCGAATAAAAGACTTCAAAACATAAGAGCAATGCATACTAATATTTCAGATTTCTTTGTTAAAAAGAGGGTGCGCGTTATACGCCGGGTATAAAAACGATCACTTCAAAAACAACATAAGTGAGCGTAAAAAAAGATACATCTAGATGCATCGAAACACTGTTTCTTTAAAAGAAACGACTCGCCTTACGAACTAAAAGAGTTGTAGTTCTAGAAAGATACTATTTTTTCAAAAGTCTGGGATTATACCTCGAATAATAGACTTCAAAACATAAGAGCAATGTATACTAATATTTCAGATTTCTTTGTTAAAAAGAGGGTGCGCGTTATACGGCGAATATACCTAAAAATTTTAAAAAATCAGCTTGAAAGGATAGGTGCGCGTTATACGCCGGATTTTACGGTAATTGTAAATAACACCTCTAACCATGCATGATATTGAATAACTGGGATACGCGTGCTTGCATTTTTTGCACTAACTGTCGAAGTCAAGGTCTATCAAAATTAACAGTAGTCGCATTTCATTCGTTTTTATTTGTTTCTATTTGTAGCCCCTCATGTTGAGAAATATTTTTTTACTTACTTAAATATATTCTTCTGAATGGCATTAAAATGCTTATAGCTGCGTGAGAAATCCCGTGCTTTTTGCATGAATTTGCAACCTAAAATACAGGAGCTGCTCTTGCTTAAATTTAGATTTTAATGTCGAATCTGTTGTTATATTGTTCCATTTCCTTCATTATGGGTAGTTTTCTTCCATAAATTTATAAAAAGGCATTCTCCATTAGAAAGCTATTTAGTTTCGAAGAACATTAACGAGTGTAAAATTATTCCCTGTAGCCTGGTATATAGTAAACAATAGAATATTCTCAATCTAGTAAGTAGTACACATACAAAGAAAAATACTTTAATATTCTTTTATTATAGATGGCGTAATAAAAATTTTAAAACATTACACAATAAAACTATATATGTGTAAGCAAAATTTTCATCTTTTTACTTCAGATACTTTTTATTGTTGTTGTTTTACTTTTCTATCCTTTTTATGGCGACTCGTGCATGCCCAGTTTTCCGTGGAACACAGTTTAAAGACCAGTGTGTTAGAAAATGTAAGGCCAATACAGTTGTCAACTTCGTCACTTGGTCTGATGTCAACAGCCCTCGTTAAATAAACTATTGCGATGTTAAATAAACTATTAAATGCAAATTACACCAAACAAAATTTTCTTATTTGATAAATCCTCATTGCGTAACGATATTCAAGTGATACTATATTGTATATGTGTTAAAGACCCAGAAATATATTTCAGCTTACCATGTCCTTTTTAAATTCAAAGAGCACTAAAAACAATTTAAAAATTTAACAGATTTGGAATTACAGAACTAGAAATAAATGAAATGAAATGGAAATGAAATGGAATGAAATGGAAATGAATGGCTCTCCTTCCAGTGAATATAATTTAAAAAACCAATTTGTATTTCTATATGAAAGCGCCAAAAGAAAAGTTTAATTTTTAATCGATATTTTAGAGAAAAATGGAATAAAAATAAGCTTTATTTATATATATATATATATATATATATATATATATATATATATATATATATATAAGAAATTCAGAGATATTCCCTATTCAATATTTTCTTTTTTTTTTTTTTTCAATTTATAGCTTTGTAAGTTTAAACACTTTGATACCAAATGGTGAAAGCTGTGCTGGAATTTACGAAAGATCACGTAGTATATGAAAGATTCATTTCTCATACACTTTATAGTTTAATTTCTTTTTGTTAAAATTGAAGCCTATTTCTATAAGCTTTTAAAAAATTTTTATGATAAATTTATTATAGAATATTATATATAATATAAATAAAATGGAAATGAGTTTTTGAAGATATTATTTTTAATTCTATTTTTATTCTTTCCTTTCTGTAGTAAAATTGGTTGTTTAAGTGAAAGTTAACAACAAAAGGAGATGGAAACTGAACTTAACCATACAGATTTTTATGTTCAGAAGCGAATTGATTACATTAGAATTTTTGTTATAAAACTAGACTTAAATATGTATATTCCTATCGTTGTGATAGATCTAAAAACACATGAGAAATATAAACTTTTTCCTTTAAAAAATTGTTTTCTGTATTATTTAAGCGGACTATATTTTGAAAATATTACGAACACACTACAAAAAATAACATTCATAAAATAGATGAATCAATTTGCAGTTGGGTCAATTTTCAAAGACTTGACAAAAGTATCTAAATTAAAGCAAACTTTCGGTACTTCAATTCACTTCAATAATTTTATTTCAGTTTGAAAATAAGAACTGAGAATGTATTTCAAAAAGTAAAGCTTAAAAAAAAGATTATTTTAAAATGCCAAATATTAGGACTTAAACAAAAACGCGGAAATTCATTTAATCGACAAAAAATAGTTATTTAAAGTTTTGATTAAAAAAATAAAATAAATATAATATTTTTTATAAGTATATTTTATTTTCTAAAATTTGAGATAAGAAAACCTTTTAAAAATTTACTATAAGCTTAAAATATTTCTTTTTATCTTAATTCATAAGTGATAAATTTAAAAATTGCTTTCTCCCCCTAAAAATGTTTCTTAAACTTATTGAAAAAAATTAGTTTAAAAATTTGTTAAAAAAACATATTTTCTTTTTTTCCTTTTCACTTTTACAAATTCAAATTCTGATGCCAGAGAACAAAAACGAAAAGATTATATACAACAGAGTTAAGATTACACAATATATAATCTCTGCGTTTTTAATTTTAATCTTTACATAATACTAACACGGGGAAAAATGAAAAAAAAATAGAATTTTCGCGCCGAAATTTCACACGGCTGCCATTTTTGAAATCCGGCAAAAATGTTTTGGCGTTGGAGGATGTCTTGGGTTAAAATTGCTCATGCGAAAACGAAAAACTAGTTCATTTCGATCGAAGCGCTTCGGGCTCTTTAAACCGCGTGTTCAGTATATATCCTTCAACTTGTCTACTGGAGCTCATTTATTTGGTATCTTTGATCTGGAGCTCCTTCGACACGGTTGCATAGTACCTTTGCTACGGAGTATTCCTCCCTCGACACTCCCGTTATTAATTACTCAGGCTGATCAATTGGTAAGTCTTAAATTGTTTCTAGATTGAAGTAAATCGAATTGAGTTTGACTCTACTCCGAATATATATTCTTGGGGTTAAAGTTCTAAAAGAATTACATTTAGGAAATATGCTTATATTTTTCGTGATAGTATTCCATACTAAGGAGAAACATTTATTTTTTTGTTAATAATGGGTTCGGAAATAGTAATTATTATTTTTACTGTTGAGGATTTATGGTAAAAACATTCCTAATTTTTTTTTATGGTCTTCGTACCATAATATATGCATAACGTGCAGATATTAAAAGGTTTTTTTCTTCTTATATCTTGTGTAAATGCGTTTCCTTTGTCCTCAATAAAAAAGACAAAACTGAATATTGATTTTATTCACTAAAAAAATAATAATTTAATACAAAAAAAAACTCTGCAGATGCCTTATTTCTATAAATAAAAGTTTTCTTAGTATATAACATTTAAAGAATATATATATATATTATATATATATATATATATATATATATATATATATATTCTTATATATATAATTCTTAATATATATATATCCATTGCGTAAAAAAGAATCTCATGAAGTGAAGTAAAAAAAAATGTTGATTACTTTTATAAAGTGGAACTTAAAAGATAAAATTGCCCTGTTAAATACATAATTATCTTTTTCAAAAAAATTAACTAAGTGATTATTCTTTTGGAATGAGTGAAAGTGCTATCGTTAAGAACATGTTAGTAATTTTCAAAAGTTTTTAACTTATTCAACATTGATCAATAATTTTTTAATAAGGTTTCCTCCTTTTATTGGAAGAAGCAATATATTCATCACTTTCGTCCTATTTTACTGATTCAGTATCATAAAATAAGTTCTATATTTTACATGATTATAGCGATTAATTGAATTACTTATAATTTGTAAGAGTTTTTTTAATATGTGTAAAACAAAATATTGGGAGTGAGACTTTAGATAAATTTCATTTTTCTAAGAATTATTACATTCATTTACATTCATTTTAGAAACATAGATACTTTTCTGTTTTCATTTTAAATAGTACATGAAAATGGCAATCTTTTATATAAAAAAAATATAATAATAAAAAAAACGTTATTTATTCCATAGTGGAAGAAAATAAGAAAATTTCCTCTTTTGTTTCGAAAATGAAACTATAGCTGTTTGAAGTGACTATTCATGATGTCGATTTTAAATTTTCCCTGATCAACACCTCAAAGTCTTGCATATTTTTCAATAATGAGCATTATCCTCAATTACATTCTTCTTTTATGTTGCCGAAAGATGTAGCACGAAATTAGGTTTGAAAATAATTTTCTCGGATTCTGTTTAACCAAAAGAAACAGCAATATTTTAATAGTTAAAATTTTATCGAAACTGAATTCCAAAGTAATTCCAATGAGCACAAAAAACGCATTTTTTGAAGATCCTACCTTAGAAATATGTTTTCTAAACTTTGTGACAAATCTATACGGAACTTTATCACTAACCTTCTGAGTCGTCCTTTTTAGGGAAATTTAATTCCCTACCTATTTCCAATCAACTTCAAAAAGCGGACAGGATTCCTTGTTATGCAGATTAGATAAAGTATTTAAGTCAAACGGAATAGTAAAGTTAGAGCAGTAGGAGATAGAGATTGAAGCAGAAAGTTATAGTGAAGTTAAATTGAAGATTTCTTGTTGGAAGATTTAATCTCAGATAAAAGCTGAGCTGAGCTGAGCTGAATTGCAGTATGGTAAATATTAGTCTTATTATTGCGAATGAAATTAAAATTAAATGTTCAATAAGAACATAGAATATAATTCTGGGATCTCTTATCGTGGTAATCTCTGCGTGATCGTTATTTAATTGTTAATTAATTGGATCATTAATTAAGTTAATTTAAAGGATATTACCTTTAAAACCTCATAATACTAGTTAGATATATTTGTTAAAAAGTCTTTGATTCTATTTGGATAAGATAACCAAATAAAGAAAGTTGTTTATAAAAATGGCTACTGGTTCTTACATGACTCCTATTTATTCTCGTTCTCAAAGTGAGGTCCAAGGAGACCTTCACAACTTCAATTACGTTCCTTGGTACTTATAAATTATTTTAGATTTGTGAACTATCACATTTTTTTATGATAAAGCAATTAAGAATTTTTTTTTACCTGTACGTAATATATAAAAAAAATCTTTTTGTTTTTATACGTAAAAACTTCGAATTGAAAATATTATTCACAAACCAAGATTATTTTCATTATTTATTGATATGTTAATCACGCATAACAGTTTGTGAAACTTATAAATAGTAAATAAAATTCTAATCGTGTGTTCTGATATAAATTATAATACATCAATGCGACACTTAATCAACCATCAGAATGCATTATTTACGCTTGAAAGAATTTGCAAAACTTACTACAAACATTTCCATTATGCAATAAATAGACCAAGTGTCAACAATTATGCTATTCACGTCTTAAATTTATTCACATTTTGCGACTCCATTAAATCATTTCAATAACATTATGAAATTAAACCTCATCACAAACTTTTTCACCATTAAACTTAACTAATCTTATTCATTTCTTACATTTAATAATTTTTAACTAATATCGTTTTAATTTATTCCGAAGTATAGATAAATTGTCTCATGAAACTATCTTGAAATAGTTATAAAATACTTTATAATGTTGCTACTATTTGTTTAACCCCTTTTTATAGCGAAAACGTTTAAAGTAATTTTTTAATTGATTACAAGTTTTTCCTCCCCCCTTCACCACAAGCGCGTTTTAAAAATCTTTACTACAAAAATTCTCAGAATTTTTAGTTTTTCGTGCACGACAAAGCAATATAATTTCACAAAGAAAGAAAAAAAGATGGAATGCACTTTTTAAAGTCTGTGCAATTGCGTTAATTAGTTTTAAAAAATATTTTAGACAAAAAGAATATTTTTCACCCTTGTCCTGTTTAAGATGTTATTTTGTATAATTGTGAAAAAAGTAATAAGAGTATATACAGTGAAAATCGCTTAACACGAAACCGAAAGGACCGAAATATTTTTTCGCATTCAAAAAATTTCGCGTTAAAGGATATTGCCAAAAAAAATCATCTATCCATAAAATTTATTTGAGTTTATTACATTTACATAGGTGTGTTTTATGCATATATTTTATAAAAACCTACGAAACAAAAATATTCGCAAGAGCTTAATGAAATTTTTTTCTAATTTTTTGAAAAACAAAACATTTATCGAGTTTTTGGAAACTAATCTAATATTTTTCTTTGCATTATTCTTTTAGCATCCAATCGTCCACAAATGGTTCGATATCGTTCATTTTGCTATTCTTTTTACCATTGGAATGTGCGTCTAAATAACTGCGCATGCTTTTCACGACGTACCTCATTTCGAACGATGTGAGAACAGGAGCTGCATTATTCATTTCATTTAGATAGTCGGAATTTGCATCCATGATAGTTTTGAGCTTGGAACCCATTCTAAAATGTCTTCGTCATCGGGACTTATCCTCATCTACTGCAACGAGACAATAGGACAGTGCGATCGGTTTTCTGCAGTGGGTTCGCTCCCAGAGGCAAGTCTTTTCCCGTTCGAGAGAAAAAAAGTATTTTTTTGTATTAGGTCATTTTCACCGTCTCTCCTTCGATGCATTTCACTGCACTGCGCTCAATGAAGGGAGGCTTTCCACAAACAGTGCATTTTTCGTCGATGGCCCTTTTGCCAACTCATTGGGAATAGTTATCATAAAAGCATTCTTCTTTGTTTCCAAAACGCACTCTGATGGGGGGTCTATCTCCATTTTACCCTCATCGCGTTTCATGTAGTTCGCAGAGGGTCAAGTTTTCGGAGGGATGGGTGGCTTCTGCTGAAAGACATCGTTCCTTTTCACGGCTCTCTTGTATTGAGGGCTCGCTGATAATGTTCGAACAGCCTCGACGCTTTGCTAATGTTCTGTAATATCAAACATTAGTTCGCGGTGCTTGTATATATTAACGAAGGTAAAGAAGTTCTTTTTCTTTTATAACATATTAAAGAAAGCTATCGAGATCATAGGTTTTTTAATGGAACGATCATTCACACACACACACACAATATTGTCAAAGGAATATTATACATATTTTTAAAAAATTCCTAAAAATAATATTATAATTATTGATTTTTTTTTGGCTTGACATTGACATATACGTAGTTTGAATCAGAAAGTGTAACCAAACCGATTGTGAATCCTACCCTCATTAATTTCAGTGTTGCGCAGGCTTGTTTTTAAAAAACAAAGCTCCGTTAAAATTAATACCTAAGATAAAAGAAAATTATATAATCACTATAATATATATAACATTGTAAACATTTTTAAATGCCAAAAAAAAAAAAAAAAAAAAGATTTTTAAAGTGTGGGAAAGCATTGCATTATACAATATTGGAAGTGCTGTTTATTAAAAGAGTGTTAACTAAATAATAAATAACTTTTTTTAAAAAAAAATCTTGATAAAGATAAATTTAAATTCATTAAAATAAATTTATTTCGGACACATTAGATCCGTTAAAAAAATAAGGTAGAAAATTTAACATTAAACTAAAATTAAAAATAAATATATTATTTTCCAAATATACTCTTCAATGTTCAGTTTTTTTTTTTTTTTTTTTTGTAAAAAATACATTGGTATACAAGCGAATTTTTTTAAACAAAAATTCTGTTTTGTATACCATTCAAACAATTTCACTTAATAGCCACATCTGATTCCAGATATATATTGAATAAATACAAATAATTAAAAATCCAATTAACATGTATGCATAACGAGAACTGTAACTATAAAACATAGCATGTTAGCGAATAGCATAGCATATAGCATGCGACTAGGAAACATAGCATAGTATGCTAAGCATTTTTGCCTATAATTCGTGGCCGCGGTAGCCGAACAGTCATGGTCGGCATTTCTTCGGTCGAGGCGCGGGTTAAAGGTCTCGTACCCCTGAAGAGCCATCGTTGAATCAAAATCCTCACTTTAGAGTGGTGTGGAAGTTTAAAGAGTGAATAGCATCTCAATGGCTCTAAATTACCAAGTTTGAAGTCCATAGCCCCAAACGGAGACGTAATAACAATCAATGTTATTCGAACTCAGCTTTTCTCGGAACTATACATGCTGTTTTTATCTTATGTTTCGAAAGATGTTTAAATAAAATAAATGTAAATTTTTTTTCTGTTAAATAAATGTTAAGTTGAAGAAATGTTTCTTTTAACAATGCCCGCTTTAAAACTGAAGAATATAATTCTCAAGTTGTATACAATTTCACTTATTTAAAATTGGAAATTAACGATTTTACGATTGAAATCCAAAAGAGAATTACTATGTCTGATAGATGTCTTAATGAAATACGAAAATATATGAAAACAAAAGAAAAACAAAAAAAAATGCTATTGTATAAAAGTCTTTTAAGATCAGTGCTAGCTGCATGGCCCGGCGTTGCACGGGCTATCTCTACTGTTATAAATTTTCCCTTTCTTTCCCAAAACCTAACACTCATTTTCAAAATGACTTCCCCCCCTTCCACCGCTTAGCCCGGCGTTGCTCGGGCTTTCTATTTTCCTCATGACACCAGCCTTTCTGTGTGTGTGTTTGTACGCGCACAATGTGAATGATTTCTGAAATTATGTCAAAAAATTTTCCTTTTTCGAAATTTGCTCCATTCCACTTATTTTTGATTTAAGACAGGTTTCTTTCCCCTCTCTATAGCCCGAACACGTTTTTCTTAGTGTAAAGTTATTGTTCTATCTTCCCCTCCTTCTCACAGATAAGATATAGCTTCAAATTTCGATGCATGACTTATAAAAAAAATATTGCGTTAGAATTTAAAGAATTATTAATGTGAAGCAATAATAAAAAGAAAACGATTCTGATGCTAAGAGTAGAGCTTTAAAAGGTAGCGTAATACGAAATTGAAAGTTTCTGCCTCCTCAGCTTCGAACTTCCGTTTCATAAAGCGAAGCCGATTTAACAATCGCGCCATCGGTTCCTTCGGGGGAAAACATTGAATTGAGCTTTAAAATAAAGGTAGATTTTTTTCGGGCTTCTCATTTTTATGTCAATGCTTTCAAATTTCATATATATAATAGACGATGTACTATTGCTGACATTTTAGGCAATTTTTTTCGTTTAATTTTGCAGCCACCGGAAACCCAAAAGTACATTTTTTTAAAAAAAGAATAGTTTATGTATGGAACAGAAAATTTCAAAGTTACAAAATTATTAGATCGTGTTTTAAAAACCTAATTAAATTGAAAGAAAGATATTGTTTTTTTAACGGTAATTTTTAAGATATTTTATCAATCTTTGTACAGATAACGTATAATATTGTTCTACACACGGAAAAAAAAGAAAAGCATGAACACTAAAAAAAATAGTGCAAAATATTTTTTCAAGCGGAACAACTTATAATTCGTATTCAAAACAAGGAACCGATTTCGACTCATTTTTTATTTAAAAAAATTGTAAAATAATTAAATTGAAAGAAAGATATACATATATAATTTTATTATATTAATTTTTAAATAAATTTATTTACATGTAAAGTTTCGTTGTTTTGTAAAAACAGAATTTTTTCCCTATATTCTCTGCAGATGGCGCCACGATGCATTTTAATGCGTTTTAAGGTTTTTAATTAATATCTTTTTAACTAATTGGAATATCGGAATATAAATGGTCAAAACGGATTCCTCGGATCATTCCCGAAATTTTGATACCTTCTGCTAGTTTTTGCGTCTTGTAGTTCTTGAGAAAATTGGGATATACACCTACATATCTTCCCTACGAATTTTAATGTATAAGATTAACTTATACATGTGAAACTTGATCCATGTCTCAAATAGATGAGAATATGATAAATATCTACGAAAGGAAGATTTTATGAATTATTTTTGAAGGAATTCAAGAAAATGGCACGTGGCGATGAAGACTAAATTTAGAACTTTATCACTCCTATAAAGAATCTGACATCGTTAACTTCAGCAAAGTACAACGAATTAAATGGAAAAGGAATTCGTCAGAATGGACGAAGATCGCACCACTAAAAAATTCTTCAGTGCCCAATCAATTAGAGAAAAGGCTGGCCAAATCTAAGATGGATTGATGGCCTAGAAAAAGACCTCCTAGTTTTGAGAACTAAAAATTGGTGACCACTAACAGGAAGAAGGCTTGCCTGTAAAAGGCTTTTTGAGAAGGCTAAAGCACACCTTTGGCTGTCGAGCCACTGAGTTGGAGGAAGGGGATGTTAAGTTCAAAGAAGAATCCTTCTTTGATTTTAAAATAATATACAATTCAAACAATAGGAGAACGTTTGCTCCTATCACCCATTCGTCTTCTCGAATCATTAGAATAAATTATACGAACTTACATAACAATCAAACGAAATTCTTTCTTTGTTTTCTGAAGTATGAAAGCAATACATATTTGTCATTTTCTAAGCGTTTTATCTCTGACATCTTATAAGTTACTCATTGAAACTCTGATTCATTTGACCAGTAAACAATGGATGTTTCAAAATCTTAACTTGAGAATAAGAAAAATAATATTTTAAGAACCGAAATATATTATAAAATCATACCATAATAAAGTTGAATATCCTTTATTTTCTAAGCGTAATATTTTGTTCTATAATTTATGGTAATGCACATTTAGTATTAATTTTTTTCTGTAGTAAGTGAAAATCGTACATTTTTCTTACCAATCCCGAGGAAAATTTCGTGCTATAACATGGATATTATTTTACACATATTTTATTTTCATTACATATCGGGTCAGAAACCCGGAAAAATGTATAAGTCTGTATAAATTTTTCATTGGTTCTTTATCATTGAATTCAATTCCAATAATACTTTGTTTCTAGAATGAGACTTTAGCATGTGTATTCAGAAAAGCACACTGTTTCGCAAAACCATTTAATGAATCACTAAAGTGCATGTAATAGTTTCTAATGAATGAGTTGTAGTTTTGTGCTTATCTTTTAAGCCACTTGGCCATGGGTCAGAACTATGAGGTCCGTCACCGATAGCCCTCGTGTTGTTGTTGTTGCTAATGCCACCTGTTTAGCAGAGCCAGATCGAGGTTCATGAAATTCCTCATGGCAAAGGGCTTAATTGTACGCTTGTCTCTAGTACCTTACATGTGGTTCGGTTCCTCTCCAATTTTAAGGAAGTACACCCTGGGGCAAAATTTAATTGTAATTATAAAAAAGAATAAAATCATCACATTGTAATATAAAAATTATTCATAACAATACTCATAAAACGTAATAATTATAAATAAATAACATAATAATAATTATAAATAAATAACATAAGAATAGTCATAAATAAATAACATAATAATAGTAATAAATAAATAGCATAATAATAATTATATATAAATAACATAATTATGTAATAATATTTATAAATAAATATAATAAAAACAATTATTATATAAATAACGAATATATGATTATATAGGATATAATAATAATTGTATTTTTATATTATATAATTAATAAATAAATAACATAATAATAGTAATAAATAAATAGCATAATAATAATTATACATAAATAACATAATTATGTAATAATATTTATAAATACATATAATAAAAACAATTATTATATAAATAACGAATATATGATTATATAGGATATAATAATAATTGTATTTTTATATTCTATTATTAATAAAAAAATAACATAATATATATTAACATTAATAATGAATATCAATTAAAAAGTACTGGAAACTTGCAATATTCCAAAAACAGCAAAAACATCAAGGTAATCGTATTGTAATGTTATGGCCCATCTTGGCGAACATAAACGGCGCGTGCCCGGTGATATCAAACTAGTTCCCTTTTCAGAATGAGAAAATTACTTTGCGCTACGTCCTGGCCAATAAATACAATTCAATTGTATTTTAGCATTTATATGTAAAGACTTTTCCTTCTCCACAAATTTCTTTTTTTTCTCTCTCTCTCTCTTTCAATATCTATCTCTTTAAGAAGTTATCTTTTAAATAAGCAAGATTTGATCAAAATGTTATGGATTTTAATTATTTTATGATTGCGTGTACTCAAACGATAAAAACTAATTATAAGTTAAAGCTTATAAAACTTTTTATTCCACTTAATCATTATTTCAGATCCACGTGTAAAAGTGAATTAACAAATGATTTATCAAAATATTCATTGATTGGGAATTAATTGCCGAACACAAATCCTTTGAATTTATTTAAGCAAGATTTGTTTATTTTGAACCTTTTGGAATTACATGTATTTCAGAAGAATTGAGTTGTAAACTATTCTTAATCCTCATGTCGAATTAGTTGAATTCAGTTAAACTAATATATGGCTGTTTAACGTTTATTATGATGTATTAGTGATTGTTCATGATATGAAATGTAAAGTACCATTACTCGAGAAGAAGCGTATAATACTCCTCACCGAAAAATTCTTAATATGTTAAAGGAGAATATCTGACAGAGAGAGAGCGAGAAATTTTAAAACAAATTTGGACGCTCTATATCACAGAGTTCTGTGAATTAAATATTGATCCATGTATAACTATTCCATAAAAAAAAAGAAAGAAACTTAGAATTTTAGCCGTGGCAGTCTCATAGAGACCGTTGTTTCTATCCAGTTAGGGTTTTCATGCCCTCATGTAATTCAAGACCCGCAGTGCTGCTGTATGTTCAATTTGTCCTCATTCAAAGTCTTCATGACGGACCTCGCTATTTTGAGCCACAGTCTATTGCCGAGGACGATACCTTGGTGTTGCCCTCTCCAGACTTCATCCTCAACATGGTGGGACTTCAGTGGCTCTTGGTTTTGTAACCGTGACTTTAAAACGTCAGCCACCAGCTCGCAACAATGATCACCGTGACCACAGGGGCAATTTAAAACGTTAATAAAATCAAACCTTGATTGGGCTCAACGATTCGGAATCAGTGAAGAAGTCAAGCTTTAATGCAAGACTTTATTAAGAAACCGAATTTTTAATCTTATTTTAAAAAAAAGAGTCAACTGAACCAGTTTTACAATATATAGGGGAAAATAATTGATCCATAAATAACAATACGATTTTTAGGTTGTTTCAATGAATGGAAAAACCGTAGAATTTTCCTTTCAAAGACTGCTCCAGTTTCAAATCTAAGATTATATTCATGTTGTTTTTTTATCACAGATGGTGTATCTTATATATACACTATCTCCAAAAAATCCAAAAATAAAATAGGATTCTCTAGAACTTCTTCGATAGTAAAATTCAAGCAATTAAGAATGGTGAATGCCTAATCACCAATGACACTCTGGAAAGACTTTCTGGCCTATTAAAAAGTAAGAGACTTGATACACCCCTGAGAAAACGTGATAGAGCCATCTGCTAATTCCTAGGAATAGTGAGCTGGTGACGCCAACGAGGTCTTTTCCCAAAATACCGTGAGCAGGCGGTATTCTCCAAAGTGGGTTTAATTTTATCCTTTGAATGGAGAAGAGTTGTACAAGCGTTTCCTCGCAAGGTGTCTGCAGTTGGAGAAATTATCGGCTATCTCGTTACCATTCAATCCAATAGGATAGGGCACCCATTGAAAACATGTAGAGTGTCTCGAAGAAAGTCGAACCACAATATCCAGAATATTTAGGCTTGTCCAATGTGAAAGGTGCTGTATCAGGTGCACGACTGTCAGTTAAAATCCAAATGTCTCTGAAGACAATTTCAGAAGCCCTTTCAATGAATTGCAATCCATTATCAATTGCAATAAGATCAGACCAGAAAATAGAACAGCAGTTATTATTAGATTATGTTTCTTAAAGTAGCAGTATGTAATTGAAATGATGGGGAGGAGCCTTAAACACACCCAAAATACACCATCTGAGTTACTCTTTTCCAAAATTTCAGAGCGAGTGAACTGTTTAATCATTTTCGCCATATTGCGTGTTAAAAGGAATGGAACACAAATCGTTACTCCTTTACATCTCTTTGGCGGCCACTTTTTTCCTTACTTTTCCAGGATCTGGTCGATCCTGGTCCGTGATTTCAAAAACGAGCTGCCAATACTCTCCGGAAACAGAAAATCACTGTTGCTCTCATTCAAATATCCTCGTCAGAAAGTTGTCGCTTGTTTTTTCCTCGGTCAAACGTTGCACGACACTCGAATGGATGATCGCGTGAGGATTTTAATGATGCGTGAGTTTTAGATTTACATTCGGGAACACTTTGCTGACAGGATTCGTGTGTTGGGGAACTCGGCACTCTTTATCAATGTGTTCATCTGGTAAAACATTCATTAACGGAGGAGAGGCTTCGTCTGCTATTCTCCACGCTGGATTAATAGGAAAGAAGTTGTTTCACGACAGAGTGCTAAGTGTAATAAGTTTCTGACATGAATCTACAGTCATTCCACTAATGGGCTGATTGAAAGGCAGATCTTTTTAAAAAGATCATATACCTATGCATGTTTCTATTCATTTGTGAAGTGATGTAGAACAAGTATTGATATAAATAGTACAATGTTTTCATTTTTTATTGAGACATCGTATATACCAAGGGTGGCCAACCTTTTAGGAAAGAGTACCACTATTTAATAAAAAAAAAGATTTTTCGTGCCACTTCCAACTTTTTCAACAAAAAAAAAAGGAAAAGTGAAAAAATGTTACTTATCGGAGTTGTACGCAAATAGCACATTTTTAAAGCAGGTCTCTCTCTCTCCCCATATATATTAAATATGAAAAGTCGTGCTATAAGATATGAATTGTATTCTTGATAGGATACTCTTTGGTGAGTTTTTAATGATTTACGCTATTCATTTGTGAATATACTGTGTTTTTAATTTGAACATTCGGTTTTTAGAAATTTTTAATTTGAACTTTCGGATTTTTTAGTTTGAACTTTTGGATTTTTTAGTTTAAACTTTTGGATTTTTTAGTTTGAACTTTCGAATTTTTTAGTTTGAACTTTCGAATTTTTTAGTTTGAACATTCGGATTTTTTAGTTTGAACTTTCAGATTTTTTAGTTTGAACTTTCGGATTTTTTAGTTTGAACTTTCGGATTTTTTAGTTTGAACTTTTTGATTTTAGATATTTTTTAATTTGAACTTTCGAATCTCAAATATGTTTTAATTTGAACTTTCCGATCTCAAATATTTTTTATACATATACAACTATTTTTTCTACCTATACAACTATTTTAAAGATGGGTGCATCATCTTGGGTGTTTGATGGTTCACTTATATTATGCACTAAATTGTTTTTAAATTTTAATATTTTAATGTTGCAATATCTTTCAGAATGCGATGGCGAATAGTTTACTTTTTCAAGTATAATGGTTTAATTTTAACTTTTTAATTTTTAATTTTTTAATTTTGAAATTTGGATATTTTCCAATTAACTTACCAAGTTGCAATAGGGGGAAGGTTGGCGTCATCAAACTAGTTTAACCCCACTTATCGGTCCTAAGTCCGAGATTGCACTTGGATATTTTATAAATTTTTATTTTACTTTATAATTTTTTAATTTTGTTTGAAAAGATGGAATTTTATCTTTTATATTCGCCATTGATATTTTGAAATGGGATTTAGTATTATAAGATTCATATATTTCAATTTTTCACTTGATAATTGTATTGATTTTATATATTTAAATATATATATATATATATATATATATATATATATATATATATGTGTGTGTGTGTGTGTGTGTGTGTGTCCTTCATTGTATGTTCTCTTTACTGTCTCTGTGTTTTTTTCGAATGAGATTGGTGAATGTTTATCTCTTGTCTGTAGAGAATTAAAATATATATATATATATATATATATATATATATATATATATATATATATATATATATAATGAGTGGAAATTTAAAAATAATATAATAAATAAGACAACATTACAAACTTAGACTGATTATAAGTTTTTACTGGTTCAGTCAGTTAACTATAAAATAAAAATGAGTGACTTGGAACGTTCTAATTCTAAGTAATTTTTAAACAGTCAGTACTTATTTAATATGGCTTTTGAATATGCTGCGTTTTTTTAAACTAAATTATATCTATATTAAAACTACCTCTTGAATATCTAACAGAATTATAGGTTGTTTTTAGTATATATCAGCTAATTTTGAACGATATTTTGATTTTACGTTCATAATAGAAAAAAACATTTTTTCACAAACTTATGTTAATCCAAATTTTGTGGGGGTTATTGTCTGATACAACTGCATTTCAATAAAATTGTAAAAAAAATTTTATTTACTGTCTTTTTTAATTTTTTTTAGTTTTTCAGAAAATATACTTATGCCTCCGTGCCGCAGGTTGACCACCCCTTGTATAGACGATCACTAAAAGAATAACTTTTTTCCATTTATTGCTAAATGTTTAAACTTTTAACAACGAAGTAATCTACAGAGATCAATCTTCTCCTGTTGCCATCTCGGAAGTATTTTATTTAAACCATATTGCTCAGTTGAAGACCCAAAACATTATTTCATGTATAATTCGTTTATAAATTTCATTTTAATAGTTTTTATACGATAAATTCAAGTAAGGAGTCATGATAAAAAGAAAAAAAGACCTAAGAAATAAAAAGACCACATGCATTGAAAATAATTACCCGTGATACAAAAATTGCTACTTTTTTGATTAATTGAAATGAAGTACATTTAAAATAACGTAAATAAGGGGAAAAACATTTGTTATAAACCACTAGCTGACCTGGCCACGCTTTGCTGTGGCTTTGTTGTAATATGTTCATTTAATATTATTCTAAGATATTTAATGCAATCAAATTAATATTTGCTTACAATTTCGGAGAGTTGAAATTAAGCATAACGTTTTTTTAATTCTATTCATCTCCTATTTGATTACAGTATAATGCATGAATTACTTAAAAGTAACAAAAAATGAAGATTTAATTTCATAAATGAGATGAGTAACGGGGATTTTTAGCAATTTATAATAAAAGTTTTGTCATTTTAAGTTATAACAAAAAATAATTTTGATATAATTAATAGCTATTCGGTGTACAATATTTTTTGGTAACCTGTCTTTTGCTAACTCAAATAGAATCGACGGTTTCCCCACACGTTAATACGTAACTTATAGTTGCCCATGCGGGAAACGTAGATTTTCTGAGTCCGAACCCCAAATGGTCATTGTTCGGCTTAGAGATTTATTTATGGTCATCACGAAGACCAAGCGAATCGGGAATTGGAGCCTTTTGAATGGTATTGGAGATTCTGACGATATCAGTGGAATATGTTGCAACAGTAAGATTTCTCCTTTAAACTTTATAATCAAAATGGTTGCTTCAAAAAGTTTCCCGGTAATTCTTTTGATGATCAAATGTGTACCGTTGCATTTTCGAGGAGGATTTAAGTTACGCAGCAGATTAACCAGTGATTCAACCCAGCAGCAGATTAACCAACCGAAGATTGTGTGTGTGTGGTGGCATTCCTGATAAATCCAGGGAATTCAAAAACTCAGTTGGAAAATTTAGGGTTTAGTTTTTATCAACAATAGTGTCGATTAATTGAAAAGGCAGAAAATCACCTGGTAACAACTACGTATTTGGAAGTTTATTTTGTCGACATCAAATATTTTCTGCCTAAATAACTGGATTACAGAACCAATCATAAACTAGATAATTATTCAATATATCCGGAAGACACACACACACTCTCAATCAGTTTTTTTTTGTCTGAACAATACAAAAATTGTCTTGTTTCTCACCCAGAAAATCTCCAGGAAAGCACTTTTCACACACCAAGAATTTTAAAGTAAGCCTCTGCCATGGTTCGCGTAAAATACAGTCGTCTGGCATTATTTAGCTTAGTTGCGGGAATTTCTCGAATTAGGTTGAATATTCAGATTAGCAGTCCCGCAATACGTCGGGGACTCGCTATTTGCGTCCCTATGTCTGCAAGTTAAGCCGATGCTACTGTCCATGAATATTAGGGTCGTCCGGCATTACCCAGCAAATTATCTGGAACTTCTAAAATCCAATTTCAGATTCTCATTCCCCGCCGCGAAACGCTCACACAACTAACTTTCCGTGCCCCAGCTCCTGCAAGTTCAGCCGCTCGAGGGAATGAAAATTCACACGCAGGACTCAAACTCGAAGCCATCTCACTTAATTCCAGCAATATCCAGCAAAGTTACGGGAGTTTCTGACATCTGATTTCAGATTCTCGTTTCTTGCCGTTAAATGAAACCGGAGGCTACTTTCGGTTATACGACATAATCTGGCAAAGTTACGGGAATTTTTAAAATCCGGTTTAAGATTCTGGTTCACCATTCCAAAATACACCAGAAACGCACTTTTCTCGCTCCAAGACATTTAGGATAAGCTTCTGCCACGGTCCACGTATTAAACGGTCGTCCGGTATTATCCGGCAAAGTTAAGGCAATTTCTCCGATCGGATATACGCCAGAGACCAAATTTTCGGGCTCCAAAACTTTTAAGTTAAGCCCGTGCCACGGTGTGATTAAAATACGGTCTTCCTGCATTATCCGGCAAAGTTACGGGTATTATTGGGAACCGATTCGAAATTCGGATTCCACGCCCTGAAATACGCAGGGTGCGCACTTTTCGTGCATCTTGGCCGACAAAATACGCTTCCGCAGACACACGCGCATTGTGACATTTTCCAAATTTTCCCGTCTCCCGGATTCTTCACATTTACGGCAATAAATAAATAATATCATTAATTCAGATAAAAATTATCCAATATTTTAAATTGGATGAAATGACACACAATATGCAAAGTTATATTAAGATCAGTTGAGTAGTTTCTTATATATAAAGATATTAAACAATAAGAAATAGGCAAGTAAAAAAATAGCAAAACATTAGTTTACATAAATTTAGAAGTAAATTTTGATTTTTTTAAAAATTAAAGACTGATTTGGAAGAATGTAACCCAAGCCCGTGCCACGGTGTGATTAAAATACGGTCTTCCTGCATTATCCGGCAAAGTTACGGGTATTATTGGGAACCGATTCGAAATTCGGATTCCACGCCCTGAAATACGCAGGGCGCGCACTTTTCGTGCATCTTGGCCGACAAAATACGCTTCCGCAGACACACGCGCATTGTGACATTTTCCAAATTTTCCCGTTTCCCGGATTCTTCACATTTACGGCAATAAAAAAATAATAACATCATTAATTCAGATAAAAATTATCCAATATTTTAAATTGGATGAAATGAGACACACGATATGCAAAGTTATATTAAGATCGGTTGAGTAGTTTCTTATATATAAAGATATTAAACAATAACAAATAGGCAAGTAAAAAAATAGCAAAATATTAGTTTACATAAATTTAGAAGTAAATTTTGATTTTTTTAAAAAATTAAAGACTGATTTGGAAGAATGTAACCCAAGCCCGTGCCACGGTGTGATTAAAATACGGTCTTCCTGCATTATCCGGCAAAGTTACGGGTATTATTGGGAACCGATTCGAAATTCGGATTCCACGACCTGAAATACGCAGGGCGCGCACTTTTCGTGCATCTTGGCCGACAAAATACGCTTCCGCAGACACACGCGCATTGTGACATTTTCCAAATTTTCCCGTTTCCCGGATTCTTCACATTTACGGCAATAAAAAAATAATAACATCATTAATTCAGATAAAAATTATCCAATATTTTAAATTGGATGAAATGACACACAATATGCAAAGTTATATTAAGTTCAGTTGAGTAGTTTCTTATATATAAAGATATTAAACAATAAGAAATAGGCAAGTAAAAAAATAGCAAAATATTAGTTTACATAAATTTAGAAGTAAATTTTGATTTTTTAAAAAAATTAAAGACTGATTTGGAAGAATGTAACCCAAGCCCGTGCCACGGTGTGATTAAAATACGGTCTTCCTGCATTATCCGGCAAAGTTACGGGTATTATTGGGAACCGATTCGAAATTCGGATTCCACGCCCTGAAATACGCAGGGCGCGCACTTTTCGTGCATCTTGGCCGACAAAATACGCTTCCGCAGACACACACGCATTGTGACATTTTCCAAATTTTCCCGTTTCCCGGATTCTTCACATTTACGGCAATAAAAAATAATAACATCATTAATTCAGATAAAAATTATCCAATATTTTAAATTGGATGAAATGAGACACACAATATGCAAAGTTATATTAAGATCGGTTGAGTAGTTTCTTATATGTAAAGATATTAAACAATAACAAATAGGCAAGTAAAAAAATAGCAAAATATTAGTTTACATAAATTTAGAAGTAAATTTTGATTTTTTTAAAAAATTAAAGACTGATTTGGAAGAATGTAACCCAATATTTAAAAAGTGTTTTGTGAAGCAAAAGAAAAAAACCACTATTCAAAATTATTACTAGGTTAAAACTTTAAAATTAAGTGTAAATTATATTTCGGATAATAAAGCCAAGAGCAAATTGTTTTACTTAAAATTTTAAATGAGTAACTTTAAACCAAGGAGCCAAAAAGAAAACTGGTTGCGTTCATCCAAATGGTTTCGTAAACCGAACTATTACTGATCAGCGAAATTAAATAGCTTGTTTCTAATGACATACAAAGTTAAAGGGAAATTACGGAGTAATTTATAATGTTTACCAATTCCTTCTAAAAATAGTATTTTTTTAATAAAATTTTGAATTAAGCATTATAGTTCAGTGCAGGATTCAAGTTAAAAAATCAAAGAACCATTTTGAAAAAAAAGTAAATAAATGCCTCCCTTCAAAATCTGTTCGCTTCGGTAAGAAAACATTTTAATGAGCTTTTTGTTTACACGAAGTAAATAGTTGCATGGCTGATGACTCACAACTCATTTAGAACCGTCGTTTTTAATGAATTTGTTCTACTTTTTACAGTCTTCAATTTCAATAAATTCTCCCATTTAAAATATATTTAAGAAGGCTTTTAAGCTTGGTAATGTTCATTTGATCCTACTCTTCGGGTTTCGGGGCTTTAATATTTAAATATAGAAAAAATATCTACTAAATCGGAAACATCCATTCAAATTTTGAAAGGTAGTTAAAAAAAGGCGAAAATAAGATAATTAATTTTTTTATATTTTATAACAAAATGTTTTTTAAAAGGAATTCACAGTCCTATTCGCATTTAGAACTTATTTCTTCATGCCCAAGTTAATAGTTTTAGGATGCATGTCAAATTATTAACGGCCCAAATGTATTATCTTTATACATAAATCCGAATGTTTGGTAATCAAATACCTCTCTTTTCTGATTGGCATTTCTTTAAATCGATTTTTTTACGCGAACTCTTTTTTTTTTATTAATCTCATTGTAAAAGCATCCCATCTCTAGCGCAATATTATATATATCATTATATTTTTTTTACTATTCACATTTCTTAAAAGAGTTGAAACAGTACAATTTTATTTTAAACTAGCTGCATGGCCCGGCGTTGCACGGGCTTTCTCTACTTTTATAAATTTTCCCTTTCCTTTCCAAAATCAGCACTTCTAATACTCTTTTTCAAAATGACTTCCACCCCCTCCACCGCTTAGCCCGGCGTTGCTCGGTCTTTCTCTTTTCCTCATGACACCAGCATTTCTGTGTGAGTGTTTGCACGCGCACAATGTGAGTGATTTCTAAAATTATGTCAAAAAATTTCCCTTTTTCTAAATTTGCTCCATTCCACTTATTTTTGATTTAAGACAGGTTTCTTTCCCCTATCTATAGCCCGAACACGGTTCTTTTTAGTGTTAAATTATTGTTCTATCTTCTCCTCCTTCTCACAGATAAGATATAGCTTCAAATTTCGACGTATGACTTATAAAAAAATGTTGCTTTAGAATTAAAAAAATATTAAGGTATCCGACTACGTTCGGAACCCGGATTTTAAAAAAGCGCATAAATGGATAATTTTCATGACATTTAGTGTCACTCAGATTAGAATACATGCATAAAATTGCTTTAAGTGGACATTTTGATAAAAAAATTTATTTAAATATAACATTTTGGCAAAAAATTAACTTAGAACAACCTTTTTCCAAAATGTTCTCCTTTTTTGAAAAATGGTTCTATTATAATAATATTTTGCCTGTATATAGCACAGAACTCTCTACAGAGGCTCAACTAGAATTTTTGAAAAATTCACATTATTTTCAGAGTTACTTCCAATTGAAATAATTATTCGCGTTTTTTTCTTAAAATTGCTCCCCTCTGTTGTCGTAAAATATGAATAAACCCACTTCTAAGTCATATATTTCAAAATTTTTATTTGAGCCTCTCAACAGAGGTCTGAGCTATATACAAGCAAAATATTATTCTAATAGGATTAAATGACCAAATGACCTATTATTCTAATAGGTCATTTGGAAAAAAGATTATTCTAAGATAACTTTTGGCCAAAATATTGTATTTAAATAAAAAAAAATTGTCAAAATGTCCGTAAAACAATTTTATGCATATATTCTAATCTAAGTTACATTAAATATCATGAAAATTATCCATTTATACGCTTTTGAAAATCACGGTTCCGAACGTAGTCGGATACCATAATGTGAAGCAATAAACAGAAAACGATTCTGATACACTAAGAGTAAAACAAAAAACGTTCTTCATTTTTTAATAATAGTTAGTTTCTAAGAATCTAAGATAATAAAATAATAGATTTCGGATTTTCATGAATCAATCGTTACATATAGTCAGCTTAAAAATGTCTCTAACATGTATTTTGATCCAAAATAACAAAATAATAGACGATGTACTTTTAAATTAACAAAGAATTCATTTAGTAATGAAATAATAGAAATGATATACATATATATATATATATATATATATATATATATATATATATATATATATATATATATATATTAAAATCAAATTTCTATAAGTAGTAAGTAAAAGAAAAATTTACAGATAGCTATTGAAATGATTGCGATTTTCTGAACATTTGAATGTTTGATTAAACATATAAATATATATAAGCTAGGAAAAAAACAGTATGGGGAAAAGCCTAGATATTTATATACACTCATGTCCATAAATTAAGGATAATTCAGAATCACACAGAAATTGAACTCTAAAATAAAAATTTTACCTGTAGAATTATCACACATATCTTGAAGAAGAATATGCAAATTACAGGTAACCACCAGATGGCGCGGATAGTGCGTCACAAAGACGAGAGTGTAAGAGAGGGGTATATAAGAAATGGTGGCAAAGAAGTAAAATTGTTCACAAGCGCTTTAAAGGCTATTTCAGTGCAATAACCGCATAGTTATGGCACAAGGGAAGCATTTGGATGATTTTTTATGTGGTAGAATTATTGGAGGACTGGAATGTGGACGTACCAGCTGGAAGTATCCGAGGAACTTGGAATCGACCAGAGTGTCATCTCCAGGATGATGGTAATGTGATTAGATGTTACAGTACAGGTCGCCCCCGAGTTATAACGCCGAATGAGAACCGGTATATATTTGGCAGTTACTGCCAAAAGAAACAGACAGAGCACAGCATCAGACCTGTCTCGTCAACTCTCTTCAGCTACCGTAACGACAGTTTCAAGGCAGACCGTGTACAGACGCTTAGGGCACATTGGTCTATATGCTCGTAGGCCTGTCAGAAGTATTCCACTTACGGCAACTAACTGTCACCTGCGATTAACCTGGAGTAGAGATGATGCATTATGGACACCACAACAGTGGTCTTGTGTGATGTTTTCCGACGAGTCCAGGTTTAGTTTGCAGTCTGATTCTCGCCGGACTTTTAATATGGAGAGTGCCAGGTACCCGTTACCACCAACAGAACACCATTGAACGACACCGTTACGATGGTGCAGGATGGCTCGTTTGGGGAGGAATTATTCTTGATTCCAGGACTGACCTGCATGTTTAGAGTGTAACGATGACAGGCCACATCTATCGGGATGTCATTCTGGAACAACATGTATGTTTGATTCGGGGCGCCATGGGTGCTGAATTTCTGTTTATTTATGACAACGCCCGTCCTCATCGTGCAAACATTGTAGACGAATGCCTTCAATCGGAGGATATCACCCTTATGGATTGGCCAGCATACTCACCGGACTTGAATCCAATTGAGCATGTGTGGGGTATGCTTGGCTGACGAATTGCAGCCCGTGAACCCCCTCCACCTGTCTACCGGAACTTCGGAGGGCATTGCTTAATGAGTGGCGTAATATTCCCCAAGATCAGATTGATAATTTGATACTCAACATGCCTGGGCGTTGTAAGACCTGTATTGCATCGTCCGGGAGACATACTCCGAATTAACCATCATACTAACCATGTTATACTGTTTTTGTAAATAGGTTATTTTTTGAAATTTGCTCCAAGGAGTAAAAGTTGCAATTTCTATTAATTATGTCAAACATATAGCATCTTTTTTGTTCTTTTCCTTTTGTTTAATAAATAGACTTTACAAATAAGTCAAATTTGTCTTGCTTCTGTCTCTTTCTTTGCCTGAACCTTCATTATCCTTAATTTATGGACATGAGTGTATATACATGTACTGAATAAAAAAACAAACGATCTGATAAAAACATTTTTATACTTTATTTTAATTTTAAACTTTTTTATTCCACTGTGTTTAGTAAATTATTCAAACATGTATCTGACTAAAAAAAAGTATGTTATACAAAACTAACATATTCATTACTTTAACAATAATTTTATGTATTATTATAATAATTTATATAATATCTTATTTATAACGTATATCATATCATTTTATAAAACTTTTTGTAACTAATTTTTTTATTAAATATTATTTAATGTTTTTTTTCTTACAATATTTATTAATTATTATATTTATGAAATTTTATATAAATATTTATATAATTACAGTAATTATTTTATTTTTTAAAATGCAAAGTAATTTTCTGAAATGTGATTTAATAATCAATAAACCTTTTTTAAATTCATTTATTTATATGCAAAGTTTCGTTGTTTTGTAAAAAAAAAAAAAAAATAACATCATCATACAGAATTGTGACAAATTAAAAATGAAAAGGTTTTTTTTTCTGGCTTTATTTTTAAGTTAATGCCTTCGAACTTCATATATCTATTGAAAACAACGGTAATTTTTAAACAAAAAAATGTAACAGAAATTATTTTTAAATATTTCTAGCAAAGAGGAAAAAAGACGAGAAGCACAATTTAAAAAAAAAAAAAAACGTAATTTTTTCAATTTTTTTACAGATTAAAAATTACGGTTTTTGAAAAAAAAATTGTGTTTTTCGTTTTCTTCCCTTTTTGCGAGAAATATTTAAGCATTATTTTTGTAACATTTTTTGTTTAAAAATGACCGTTGTTTGCAATCGAAATATGAAGTTTCAAGGCATTAATTTAAAAATGAAGCCCGAAAAAAATTTTTAACTTTAACAGATAATGCAATCCGAAATTGAATATCCCTTTCAGTTTCGAACCTAGAAACTACCGTTTTATAAAGCAGCGCCTTTGACATCCACGCTGTAGGTTCCTGTGGTAAAAAGCCTTGAAATAATAATTAAAATAAGAGGAAGATATGTTCAATTTCACATTGTGTTATTTGTTACAGTTAAAATTTTTTTCGGGCTTCATTTTTAAGTTAATGCTTTCAAACTTCATATATCGATTGAAAACAACGGTAATTTTTAAACAAAAAACTTTAAAAAAAAAGAAATGCTTACATATTTCTCGCAAAAGGAGAAAAACGAAAAACATTTTTTTAAAAAAACCGTAATTTTTAAGATATTTTATCAATCTTTGTACAGATTACGTATAATATTGTTCTACACACGGGAAGAGATCTACACACGGGGTTTCGTGAGATTATTTTTATAAATAAAGAAGTTATTAAGTATTTAAATAAAATTTTGAGCATTTTTTGAAAAATCGTAAAAAAAAAAAAAAAAAAACAGTTTTTGACATTAAATTTTTTAAATGACTGATTCTAAAAGAGAAAAGCATGAACTTTTTTTAGTGTAAAATATTTTTTTATTAGCGCGAAAGAAAATGCAAGCGGAACGATTTAGAAATATTCATAAAAACGTATCGATTTCCACTCATTTTAAAAAAATCGTAAAAAATACAAAATATAACTATTTTGTAAAATAAATTATACCATATCGTGGCGAAGTAAATGATTTTTCCGAATCTGTAATTATTTTTTGTCTTAGTCTCATGAAAATAATTAGATCGCTTTTTAAAAACGTCTGAAAAAAAAGGAGTTCCGAATTTTCCCTGGCGGAGGAAAATGGTACTAATTATGCATTTTAAGGTTTAATTAATATCTTTTTAACTAATTGGAATATCGGAATAAAAACAGTCAAAACGGATTTCTCGGATCATTCACGAAATTTTGGTACCTTCGGCGAGTTTCTGCGTCTTGCGGTTCATGAGAAGATAAGGACGCATAGTTTGTTTACCTACGAATTTTACTAGTGTAGCTTTTGCGCATGACATTTTTTCCCCATAAATGTTATATTCTAAAACAAGACGATGATTTGCTTCAGAATGTGAAAATTTGTGTGAACCCCCTTTTAAGCCCTTAACTGTAACCCCGTACACCCTACGGGCTACCGATAGCTGGCCCCAACCAATTTGTCCGTACGGGAACTGATATTTTCTTCTTCTATAATCAATTTGCACATGTTTCCAATTCTTACAGTTTTTAAGACATTTAGTTTGCCCATGGTACTGAAATAATTCTCATCCGGGGTTTTCTTTGTGGTGAAGGCGGGAATTTTCCCTTGAAGGAAGGAATTTATATTCTTGAAATTCATCGATAAAGAAGAGGGGAATGTGCTTGAGAAGAGATGAAAATAGTTGAAGAAAAAGCAGCCTGTCCTCATTGCAGTGTAAGACTCAGTACTACACCGTGCTTCAAATTGTGTGTGCGTATTACGTGCGCACACACACACCTTTTGAAAAAGATCGGATGTGAAATTTTTTTGTAAGTAGGAGAGAAATTCTTTTAAAATAGATCAAACATTCTTCAGAGCATGCGCAGAGTGTACTAATAAAAAGCAAACACGTAGAGGGTCTTGTGTTTCACGATTATAAAATAAAAAATGGTGTGAAAACCTTTAAAATTGAAATCTAAAATGATTCTTCCATTTGTGTAAGTATCATGCTTAGTTACAAGTAATAAAAAATGTGCTTTTTTTGGACCATTGTAAGATAAATATTGACTGCTTAAGGGGTTAAGTAACGAGGACAACACCTAAGCTGGCACCACAGTATTCTACATCTCTCGCCGTGAAGTCTTTAACGGTATTACTTTATTTACGCGGTGGACCTTCAGTGTCACCGAGACTAGAACCCTCGATTAGACAACACGAATTTGAGATTGTGACCACTCGGCTACAAATACTTTTTGAAATAAAATTACGTCTACAAATTCAAACTTGCCGATATATTGGGTTCTTTATATGTCGTTTGCTTCCAACGGGCTGCATTTGGGCAGCTAAGCCATTTGCAGACACGGAAAGTCCTCAAGAGTGGTAACCATCTCATGGATGGCACTCTCTAGGGAAGGGGGCTTTCACTACCAAATTTGACGTTTGAATTTATTCAACTCAAACTCTCGTCGAATGCTAAATATTGAAGCGATTTAATTTTGCGGAGAGTATCTCCACTGATACTCAAGGGATCTCTTACATGCCACATAATCATATGACATACAAGCCTATGACTTTCCCATTCAGAATGTCTATCGACACCCTCTGGGATCGAACCCGCAACCTCGAGCTTACGAAGCGGGCATGCTACTTCTAAGCCACCGAGCTGTTTCTTTATATCAGTAATGGAGAAAAGCGATTCATTCATTCACTCATCACGAGATCTCCGGAACTACTAGATGTAAAGACTTGAAATTTAACAGGCATGTTTCGTTTGTTGAGTAGAGATTGTCTAAGGGATTTATATGGAAATTGACTCCTAAAGGAGGGAAGGCGTTAAAGATAAATATACTTTCGTTTAAAAAAATCAGACCTGTTTCAATGAAGAGGAAATAAGAATGTTTTTGAATACGTTTGAAATCTGAATGCTAGGACTTAAATATAAAAAAAATACATAATTTTACAACTTCATGGCAAAGCGAATGGGCTACAACTAGATATATATAACTTTTCTTAAGTATAATTAATATATTTTCTTTTTGCTAATAAAATTTTTAAAAAAATAGATACTTGATCTAAATGAAATACAAAAATAAACAACTAGATCTATAGTTTTGAAGGGGGGAAAATGTTTTGCTTTAAGTGATCTAAATAAGACTTCGGATATTTTTCCTAAATTTTAAGTATAGAAAAAAAATGAAAATCTTGTGTGAAGCAAAAAAACACATTTAATAAATTAAATGTCTGGGATTAAAATTTTTCTTCTCTTCATCAAAATTGATATTATTAAAAATCAGTCCCCCCCCCTTTATATTTACGCTATTCCCAAGCCATGCAGATATTAATAAAATGGGGACAAAAAACCTTTAATTCCTCTAGGAAAATCCTTATCCTGTTTCATGATTAAGCACAGTAGAATGGAAATCATTGGAAAGAAGAAAATAGAAATTTAATATGATTTATGAATAATAAAACTGTCTCCCCTAATACCTTAATAACTGCACGATAACAAAATGTAATCATAGTATAAACGAAATTGAAAATTGCTTAATCTCTTAAAACCTGATGAAAACTAGTTATCTCAGATGTTACATTTCTCCCTTTACAGAATTCCTTTTCTCTCGAATCTTTTATTCCGTTCCAGTAATTAGGAGAATTTTTTTTCCCAAGAAAAATTTTTAAGCTCGGAACACGGTCCGCTGGCCTTGACATACATACATCATCGTCTTTTCCCCTGGGGTGTGTAGGTTCCGCACCAAAAGATTTCCCCATTACCCCGTTTTCAATGCTCTTTTCGTTTTTACTGAATTTTTATTTCTCTAAAGCGAACAATACTGCCGACGAAAATTGATGGTTGCCAACTTGTTCGCCTGCCGAAAATGCACAACCGTTCGGCTCAATCTTTCTGGGACACAACTGTTGACTTGATCATGCCACTGTCATTTCTCACCATTTTGAGCAGACAGAAAAGGGATAAATTTAGCTTTAATACATTCAATTTCTGTTTTTTTTTATTGCTCCGCAATCGATATTACTTTGTTGTTTGTGTTTTATATTGTTTTCATTGTGAGACATGTTCGCTTGTTTCTTCTTATGGGAAAAAATTGCAAAACGAACGATTTTTACTATTATACTTAAAAATTGTGTGTGCATTTTTCTCTGTGTCATATTCTTAAATGGTACCACCATATTGGCAGTGAAATATTTTTGGTGCGAAATTGCCAAAATAGTTTATTGTGTCATTGCCTCATCTCACACATGTTACTGAGAACAAATGAGGAAAGATGGTTGGGATACAAAAATTGAACGTGCTATTATTACTTTAAAATAAATTCAGTTATTTAAAGGTCAAAAAACTGCTTTTTGCATCAATGGAAAGGTAATTTTTTTTTAATTAAAAGAAACATATTTCTGGAAACTGATGACACATTTCGGCTATGTAAATTCGAGGATATCCAGAATGTAATATAAAATTTACAAAAAGAGTTGAAATGACTTGTGGATTTTTTGACAAAATTTAAAAAGCATACTTGTTATTTATGTAATTTATAAAATTTTAGAATCCTACACTTTGAGTAAAATAAGAATACAATTATTATTTCATTGTTTTCTTTCAAAATGAAAGCAAAAATTTTGAGCTAATATTTACAATTCCCATTTAATATATTCACAACTGTATGAAATTCATCATACTAAAAATTAGTTAAAATTAAGTAATTAAAAAATAGCGAATTTAAAGTATTGTTTTATATTTTCAAAACAGTTAAAAATTTAGCCAGAGTGTAATAAAAATTCCCATTCAGTAGGAAACTAATTGTAATTTGGAAACTGTTTTTGTAAGAGTCTTATTAAATTGTTCTACTTCAAAAAGAAAATTTCCGTAATTTTGAAGCTGATTTATGGGGGGGGAGGCTGTTGTAAAATTGAATTTTTATTGCTATTCTACGTGATTGGATAACTATTTTGAAAGTAGTTATGTTGTTTTCATTTAAGAAGTGCTCTAAGTTCTCTAATCGTAATAAATATATCTTTTATTAATTTACTTATTTTTTAAAGGAATGATTTCATTGTTATGTCTTTTTGCACTTTTGATACAGAGAGAATTTTTTCACCATTCATTTTCATTTGACTCGATGTATATTAATTCATTTTCAATTAAGAATTTTCATACTTAATTTTTATGAATATTGTAAATAGTAATTTTACACATTTCGCATTATTATTAGAAAATGAGAAATTATTCAGAATAACAACGATCTATCAAGAGTCTTCCAACATTCAGAATAATTTCAGTTTTAAAACACAGATAAAAATGTTGATACAAAAGTGTTTTTAATATTTAAAAAATGAGGAAATGAATATACTTATATTTTAATCGAAAAGATATCGAAATGTAGCATTTGCAAACGCAGACTTTTTGAGATTGTACTTTGAATCTGTCTGAAGTGAAATGGCTTCTTCAAACCAATTTCTTGATCTTCATTCAAATTTAGCTGATAATCTTTATAAACTAAACTTACATTTCAAAATTACTTTATTAAATCTACTGCTATTTAACTTTAACCCCTGAAGTAGATTTCAAGAAAATCCGCACTTAAATTCTAAGTCAATTCATCTTATAAAACGCATCATTAGAGATGAAAGGAATTTTTTTTCTACAACAAATGATTTAACAGATCAATGTGTATTTGTATATTCCATTTATCGTTGATATATATGCTTGTATTTGTATTCCTGCAGAAACATCGCTTAAATAAAGCTTAGGAATTCCAAAAAAAGTAGTCATTTTATAATCATTTAAGTGATTTTAAAAATTCGATGCTGTATAATTAATTAATTTATTATATTTTATTACACTGCAAAGAAAACATTGATGATAATAGAGAGCGTAATACAATATTAATTCCTTACAACAACTTGAAAGATAGTGAATTTAGTAATATCTCCAAATTTTAAATTTATTCATTTAATTCTTACTATTAGTTCACGCACTCTGCCTATATATATTTATTTATATACATACATATCTTGCTCAAATTTTCAATCGTTAGTAAAATACTTTTTATTCATCCACTCAAGTTCAAATACATTTTTTAAAACTTATAGTGGATGACACTTGATGTTAATAAAGTTTTTTCAATTACTAATTCATTAATTTAATTTAATTAATAATTAAATATAAAAAACAAAAATAATAGTCCAACAGCATATATAAAAAGGAAAATCGCTCGTTTTGTCAATGGATAGCGCGTTGGACTTGTAACCCAAACGTCGTCGGTTCGAATCCTACCTGAAATGGCCTAATTTCTGAGAATGAGACTTATTTTTGCTATATTATTTTATTGGAATAATTAATTTAATGAATGAATAAATAGTAGCAAACACAAAAATAATAGTTCAACACCCTATATAGAAAGGAAAATGGAAAATGGCAAGGAAAATCCTTTGCTATTTCGCCACTTAATATAATGATTCTGTCATATGTATATGCATGCTTATATTAATTTTAAATATTTAATAAAAAGTAACTAAAATATTTTTTTCCCTTTTTTAACCTAAGTAGGAATTGACTTAAATTTTTTTTATATATTACTTGTAGTAAAACAGGAAGGATTTTTCATTTCGATTTCAATACTTTCGGATTAAACTTTTTCCTGTCCCTATCTCTTTTAATTACTCATTCTAAATTACATCTTATATTGTTTGATAAAAACCCTCACGTTTTTAAAAATTGAGGACAGATAGTTCTTTTTTTGTAATAATTCAGTTTAACTCTATTGAACTATTATTTAAACTAGGTTATTCAAGGGATGAAAAATATACTTTAATTGGTCAAGAAATGGGTAGGTATCGATGGGTACATCGAAATGACAATTATAGGACCTATATATGAGATTGAAATAACTAAAAACTGCTTGAGTGAAATTACTTCGGAGCTGACATAGTAATTATTGGATTGTAGGCCAACTCCAGTCTTCAAAGACTTTAAACGGGGAAAAAAAATATCAATCTAAAGAGAGTTGAAATTCCGTTTTATTTTCCGTTCACACTCATCAGAGCGATAGGAGGAAGTAATAAAAAGTCTGCTGGTCCCAGCTATCCTTATGCAATAAGGCAAAGGGATCCTTATTCAATAAGGCAAAGAGATCCTTATTTGAATTTCAGGCAGCAGCGGGGATCAATAGTCGTATTATTATAACATTGATAGAGAATGGAATGAGGGATAGAGGTCATTTTCCAATTTTTAGTAACGGTAAAAACTGTATTGCATAGCAAAATCTTATTTTTAAAAACTAAGATACTTTTTTTAATGCTCTGTCGTCCTAATTAATCTATATACAACTGAGTAAGAATAAGGCTTAATTCATTTGAATTGGATTGACATACTATAGAGTCATTTCAATAACTTTAACAGCTGAATAAGAAAAGGTGGCGATATTAAAGTTTAAATTACTAACTTTATCCTAATTTAAACGTGAATGTAAATATTTTGCTTTTTAAGTGAATGTGAAATGCTTTTAGAACTTAAATTTTCAATAGTATCGAGCGATGTTTATTTAAGTTTACCTTTCGATGATATTTACAATAAAGTTGCTTCAAATAGATACGGAATGTCAAAAATTAAAACGTAGAAATAGTTAACAGCCTTTTTTAAGTAGACAAGGAGTGAAAAATCCTTGAAAATTTTTTTAATTTTCGTATTTGAATGTTGTTTGACGAAATAAAAAAATAAACTTTTGCATTCAGTTATTCTTTTCAAATTCAAAGCATAGTAATTGATACAGAGTTCAAATAACAATGTTAAAGACCATAATAATTACTGAGATAAAAGACAAATTCTTGAACAGGAAGAAAAAAAAAGATACGTTGTAGCTACTTGTCCTTCGGAACAACTTGGACCTCTATTTTTGATGCGAGTGATTATTAAGCAAAATGTTTTTCAATGCTAGTGTTACATTAATTATTCAAGGACCTTACAAAAGGAAGTATTAAAAGGAAGGAGGCGTGCGGGTTTTAATATTACTTATGTACTCTAGAAAACATTGCAAAATAAGCTTGGATAGATTCTTTGAAGAAAGAAATGCTAACAACAAATTACAATTTAATTTCAATAGTGTTTTCAGAATTTCAGGTGTGAAGTTTAATATATGTATAGATCATATCACATTTTAAAGTTTAACCCTTTACCTCTACCGACGGTACTTATAAGTACCACTCACTTTAATATTACATAGAATAACCATTTTTATGAATACTCTGACGATACTTAGCAGGAATATTCTTTAAAATCCACTCTTCCAATATGTATGACAACACAGATTCTATGAGGAGTCTTTTAGCGGGGAAGGCGAATAGTTTTATAGCAGAAATTGCGTTTTCAGCGGATTGCGAAGATTATCATTTTCGTCCCGAAAAAAAAATGGTCTCTTATTTTTATTTATTTATTTATTTTGTATGTTAGTGAAAACCTTAGAAAACGATTTGACTATTTATTTTAAGGAAACAGTGTATATAACTAATTTTACAGTTGAATATCTTTAATTAATTAACTAATTAGCTCTAACGGATAAAATTCCCCAAAGTTGAGTATTTTATTTACGTATATCCTTTAATTTTCAATGTAGTGATTCAAAAAAAAATATTGCATGAAAAAACTGCAGTAAATCATAATGCAGTAGACAAAGGGTTAAGAGCTTTAAAAATTATGTTTCATAATTTCGAAATAAAATTAAACAAAAACGGTAGATTTATTTATATCATAGTGACCAGAATAGTAACGCTGTTTTCACTCAATGTTAAAGAATAGAACACGAATGGGAATATTTTTTCAAATTTAAAAGAGCTCAAAGATTAGAATTATATTCTGGCTTCGACAGCCTGTACAGAGCAGCGTACTCCTCACTTTAATTGAAGCACATCCATTTGTTTCTGGTCTCAAATGTGCTCCGCATTTTTCTCCTTAACTTCATGCTAACGTGTTAAAACAAAAACATAATTTTTGATGGAATGTTTCGAAATTTTAAAAGCGCTCGATTCCAAACGGATTGTAAACGGAATTGCAATGTTGCAAATCATGAGACCCTTTTCTGTCTGAAACTGGGCTCAGTTTGTACATTGGGCCAAGAAAACCTCAAAGTGTGAGGAAAAACTTTAAATATTTTCCGTCAACATTATTTCGAAAGTAAGGTAACAATGTTCCTAGGTTATTTAAAAACAGCATTATTTAGCATATCCAGGAATTTAGAAAAATATTTTGAAACTAGTCTTCTTTAATCTCAAGATTTGCCTACGGTATCGTAAAATAGGTCGGCAGATGATTTGCGTGTTCTTTATGGGTTCTACTCTCACAGTATTAGGGTCAGAAACTCAACAGAGAGTCTCGTAACACCTTCACAGCATTCCCCGACCTTGAAAGAAGTGTTCACTTCCCTCTCCTCAAAGCGTTTGCGTCGTTTCCCTGCGCATTGCGGTAATCCGCTGTCAAAAGATGGATTCAACAAAAAGAGAGTTGTGAAAAGTTTTTAACTTTCGGTTTTCAGATAAATTTTATGTATTATTGAACAAAAATCTTCCGTGAATTTTTCAACCACGGATTTTTAGTAGTTTGGGTAAGGTTTCATTTTCTTTTATAACGCATTTCAGTTTTTGAAAAAAATACTTTTCTTAGAATGAGAGATAGAGAAGATCGTGTATAGAATTAGAAAAATATATCTCATTTCAATTGAGATATATTTATTAAAAGATTTCGTCAAGTGTGATCTAAGATTCAATTTTGTGTTCTGAAATTAACCCAAGTTGACTAACTACTACGTTCCTAATCGTGTTTTTTAAAAAGCAAATAAATGGATAATTTTTTTGATATTTAATGTCGGTTGAATTAAAAAATATACCTATAAAATTGTTTTAAGAATATTATTACGAGAAAAATTATTTCAATGCATTTTTTCTTCTTTTTTTGCAAAAAGATAAAGAAAGATTGACGTAATTTAAAAATACTCTCCTTTTTATGAAAAATGGCTCTGTAATAATAATGTTTTACCTGTAGAGAGAGCTAAGACATCTACACAAGGTAAGGAAAAGGTTTAAATCCTTTTTTTTTTTCTTGTTTATATGCGTATGCAGTTAGGTGAAATGTCAAAAGAATACGTGTAAAAGAACTATTCTCTTTTTATTTTCGGACAGATTAATTCATGCAAGGAAGCATTAAATCCTCCCAAATAGCGCATTGAGTTTCTAAGAAAGGAATATTAAAAGATATTATTGAATTCATCCCTCGCTCATTTTCGGAAGTAATGTATTTATTAATATCGATAAAAAATAATAGAGTAGTATTTATTCTAATCATATCATATAGGTGATACTTTTTAAAATAGAACTAGGTTTAAAATCAGAATTAACTAACAATATTTCTATTTGGAATATTTGTTTCTTATATATATAATTTTATTTTTTTCGAAATCGAATACTATTTATACGGAATTTTATAATAAATAACTACTATTTTTATGAGGATCTATATTTCAAAATCTTTTCAACATCATTGAAATGTGCAATTTTTAATTGTTTAAAATTATTTAGTTCAACTTCCAATTGTTGTTTAAAATATTCTTAATATTTTCAGATCTAATAAAAAGTTTAAAAAAAGTCCTTAATGATGAGTGTTTAAATGATAATAGCGACAGTTGCCACGCATCGCTATCCTCTACATAACAAAGCTGGAGCGTGTTTCTTAAAATGGCATTTCTTTCGCAGCAAAAAAATAGTTTGCTCCAATGTTTTTACATTGTTATACTTGAATAACTATGAGAATGCCTTTTTTTGTTTCAGAGAAAGGAAAACAAAGATGAAAACGACGTAAGAAGGATCGTTTCATTCAAAAGAAAACTGCTTTTAATATGTCCTAGAAAAACAACAGCCATGATTGTTCTAGGGCTTACAGTTCACTTATTTTTCACCTCCGTCTCCGTTGGTAAGTTTCCTTAGTCCTACATTATGTATTTCTTACATTTTTATTATTTTAAATACAACAGTAATAATTGAATTCGAAAAAAATTTTTGGCACTTACTTGCTGTACTAACCTTAATATGTATCGGCTTTACCTGTATGTCTGTATGTATACGTGTATGGGTTTTTACTTTGCTGTAGCAACGTAAATTAATTTCATTTTTATTTATTATCATCAAAAAATTTTAATATTATGTAAAAACTTCTAAAACCCTATCCAAAATAAATTCTATGTGATTATCTTAGGTCGAACTGTTTTGAACAGAGCAGAAGTGAAAGAGTAGGTACAGAAATTAAATTTTAAATAAAAAGTATCGAATAGTAAAAAAAAGTTTGAATTTTTGCACTCACGGAAAACAAAAATATTTTTCGTCTAGTTTCTTTTTGATAAAAAAATGAATAAAAATATTATTCGTTAAAAGGTGTTGAATATAAGATATGTGTATATAAATGATATTTTTTTAATTATTACTTCGATGTACATAGAACTTTTTTTTGCTTATTTATTTTCATATGGAATGCAAGTTAAAAAATACTAAATGAAGAACTTGATATAGCTCATAGTTGTATTTTTAATTTTATCTTTCGGTTTATTTTATCGATGATAAAAATTCCTTTGAAAACGAAAAAAAATCATCGTAAAGAATTAGAATTTATTATTGCTTAAGGTTTCATGATTTTATTATTGTCTGAATATGAATTAAAGTGAAATGGAGATGAAATTCATCTAACGGTGATTTATGAATGAAAACGGGATTTATAATCAACTGCTGTCTTTCAGAATATTTGAACTTAGCAATCTTCGATTCCACGAGCTGAATATAAAAGAAAAATCCCTTAGCTGTATAAATTACCTGGAATTCTTTGATCCGTGGAAGAATTGTTCCCTTCATTCTGGAATAAGTTTAAACTATCCAAATAAGAATGAAATTCAATAACTGAAAATTATTTCTTTAGAATCTAATAAAAGGAAAATATATATATTGAGAGAGAGAGAGAGATAAATATCGCTACTAATTACTAAAGTATTTTACTAAATATTTATGCATATTCAATATTATGTTCCAATGTAGTGATTTTCTGTGACAGAATTTATATACTGAAAAATTTCATATTTACAAAAACTTTTGGAACTCTTCATCAATATTTCAATAGTTTACTGCAGCACACTCTCAATTATCCGAGAGTGGATTATCCGGAAAATCAACACAATGTGTGATTGGTTAAATTAAAAACCAAATAACTTAACCAGATTTGAAATTGTGCAATGTGTTACTGAGACCAAAAAAAAATTATCTAACCGCCTCACTGTAGAGCAAGACTTATCTTATACACACCAGAATGAAATGCAAGATCTTCTCCTCGAGTAGTTTGAGGTAGAGATCTAACTCTGATAGTTTAGATTCCCGGGGGATTCGAATGTCTTTGCCGTTGAGAAGTCATTAAATCGCCCTCGAAAGGAAAACTAACTATTCATAGGAAACCACTTTATATAATGTAACGTTAAACCTTTCTAGCGATATGTAGACAATAAACTGGTAATAAATAATGCGTACTTATTTTTTAACTGAGATACAACTTCAGAAATCACCCACGAGAATAAGTGAGAATATTTACGTCGCATTTCGCAGCTACACGAAAGCTTTTGGCTACGGACCTCATAATTTTGAACCATGATCAAGTGATGAGGACGACACCTGAGCTGGAAATCTCTTTCCTAATACCCACACCACAACAACGGGAAGACGTTTGAGCCTCGACAGATTTAACGTGCATCGCCTCCTGCAAGGCTGGTCTTCAGTGGTACTAGACTCGAACTCATGATACGCTGGCCACGAGTTCCATACCTTGACCACAAGACTACCGGCTACGAGAAATAATCCAATATATTTGAATAACTTAGCAACTATAATTCCGGATTCCAATTCAGGAATTATTTAAAAGAAATGGCATTCCTTATGAAGTGAAAGGGTTGTAAATATTGAAGTATACTTTTCTTTTCTAAAGCTTGAAATACCTCGAAAAACTGACTTGAAAACAAAAGAGCATTTCACACATACATTTCAGGTTTCTTCATAAAAAAAAGGTGAATAGACCTAAAAATGAAACATTGCAGCTTGAAAGTCTAAATGCGCGTTGTACAGTTTTAACCCTAATTTTTTGATTTTGTGCATTCAACCGGGAATTTTGCCATCCTGGAGATTCCGTTCATTCTGAACAATAAAAAAAACTACGAAAAGTAGTTTTATTCTTTCAAAAAAACACCTTTTTGGGAGGAAAAACTTTGAGGTATTCGGAACCTCCTTTTTTTCTTTAAATTTTGCTGTTTTGATTCTCAAGTTATTTAACTTCATTATCATAACCATTACGCTACATTATTGTTGCCGTCTATCAGCGAGATCACAGTGTCTTTCTTTGCAAATGGCTCCGTATCATTGTCATCGTTATACAACATAGTAACCTAACAATATCATAATTCTAGAGGACCAAATGTTTCACGACTATTTTATGTAAATGTCTCTTTCATTGCAATAAAAACACTCTTCTTAGCATTCACCAACCGTTTTCAAATCCTTCAGAGAAACACGACCTGCTAAACTAGACCTCGATCTGGTATCTCTAAATCTAAAATGAGTGCCTTTGTGTATATTACAAATTCTTTATTGCGGAGCCATTGTCTGATGAATTTAACTACTTCCTCTGTTGCTCAATGGGCGTCTTTAGCTAAAGCAATTCAGGGCCTGACAAAAAAAAATACATTTAGAGAAGGTAATATTCATGAAAAGAGACGCAATGTTTGAATTTTTTCTCTGGCAGAAAAAAATGTTCCGTCCAATAAAAAAAGACAAATGTATCAGATCAATCACTATGAGTGCACAATCATTTATTAAAGTATAGTGATTAATTACTTAAATTAATTATATTATCACTTATATTAGTATTAATTACTTATTAAATAAAATATTTTAAGACTGATCTTGGATTAAAAGAACCTGCCATCTATAAAAACCATAGCAACATAATTTGAAATTTTAAATAAAAATGGGTTGTATGGAGTGTTAGTACATTATGGACCAATTTTAAATTATTAAAATAGTTTTAAAAAAACAAAAGGAATAAAAGAGCAGATCTTTTTTCGCAAAAAAGAACAAAAGATAGAATAAAATAGAAAAAAACAACAGAAGAAATCGAATCATTTTCTAACAAATATTCGAAAATTACATCCCGTAGTACTTAATAACTGACTATATTAATAGGTTTGGTTATAAAAGGACTCTAAAATCGATGAACTATGGAAATAATAAAAAACGAAAAAAAAATGTGTATAAATGGAATAATTGAAAAATATCATAGCTGGTTTGTACAATGAAGTTACTAAAATATTTTTGAACTACCAAAAACTTATAAATATTATAAACTAATTATATTATCTTATAATAACTAAAATCCATATTTAAAGGAGAGAAGTATTTATTAAAAGTTTTCAAATAATAAAATTTTCGAGATGACTGCACACGTAAAAGAAAAAATATTTTATATTTAGAAATAGTAAATAACTTTTTTAATTACTTGTTTGGAAAGAAACTAAAGCAAAAATAATCATATAAAATCACATCTTCTTAACTTATAGCTGTAATCTCTAGAACCCTATTTGCATAACTCTTCCTTTTTTTCACAAAACTAAAGTTCATTTGTAAGATCTGAATGCTAAATTAATTTATCCTAAAAATTATACCTTGTGTATACACAGTAATACATTCCATTACAAGTTCATGGAAATTTATTTCGTCTCTCAAAATGGGAGTCTGAATTTGAATTTTTAAGTTTTAAAATCTTTGAAATGAAAACAAACAAAACTATAATACACTTTTATAATATTTTAGCTAATAACATTCAAAACGATGGCGTCCATAGTATTTTGCTTATGCCTTGCTTTAAATGCATATTGTATGAGAACAGTTGTGACCCAATGAATCTAGCAAGATGTTATTTTTTCCCCTTTACACTCAATTTCGAAAAATATATTTCAAGTCTAGAGTTTGATGTACTATTTTTTATAACAACTTGGACATTTAGTGGGGCTGAAATTCTAAAGATGGGATAACTATGTTCCGCAGACTTTGAGTAGGAAGAAAGAAGTTTTTAGAAACATTGACAAAAAAAAACGAATTTATAACAGTGAGAAATTTAAATTTTCCCCAACGTGTTTTATGCTTGACAGTTATATTCCTCCTGTTTTCAAATCAAGTCTGTAGAAGACGATTTGCATTTTTATAGAACGCTGTTGGAAAATATTTTTGCTAATGCCTCTTCAAAATTTCAAAACTAAAATTGCTGCATGAAAAAAATTGATCTTTCTTTAAGATACAGTTTTGTGAGAGTGGCAGAAATGTAAATAAACAAAATTGAATAAAGCAAAATAAAAGTTGTTATTTTTTGCAAACTGGGCTCTTAAAATTCGTTCACATAAAGTAAGTGATGTCTGACCCTATGCAGAAGTACCTTTTAAGCGTAGAACTATCCAATACTTATACAGAGGTTAACAAATGGGCGCGACTCATAATCGCACAAACACCTTTCCATTCAATGAGTCATAATGGTTGCAGACCAAGACAAGGACATGTCATAATAATCTAATCTTGCCACTGTTTTCAGTTGTTCGAAATTCCTAGATTCTTTGAGAACATGTCATGGAATAGTACTTGATGATTAAAATTACATGGATCATCATCCTATTGAAGCCGATAAGAACAACAAAACCGACGACTGCACCCTGAACTCGGGCTTAGTCGTCCCATGTCTTCAAACGTCCCTGCATAAGATTATGTTCGCGAGCCAAAAAACGAATTCAAATGATATTTCTTAAAAAATATATGTGGGAGTCCGAATAAAATCTTGGAATAAAAATCAGACTCTTCAGAAGTTGGTATTTTAAATTGGTGAGGTGGTTGTCTAGGGGTAAGTATTAAAGGGTTAGTGATGAATTAATTGAATCAAAGTCATTTTAACTTCATTTAAGTAAAAAAGAATTTATTTCAAGTTAAAGGGGAATATTTGCAAAGAGAAAGATATGCAGAAATTAGATTCATTGAAAGTTGAGTTATACCTTTAAAAGACGGGGAAATTAATTACCTTTTTCATGGTTGGACTGAGACCGCTCTGGGCGCGAAATGCGCGAAAAACGTGACGTGTCGAACCGGCGGTGGTTAGTAGGCCTCTGCCGAAAAATTATTCAAGTCGGCGCTCCGAAAGCTCACCAGACGGCGCTGCTTCGGAATGCGGTAATAAACAAAATTGACATTAATAGTCCTCTGAAAAGGATATGACTCAACCTTTTACAAAATGATTAAACGGAAAATCCTACATATATATGCACCAGCATCCAAAATATGTTTGTGTAATTACAATATGCATATCTATTCATATTATTGCATTCTTGAAATTTTAAAATGTTTAATAAGTACGACATTCTTTTCCCTTTAAAAATTAAATATCAGCTTAATTATTAAAGAGTTACGGTATTTATAATTATTATAGTTTGGTATCAATATAGCATTACAACGCAGGAGACTAGGTATGACTTGTGTTCTTCACATGGAAAGAAAACAATTGAAATCGAAAATTAGTAAAATATTAAACTAGAACCATTTAGAACCCGCTACTACGGGAAAACAGCCCAAAAAGAGACACTACTTTTCCACGCATCTTCGTAGCATTTCTTTGTAATGAGCCTCTCCACTCCCAGCCTATTATTTCCATTTCTCATTTAATAATCCACTTCTCTCGCATCCCGATGGACATCCTCCAGCGTGACTAATCTTCGTCAGAGAGGACGGCATTGTGGGGATCAATAACGGTGGACACAGGCCAGTGCTTGACATAAGGAAAGACGAATTATTTACTTATTGGAGCACTTCGGACATTCACTTTCTGCGCTAATGAGATTCGAAAGGGTTCCATTCCGAAACTTTCTTGGGTCACGAGTGCTCATTGTGTTCGACGTTGCGTGAAACGAGACGCCGGACCGAACAATATGGGAGAGGGTGATTCTGGACGAGGGAGCTTTCGCGAGACTTTCACACGCTTACAAAACAAGACGTAACTGAGAAATGTATTCAATTAAAAGAATCTTTCGCAGAAGGAGTTGGTCGTCGTGACATTTAAATCGTTTGGGTCTTTGACCTTTGTGAATATGAATGGAGAATAAAATAAACAAAGAGTTTGTATGTTTTTTTTTTGTTAAATATGTTGTTGCTTAATTAAAAAAATCTTCTAAATTAAAAAGGTTGCTTTAATAATTTAGCCACGTAAAAAATAAGCTTCGAACAATTTCTTTCGTAAGTTCTGTACTTCCTTAACCCTCCGTCGCGCGCAGCTGGGCTGAGAGGCCAGCAAAAGCATTTTTTGTCAAATTACAAGTTTTGGTTCAGGTTTCCTTCTATGTTCTTTTCAGTACAATTAGGTACATTTTCTTTCCTTGACCAGTGTTTTGAATTAAAATTAGGGAGAGGGAAAGGGGAGATTAAAATATATCGGTGGCCTCTCAGGCCAAGTGCACCTGATTGAGTTTCGTTCAGAGGTGTGCTCGACGAAGGATAAAAGTACAATAATTATTTGGGGAAGAGGGAAAGTTAATTAAAAAGATAATAACATTAAATGCTTGATACATTAATTTACTTTAATATTTGGTTAGAAAATAATTTATTTTTAATATGTAAAAGCTCCTTAAAAATTAGGAAAATTATAGATAGAAAAATATCTTTTTACCCTCTTCGAAAGAAAATGCATAGTAATTTTCTTAGTTTTCCAAGATAATTGTACCGACGCAAAAATTCTTACTTTCCACACATCTAATAGTAATGGTAGTTTCAATTAAAGCTCGTACGAACTATTCGGTTGCTAGTAATTTTAGTCAAAGAGACAAATAATCTTTTCAAAAATCACCAAAAAAAAACTTTATTCAAACATCTCTTTTTACAACAATATGTCATTCACACAGATAAGGAAAGAGTTATACTCGCTACTGCCACTCACAGAAAAAGAAATAATTATACAATTTTATAGTTAATGTTACCCTCTAAAAGATAAATAAATAAATAATAATAATACATATTTAACCCCCACCATAAGTTATTTTACCCTCTTCATACAGAAGTAAATTGCCGTTTTAAGAATTTTTATATAACTTTTATATATAGGACAAATATATAAAAAGTTGACGAATTGCTGTTTCATTATTAGTAAATTACAACTGAAATGAGCTCAGTTTATTTTGTAAGTAATTCGTAAAGTGTAAATTGTAACACACATTTTTCCTAGTTTCTGGTTTGTTGTAAACGTGATCTTACTTTTCAGTTTTTTGTAACATCATTCTAAAAATAATCTATTAAAAAAATGCTTTAACATGTTCATATTATTAAAAAATGAGAGTGGCCTGATTTCATTTCAATAACTTTTCAATTATTAGCCTTTAATTTACTTATTGAGCTCACTCAATTTTATAACATTCTTTATTAACTTTATCCCCACCTTACCATTTATTTGCAATTACTTAAAGCTTTTAATTTTTAGTCTGCTATTATGTATTTTGCAATGCTTATTTGTTTTATTTTCTCTCCTTTTTTTTACCTTACCATTGTTCTATTCATTTTATATCACCATTTAATTGCAATTACTTTCTTTATCTATATAATAAAATACAAAATAGTCAAAATACTAATTACAGAAGAAACCTGTAATAACATAAATTAACTTTAATTAAATATGTAAATCATAATTTAGGGAATGTATATTTTAATTGTGTTGTTGCTAATACATTTTTTCTATTATTTCTTCAGCTCTTCTGCTGGCCAGGGGAGCCTATGGTGCTGAAACAAATTTTAAGGTAAAATTGTTTTTGTCATTCATTGTAACGCTGTTGCTTTAAATTCAATAGAGTTCACGTGGATACGCTCCAGTTTCAATTGAAGATCAATCTGATCACGAACTGAAAAGTTTATTTTAGTGTATTCAAAATATTGACTTTCGGTCCATTGAAACACTTCAAAGTTTTTATTCGACGCAGAATGGTTATGATCATAAAAGAGGAAATGAAGTGTATTTGTGTGTTTCCAGATTACTGATTTTTGTTTATCACCAAACATAATTGATAAATCGGTCTCCTCTGTTTGACAAAAATTTTAAAATGAAAAATATAAAACAGCAGTCTAAAAAAAACGGTATTTCAATAACACTTTTTTTTTACTTAAAAGGGCAAATTTCAAAAAGATATTTTTTAACAATTTCACTCTCAGTTTTTCAAATACGTTTTACAGGTTGTTATTTAACCTTTAAATGTATGAATTTTGTTTTTTTAATAAATAAAATTTGAAATAAAAAAACCGGATTTATTTAATAAAGAAAATACAAAAAAATGTTTTTTGCATATTGTATTTTTACATCACAAAAAAAGCTATACATTTCTTGCATAAATTTATCACTATATGCAAATACATAAATATTATTCGTTACTCTTACCTTTTTTCTATCCAAAAACAATTTTCCCTGTATATTTTTACTACTTTTTATAAAATTAATTGTAATTCGTAACACACTCGCCGAAATGAAATTGTACTCAGATAGTACGCCAACAATGAAAATTGGCATAGATAGAGCAACTGTCAAAGATTCTAGTTGCTTTCAGAAACAATAAAACAGTTTAATTAAAATTAAAATTAAAAAAAAACACTATGCTAAAAATGGTTGTTACATGAAGAGGTATGAGGTTTTATATAAACATACGATGAAGATCTACACAGTTATGCATTTCAGGATTAAGTTTTGCCTCCCTCTTAAATTCTGTGTATGAAAAATATTCTACATTTCTGATGGGTTATATTATATACAATTATAATAATTTTAAAAGAAAAATAAGTAAATCTAAGCAATATGCAGAATAAAAAACAATTTACAATTATGTACTAAAATTAATGTGTGTGTGTGACAATTTCTTTTTAATTAAAAAATACAACTAAATTAATATTTAAAGGTACTAAAAGATTGAGTTTTTTCTTCCGATTACGAATTTCACTGAACCCCAAACGGAAAAATGGGACCTTTAACCCATTTTGTTAACTAAAGGTCAGTAAATTTATTTTTAGTTTTACTATTGTATACTTAAGAATAAGGCTACGCATAACTTTTAATAAAAAATCCACTTAAGAGCTCGTAAGATTGCTTAATACTAAACGTAAATAAAGTCCAGAAGTTTCTTTATCCTTGATGTATTCAACTCAGAATAGGACTTAAAAACTTACTCATCCATCGAACATGAATATAACAACACGTTCTAATTAAAACTGGGTTAGGAATGTCGTCCTTGGTAAAGCATTCAGTGTAAGTGACACAGAGGTCATTTTTCAGGAAATTATTCCACACACCCTTTAAAACAAACAACGGATGACTCCTAGGAAGATTTCATAACCAGAACATAATAACTCACCAATAAACACGAAACAATTTCATTGTATTACACGACCTAGAAGAAAGCACCCATATCGTACAAAGATTATCAAGAATAAAAAGCGAACAATACCGAATATAATTAAAAAGGGATCCTCAAAATGAAATGAAAACTCGGGGCGTAATTTTTTTTTTGTTTCGGTTCCCTTGATATGAGACTTAAACAGTCATGAACAAATATCATTAGCATGCAACTGTTATCATCTCAAAAGGGAACTGAACCAAGTCAGTACCACTGTACAATAATTGGCTGACATTTCCGCCTGTTGCTCAATCGTATTTGAACGTTACGGTTTCCAAAACGTTTCAAATCACCATTTGTACGGACAATTTAATCCCATTATTTTTTCACGCGTGCGCTAGAGTAAACGTAAAGATCTCGTGAAGATATGTGTGCAGCTATGGCAACACGTTAATCGATAATTAAATATCGATGAATGCGATTATGGAAAGCTTTAATCCGGGAAAAAGAAGTCGTTTCAAGGGCACAACGCCGAAGGACGAATCTCTTCCGAAAGAGGACAGTAGATCTGGAACAATGGGAATGATCCGACATACAAAGTCATCCGGGCTCAAATTCACCATCTTTTTTTCGTCTGGAATTGCCACCAACTTCAAAGAAATGAACGCTTCGCCGAGTAAAATGAATTTTTAAAAACTTTCTGTCATATCTTACGCACTTTTGTCGATATACTTTTCCCGGTTTCAGTAATTTTATCCTGTCATTTTAGTCTGGATTAAAAGAATATACATGCAATTGAATTTGTAATGAAAATTTTACAGATTTCTTCTATTATGCTTATATTTTAAATGCTTCAGAGTAAAGATATAAGTTTTACGATGCATAAAAAATATGTTTGATTTTATTGTAGTAAAAAGGGAAAAAAATATAATATACACACTTTAAATCAGTGACGCCCGCGGGCCGTATTCAGCCCACCGAGTTCTTTTAAGTAGCCCGGTCATGGTCGATTGAAAAATTTACTTATTTAAGAACATTGTATTAAATATTTGTTGGGAAATTTTTTGTCAAGAAATCAAATACACCAGTTTTGCTTTTTGCTGTTGGTGTCATAAACGGGTACGAATTAATATTCTTTTTCTATTTGAAACGGTTACAGATTTGTCGCGAAAGTGCTGCATTTAAAAAATACCAATAAACAGGAATCATTCAATGATACTTTTCCTCGAAGATCTCTCTCATTAGGTGATAAATAAGCTTTCTTGAATAATCTTTGCAACATCAACAAAGTGTTTTGTCAGTGGTAATATATCACAGCGGTAACAAAGACATATCCTATGAAGTTTGTTATATCATTGGTAATCATATGAAACCGTTTACTGATACAGAACTTGGGAAGGAGTGTTTCTTAAATGCTTCTAATGTAGTGTTAGAGACAAAAATAAAAATAATAATAATTAAACAAAGCAAAACAGGAGATATAATATTTTAATCAATCTTCCACATTTTCCTTGGTATTAAAGCATTTCTCCCCCCTTCCTCATTTGTCCTCATGCTGCGACCCGCGTAAAATAACTAATAGATGTATGCGGCCTGCGTGAATTAGCTGACTTATGTAAGCGGCTCAGCAGAAAAAAAGGTTGAGTACCCCTACTTTAAATTATTGTTTTGTATAAATGTGAGATTTTTTTTACTATGGTTCGTATATATAATGATCTCAAACAAGCTAATCCAAACGAGTCACCAAACTTCCAAAAAAATTTATTTATGCTTCTTTTTCAGAATCCTATCGATAATTTGTAATTTGCTATCATATTTAGTTTTTAATTCAAAATTACTATTTCATTTTAGACCGACAACAAATCCTTAAAGTATTAGGCTCATCTTATTGTAACATTAATTCAAAAATTATCCATAACAAATTATAAAATATCTAACCAAGGTTTAACGAAAATGCCATCGTCAGAAAACGATTATTTAAGTATTTCTGAAAAGAAATATTCTCTGAAAAGTTGTAGGCACATATGTGCCGTATTTAATTTCACATTAGTTTAATATTGATGATAACAAGCTATAGATTACCAAAACGCGTAACAACACTATTTATAACAGGCTCCATTTTTAAGTTTCTCAAATAATAAAGCCTAAGTAATTTTAGAAATATGTTCAATAAAATAAAGATAAGAAACTGGATTGAAATTTCCTCACATTAATGATTCCATCCCCATTAACTTTTTAAGCAATGCATTTATGGGCGCTAAAGAAAGAACAAATTCCTAGAAAATATTTCGGTTGGAAGATGCACGATAAAAAGTAATTTTAAATGCGGCGAAACGCAACCTGTAACGTAAGGCTTCAACGACTTTTATGGCTATAGTTTACTTTTTTGATACATTGTCTGATTATATATTTTTTTAAAAAAAATTACTGTAAACTGTCTGAGGTAACATAAAAAGTCGTTTCAATAAAATAATTTTTATACATTTTGGTAATTTTAAACCGATATTTTCTATGCTTACACACAAAAAAAATGTAAAATTTTTTAATGACTTCAGAGAAAATATCTAAAATTATATTCAATAAACCTTAGAATGTGTTCGAATTTTTTCTGTCTGTCAATGGTCTAAGAGTTTGAATAGATAAATTCTAAAAATCAAACCCTGAACTGAGTGAAAAAATACTCGTGTGTAATGTGTCAGCGTAAAATATAGATTACAGAAAAACCGTAATTGTGTTTTATGTTACTGTTTATTGCACTAACACACCATTCAATGTTTTAAGAAATGTGCTAAGTGTAACGTTTATATTTTGCAGCGTGGAACGTCAAGTCCATGGTTTCCTTCAGGTCCACCTCCCACAAAACTTCCTACAGAAACACCTGAAGCGGTAAAAAAATTACTGCCTCAGGTAACTTTTGACTGTAAAGGTAAAACGGGATATTTCCCCGATTCTAAATTTGACTGCGAAGTGTTCCATTACTGCAAACCCGATGGAACGCGAAATACTTTTCTCTGTCCTACAAACTCTTTATTCAACCAATTGTCCATGGTGTGCGAAGACAAATCCGCACTTAATTCTAGAATTTGCAAAGAAGGTTCCATCGGGCACAAGAAAGAAAAACTTTCACCAACGAAAAAGTCCTTCAAGACAAATCCTAAATCTTCCATCAAAAAGAAATACGCAGAAGAAATTTCAAAACATCATCGCACCAATTCTTCTCCTGCTTTTGACAACACTAAAACAAGTTTCAGAAACAACAAGGCCCTGGAAGAACTTTTGAGTTACGGACAACACGAACCATTTGCTTACAGTGAGGATGGATACAGTTACAATGGAGATCTAGTCAAATTATCAACCTCCACCGTGAAATCTTACAAAGCAGCTCCTACAAAGTCATCCGCACCTGCAAAAGTTAACCAGAAGCCAAAATACTCAAAATTAGAAAGCGTTGCCATTGGCAAAGAAATTTTAGAACCTGTCGTGGATGATGTTTCCATTGAGTACGATGCTATTGAAGGCAGGAAAAGTCGAAAGCATAAAAGAGTTGGCAGAGTTCTCGATGTTGAAAGCATTCCACGTCCAGAACCTAAAGCTACTGGAAAGGTTCTAGAGGCACCTTCTCCCGTTAATAGAAGAGTATTGGAGGGTGAAGTAACACGTCATCAACATAAAGGAAAGGTATGAAACTAAAAACTCTAGACTCCCCCATTCAATCATGATCTCAATTGTTGCGGATAGCTTCTAGAGTAATTTTAATTTCCATAAAGATGTACGTTTATAAAGAAAACAATTATATTTTAATTTCCAAACACCAGTAATGTACATTTATTGAAGGAATTGTATGATTTAAATGCTCCAACTAACGTACTTGACTTATTCTAGTGTATTTTTGAAATTTATTGCGATCCGGCCAAAAGCATTTAAACAAAAAACGAAAGAAAAAATACTTTCAAGTGCAGAAATATATTTCTTAATTGAAAAAACTTGCACAGTATAAAGAAGTAAAAATAAAAAACTATTAACTAAATGGAAATCAATTAAAAAACAGTTATATTTTTTAATTCAGAACGGAATAAATTAACAAATAATATTCCGTTTAGAAGTTTTCAAAAATATATTTATTTAATTTTTATGTGGAATATTTTGTGATGTATTTCTTCCATATTTATGGTATATATCAGGGATGGCGAACCAGCGACACAATATTTTGGGCACGCCAGTGATCCAAATGGTTTGCATTTTATTTCAAAATAACAAAGTTCACTATGCAGTATTACAAACAAAAGCGAGTGATCGGTTCCGTGGTGGTGAGCACACTTGCCTTAGTTACGCCGCGGCCTACAATGGCTTAGGATGTCTACGCATAGCAGAGTCAATTGCGTTCACACAACTGTATTTTAAAGTTTATTTGTGTTTTTAACTTATTTCATATGGCTAGTTCCGCAAAAGAACAAAAAGTGCAAAATAGTAAGTGTAACAGAGAAACATTATTAGTAAACGTGACAACACGGCGTCTGTAAAACGTCATTTTGAATGACAAATCCTCTCGTCAAAAATAATGAATTACTTAGAAAGCGTTTGGCTCCAATCCAGCATGCAATCTATATTAAAAGTAGCATCTTACAATCCTAATAAAAGTTATTTATCTGCAACAACACAAATGGTACTTTAATTTGAATGACACGAATAACTAAAGCATTTATAGCTATACAGTGCACAAACAGTATTTTTTCGTAGTAAATAAAGAGTTTTGAATTGGTAGTATTTTTCCAATAATCACAAGTGAAAATTATTTGACGACATGTCTTCACCTCATTATACACTTTTTTAGAAAAAATGGCGCGTTGATCCATAAAGGTTCATATAGAAATTGAGCCATTTTTATAACACAGAACTCATAATTTCTTATGCGCAATATTTAATGGAAAAACAATTTTAATAAGTGATAACAATAATGATTTCTTAAAATAGTAAAAAAATCTAGTCATTCTTCAAGTATATAATTTTTACTGTGGAATTTATACAGCAAATTAAATTAAAATTAGAGAAAAAATGCAAATATCGATCTTCATTCTTTATTCATGCAAGTGACTTATGAATTCATTTTTTAATAATATTAAATATACTTGTTATAGAATCGTATACATAAAAGAATTTAAATGCCTATAATAACTTTCTGCAAAAACAATATATATCTATACATATATCTTGTTCGTGTTTCAAAAATGAGAAAAATCCCCCCATTTAACAAGCAGGACCTTTTAGAGTAAATGCTACTTTATTTTAAAACTATCCAGTGATTACAACAGATTTAATTAACAATTTACACTGGTAAAATGTATAATAGCAGAAATTGAAATATCTCACAGAAATACGGTTATCACGATCAAATTAGAAGTATCTTTTCTAAGCCACTGTACTTTGGTATGCCTCCAGATTCTTGAAACGGGCCACCAGTTTTTTTTAAATTATTAATGACACTCTAAGAAAATCGAATCATTCGGCCGTTTTATAGAAATAAACTAAGAAAATTAGTGATATAATTAACTTATTTTTTGCGGATAAATGAAAGTGTATTATAAATAAGTAAAATTCTTTAAAAATTATTTCATTGTGTGTCGCAAAATTTTGAAATCGTTTAAAAAGTACCACAACAAAACAGTTTGGAAATCACTGATCTATGGGAACGCACAACCCGCTTTTAAACTTTATTTTCTCATTGTTTTCCCGCATCGTCCTTATACAGGTCGAGAAGACCCTTTACAGTCTTCTAATGATTTTTCTTCAATTAATCAAGCTAGTCTTCTAGATTTTTCCAGAAGCACGTCTATATTTGCTTCCAACTGACGATCAGATTCATCGCCACGTCTGACACTCTCCTTGTACTGGGTCAAAGGGGTGAACTGTCACTTTGCTGACTGATTTCCTCGGTAATCCCGCTTCTTTCCTGCCGCTTCCTCTCTTCTATCCCACCGGCGCTCTGCTTTGTTAGAACGCTCGTGCTTGGGGTTACGTCATACCTCCCCGATTGTGTGGGAGTCTTATTGATTTGTTTATTTCTCTCCATGAATTTCCTTTTTCGCCCAATTTACTGGGTAATTTCTGGGTTTTCTGTCGCCCACGTACATCTAATTTTAGTTAGCAGTCTCCTTGTAAATTTCTTTTTATTGAAAGAAGAATAATTTCGTTTTGCCCACAAACTATTTTTCTGTCACAGTCCAAAATTTCTGTCTATGAAGAAAGGAAGTTCTACATATGAGATAAAATAGTTAATTATGCAATGTAAAGGAAAGAGGATATGACAAAAGAAAAAAAAGGGGTGACAAAAGAAAAAAATATTTCGATAATCCCCGATAGTACGATAGTATGGATCTAACAAACAGTTTTGTAAAAATGCATAACCAAAAAGGATCAAAAGACGCTCATTAAATCTTTCATTAGTACTGCATTATTAATGAGAGCTTAGCATGCATATCATCTCTAAATTAATCTGTCTTTTTACTTTCCAAGCGATCCCACGTGTCTGTACGTTCTCCGAGCGAGACACCTCCCCCGGATGATGCCATGAGATTGACCCCTCCGAGCACCCAAAGCAGCCCGCTGCCCAGTTTGTTCAAATCCGATCGAAGCAAAGCAAAGGATTTTCGAAGCAGGAGAAGAAATTTGAACAGAAGGAGGAAGATATCGAAAAACGACGAAACGACGACGGTTGAAAATGTGGAAGCTCCCACGACAGTTCGAAGCGTGCAACAGACGAAAGAACCTGGCGAGTCTTCGAACTACAATGATTCAAGGTAAGTGGATAACTTCTGTGAAGAGCTGTCAGTAAGTTATTGTATCTGTTTTAATGTTATAAGAAAAATATCGCTGAAAAATGTGAGAACATTTTGAATGGATTGAAAGATAGGGTTGTGACTTTCCTTCGCAGCTCATGTAATGCAATTTAAGACACGCTGTTTTGCGGTATTTCAAAGAACGCTCTTACTATTTCACATGAAACATTCTAAATAGTAATGCTTTTGTAGCCAATAGTATCTCCTCCCCTAGTTCCTCATATTTTAAATATACGATTTAAAAATGCGATTAAAGCAGTCAATTGTTTGAAAAAATCAAATTATCTCAATAAGAAATGGCTATTATTTTGTTTTACATAAAAGGATTTTTACATGCTACAAAATGTGTGTAAAAGTTTATGAAACACCCTGTATTTAAACAGTGCAAGTGTTGGAAAAATCACGAACATCTATAATTTTTAAAAAAATATATTGATTTAATATATTAAAGAAAACTGATGCTTCCCAATCCTTTTCCTTTACATATAAAATGAATGCGTCGAGATTTATTTTAAATAGTAAAAAAAAATTTTCAAGTAACATTAAGTAAGAAAATAGTAAAAAAAAAATTCCTTTTTATTTTTGCAACATAAAAGGGAATGTTACTCCATTACATTCTAAAATCTCATTTCCTGTAAAGTGCAAATACTTATATGATTTAATTTTGTAATTACAATACTAAGAATTTTCGCATTTTAGAACTGCAGCCTTCATTTAACGACTTTGTTATTGAGGGCGACAGAAAGTTCTGAAAAGATTGATTCTTTTTAAAAAAGAAAATTCAAAAATTACATTTCATTGATAAAATTTAAGGTAAAACAAAAAATTCTTTTCATCATGCGCAGCAAGTGGAACTACTTGCACTTCAGAGCTGTGTTGTAATGATATCCACGTAAAAGAAATTCGTTGATGAAAGTCCAACGCAATGTTAAAACATGACGGGCTAGAAATCCAACTTTCTGTGAAGAGTGTTATAAAACAAGCTTAAAAGGCCTATTGAAGAAACAATTATGAATACAATTCCTCTTGTTCACAAGACCATGCTACTAAATGCGTGGTAAAACAGGGAGCAAGGGCTTAGAATCATTAAATGTACACTCATTACATAGATATAATTAAGACCAAAAAATAAACACTTGGTTAAAATACAAACTAAAAATTTTATTTATTATGACAAAATTCTAGGAATATTTTAAATAACAATCAGTAATTAAATCTGGCCAATGGCCGTCTTTGCGCCATTTTCAGTTTATGCATGTAATGTTAATCATATGTATAGCTAGTACAAGGATTAAAACATAATCACATTAATCCTACGATTTCTGAAAAAAAAATTGTGCCTACTTAATGATTCATTCGAAGTTTTCAGATTCTTTTTTTTTTTTTGAGAAATATTTTTAAATATCATGTGAAAAATGTAATTTCAGAGAATTTGTCATTGTTATTACTATTCCCTTTTCGGCTGTAAACTATCGCATTCGACTTTTTGGACTGAACTAGGCTTAAAGATAAACGCAGAAAATTTTCATGGGAATTATGTTACATTCATAAACTTAAAATGGTCAACTTTAAAATTTTATTTCCTAAATTCTTCATTTAACTGCTTTGATAATACCTAGTCTAGTGGTCGCGGTCACGAGTTCGAGCGGTAAGGCCAATAGAAGACCCACCGAGCAGAGGGGCTGATGCATGTTCCCGTTCAAACGCAACGGGCGGCTCAAAGTTCTCCCGTTTGCGTAGTGTTGTAGTTTGGAGAGAGTGTTGCCAGTTCAGATGTCCCTCGTCACTCGACCGTAGTTCAAAATTAAGAGCAGGGATGTCTTACGGCACATGACAATCGGGCCCGGGCCTTGGCCACAATGGGGGTTTCATCTCTTTCTCGATTCAGCAATAATAAGATCATGATTAGAATAGTTTCAACGGTCAAATGTTATTTCCGGTTGTATTCTCCGGACCAATGGAAATTCGGTCGATATGTCACGTTGTCCATGTGGCCTACCCCTATACACCATCGTTACTCATTCAGTCAAAAAGTGTCGAGCCAGTTTGTGCGATTGAAAGTCATGCCTATTTGTTTGTTTCGGGTTATTGTTTCTAACAATGCTTGACAACGGTTGCTATGTACTGTTAAGGGCCATAGGTGGGCCTTTGCGTAAGGGCTCAGGGTCTTAAGAAATGTTAAAGAGGTCCCTCGTTGTATATCAGCTTCGATTGATCATTCGGCTGACGATCTTCAGTCACTAGAGCTCATGTTGGAGTTAGGACCGGATCGTCGCATTTACAAGATTAACTGCTATTTTGAAGCAACTTTTAAATAAAACTGTTACTTTTCTGTTGGATAACTGCATATAATAAAGAAATTAAACAAAATTATATTTCTCTTTATATGGTTACAAGGTAAAAATTTCAATTTTTCATAATTTATAAGAACATTTTTCAAACTTTACTAAAAAAAAGTAAAATTTATTGTTGTACAATAAAGATTTTTTATTGATAAAAAATTAACATTTGTTTTAGCTTAGATATTTATTTTTATTTTATTTATTGTTTTATATTTTGTGTGTGCTCTCTCTCTCTCTCCTCACTGGTAAAGGTAGTTTTGAGTGGGCCCCTGTTTTAAATATGAGAGTCCTATTAGCGGACTGCAGTTGGGCCCCCTATAGCTTGGGGACCCGTATCATTGATACAGCGGTAGCTACACTCCTGACTCTTTCTTGCGGGAGACGAGGGTCGAGTGAGAAAAAAAATGCTTAAGGCAGGGGTCGGCAACCTGCAGCTTGCGAGCCACATGTGGCTCTTTGGATGTGAAGCTCTGGTTCTTTAGTTCCATACGCAAATATTATTTATTTCATCAAAAAAAAGTTGAAAAACGTTATGAATCTATTAACGAGGATTAGCCCTTCCGCGACTTGTCTCATTTGCCACGAAAAACTAGCACATAATAAGATATTAAATTTAGAGAGACACTTCACTACAAAACACACTCAGTTGATAGTAAATATCCAGCCGATGAAGAACGAAAAAAAGCTGTCCACGAGCTCCAAAAACAAAAATAGTAATCAAGTTCCATATTAAGAAACTGGACGCAATTTACATGTAATGTTAGTCTAGCAAGCTTCGCGGTATCACTAGAAATTGCAAAACAAGGCAAACCATTCACAGATGGTGAAAATGTCAAAGATTGCTTCATACGTGCATCTGAAGAACTATACGTGATTTCAAAAACAAACCAGAAATCTTGAAAAACATCAAGGATTTGCCACTATCCGCTAAAACAGTACAGGATAGAATAGCTAAAATGTGTGTTCAAATGTAATATATTTGCAGGTGGAAGATATTCAACTTTCTTCTGCCTTATCACTTGTAGTAAAGGAGTCTTGCGACATAAAAGACATGGCACAAGCTGCCTTTTTTGTCAGGTATATGTCTTCCCAAGGTCCAAAAGAAGAACTTCTAGCTACCGCTCTCGGTACAAACTAGAGGGGAAGATATAGCGAATGTCAAGCAAAAATACCTTGAAGACAGTAAGATCGATTGAAATAAAATCGTTTCAATAGCAACTGATGGAGCCAGAAGTATGACGGGAAAAAATAAAGGAGCAACAATGATTCTTCAGAGCAAAATAAACCACGAAATTCTTACGTTTCACTGAATAATACACGAAGAAGCGCGCTTTGTGCCCAAGCATTTCCGGTCGAAATAGTTGAGGTCATGAATTTGGTAATCAAGATTGTTAACAGCATTTTGTCAAAAGCACTCTACCATCGTCAGTTTAAAGAATTCTTAAACGAAATGGAGACTCAGTATTCCGACCTCCTTCTTCACAATAAAGTGCAATGGCTTTCCAAAGATAAGGTGTTGAAAGGTTTTCCTTTGTGCTTGAATGAAATAAATACACCCCTCAATGAAAAAGACATTAATTACCCTGAATTAGAGAAAGACGAACGGTTGCAAAAATTTTACTTTATGGTGGATATCACAGCGAAATTAAATGAGCTGAATCTCAAACTGCAAGGAAAGGGAAACCCAGCCAATGTTTTGGTAGAAGAATTGGTCTGTTTCGAAGAAACATTAATTCTTTTTGCAGAAGATATTCAGAACGGTAAATTACTTATTTTCAATTTCTAAAGCAATATCGCGATAAAACCAGTGCAACTGTTGACAGAAATTACTTCAGCACAGTTATAAAAAAATTAAAGGTGAATTTGCTGAAAGATTTGAGCAATTCAAAAACAACAAAACCACTCTAGCATTCATAGTAAATCCTCTCAACACAAATATTAACGAAATGCACATTGAGCCATTTAGAATTTATACTGGATCTCTAGAAATGCAATTGATCGAGTTAAAAAGTAAAGCTTTGTAGAGTGGAAAATTGACAGAGTTGAAAAGCAAGTTGGTGGTAAGTACGCAACACAACAAAAGCTAACAGCTCTAAAAGAAATGCCGCGAGTTGAGGCACTTGTATTCGACGCATGGAATAGTCTTCCAGGTTGCTACAGTGAGGTGAAGAAGTTGGAGTGCTGAGACTCTCTTCAGATCGACATATTCGTGCGAGCAAGCATTCTCTTACGTGAATATAATTAAAAGTAAAGTAAAAAGCCAACAAACAAATGAAAATTTAGAGAGTCGTGTATGAAACTTAAAACAAGTTATGAGTCAAATTTATCCAAACTTTCTAAAACCATATAAAGCCAACGCTCCCATTGAATTTGTTTGCTCAATTGTTTGTTATCACAAGTTAGTGTTGTAAGTAAATGTTGAATTGTTTTAATTTTTTTACTTAAATAATAAGTAATTATCTAATAATGCCACATATACAGTAAAGTTTGCATCATTTGAGTAAGCACGCATTGATTTTAGCCAAATAAATTTATTAGTTTTAACAATTACTCAGAACACATACACCTCCAACACAAAAACGAGACACACTTTATATAAGTTGGGTGGGCGGATCCCAAGTCTAACCGAGTTCTGCCACGCCGCGCAGCTCGTTTTGCGCGGTTGGCGTATTTCCCTTTTGAATAATCCCTAAGGGATTATCTGGCACATGATGATTAGGGGACTTATATATTATCTAATTTGTTGTGAAAAAAACACTAATTATATATGAATAAATAGATGTGAATAAATTGATTAATATTTTTTTTTATCAAAAAACTTTATTTATGTAAATACTATTCATTGTTCGCAAGAAAACATTTTGTGGCTCTTTAAAAAACTTTTAAATTTTGTAAATTGTAATTTTTGGCTCTTCCGACCCAAAAGGTTGCCGACCCCTGGTCTTGGGCCCCAAAGCAGGTTAGTCCGTTTCTGATTGGAAGTATGCTGAAAAACACATGCGTAGTTTTAGTTTCGATGAGGTCTTATTTTCAGAGAAATACAGTACACGAGTATGTTCAAAGAATATGATTGAAAGATAGTACCTTTTACTGTATAAAGTCATGAGAAAAAAAGAGGATACTTCAATATTATACTAAGTATAATAAACGTTAACTAATTGTAAAGGTTTTAATTATTTAAAAACAAAAATGAATTATTTTTATGTCAAGCTACTTTGATTTTTCAAACCAATTTGCTACAATTTAACTTCATTCTTTTCTACTCCTTCAGTTTATCTTACAGTAAAATAAAATTGTTGAATAAAAATTGTATTTTTTTTCCATTGACATTATTATATTTGGCTTTATTAACTCGTAAGAATCATTTGCTGAACAACTCTTGTGCTGCCATCTATTATTCGAGCTTGCAAAACTTTATGTACAGGCCAAGTGTAACGTAAAAAAAAGGATTCCATACTCGGAATTTTCTGAAAATTTGCATTTCATTTTATATTTTTTTTAAAAATTCCCCAATCTTTTTCACTGATTATTTACAATTATAATTAAATTTTAAACTTTCTGTAATCTGTCGCATCAATATTATTATTTACATAGAAAAAAGTCTTTGTTTTATATATATAAGAAAATAAAATAATTATTTTTTATATTCCAGACGAAAAATAAACAGCACAAGAAAGATATCTCTCGACAAAGACGAATCACTGTCTTGGTTAGGGGTATCGAAATCGGGAAAAATTGAACCGTACACCTTACCCCCTCTTCCGATACCTGAAGCCGACCCACAGGAAACGACTCTAGTGGAAGAAGAACCCGTCCCTCAATTAAAGAAGCGACACCCAGAGAAGGGAGGTCGCACGAAGAATCCATGGTACAAAACGACGCCCCTCCCTAGCGATGATTTAGCTGAAATCAAATTCGGCGAAAAGATTTCAGGTAGGGATATGCAACTGCGTCTTTCTTTAGAAAGAAATCCATGAGTCTTGTAAATCAGATTGCAACCCCAACAATGGTGGACTCGAACCCAGTGCATCATTAGTTCAAACCCTAGTCTCACTTAAGATGCGCCATGTAGAAAGGCTGATCCACGTTAAATCTATCGAGGCTCTAAGTTCTCCGTTGGCTTGAAGTGGAAATTCAGTAGGGGGAACCGATTCAGATATCGTCCTTGTCGCTTAATTGCAGTTCAGTATTACGAGGTCGGTCGCCAGTGTGACAATTTGGGAAGATGGATGAGTAGCGTGAGAATATAGGAAATTAAGGTATTGATTTATTATACATCTACTGCTATTAATTACAATATTTACAGTTATTCAAACTATGGAACATTTCAATTCTGCAGAATATGTTATTGGTGAAGGAGGCAAACTAATCATTTCTTTTCATATGTTTCAAACAAACTGCTCTCTCCACCCTCTTGGGTGGAGCGGTCCCATCTTACACGTCGAATTTCACTCGAGTTTCGGCTCGTAGGTGGGAATCCAGATGTTGTTTTTCTCATGGCCATCGCGATGTCAGATGAAAGGATTCTGCAATATTTTAGGGGTGCACGTGTAGTTATGAGCGGAGTAATGTTGTATGCACAGGAAAACCGTTTTTGCAGCTGCGAAAACTTTGCACCGGTGGCCCTTGTGCTGCGCTACAGCAGCGACGCCTTTTCGAATGTTCTGGGAAATGCACTTGTTCAAGGACATTGCATTAAATATTGGGGGGAAAATTCTTTGTTAAGAAATCAAGTATTTTAATTTTGCTGTCGGTGTCGTACGGGTACGAATAGATATTCTTTTTTTTTCTTCTATTTGGAACGATTACGGTTACTGATAACAGACAACAGTGGAGTAGCAACAATCATTTTTAACTATATTGCTAGCAAAAATCATTCGAAGAAAATCTATCGTTTCAAGACGACTGGGAGGTTGACTATTTAGTTGTGAAAACAAACAGTCAGTAATTGTTTATCTCGAAAGTGCTGTATTTAAAAAAATAGCAATAAACAGGAATCATTCAATGATTCATTTTTTCGAAGATCTCTTTCAAAACGCGATAAATAGGCTTTCTTGAATAATCTTTGCAACAGCAACAAAATATTTTGTCAGTGGTAATATCACAGAGGTAACAAAGACATCCCATGAAGTTTGTTGCATTATTGGTAATCATATGAAACCATTTATTGACATGTAGAAATTGTCAAGGAGTGTTTCTTAAATGCTTCTAATTTAGTGTTAGTGACAAAAATAAAAAATATAAAAAATAATCACAAAAAAAAATAGGAGTTATTTATACTGATTGAGATTTTCCACATTTTCAATTTCCAATAATATCTTGGTCATGAAGCATCCCCCCTCCATTTATTCTCATGTTGCGGCCCGCATGAAATAACTGACATATGTATGCGGCCCGCATGAAATAACTAACATATGTATGCGGCCCGCATGAAATAACTAACATATGTATGCGGCCCGCGTGAAATAGCTGACATATGTATGCGGCCCGCATGAAATAGCTGACATATGTATGCGGCCCGCGTGAAATAGCTGACATATGTATGCGGCCCGCATGAAATAACTGACATATGTATGCGGCCCGCGTGAAATAACTAACATATATATGCGGCCCGCGTGAAATAGCTGACATATGTATGCGGCCCGCATGAAATAACCTACATATGTATGCGGCCCGCATGAAATAACTAACATATGTATGCGGCCCGCATGAAATAGCTGACATATGTATGCGGCCGAGCAGAAAAGAAAGGTTGAGTACTCCTGCATTATAGTGTGACGCCGATAAATAGTTCCGGATTACTCATTAGGCGGAGTAGGCAAATGACTATGGGCCCGCGCTTTTTAGGGCCCCGCAAGAGCGTGTTCTGTTTTATGTTAGTCCTCCAAAAATGTCCGGGAGAAGTGTGTGATGTCAAGTGCGTAAGTCATCGTCTTGTATCCAATTTACACCTACTTCATAGAACTTTCCTCCTTATATTAGAGAATTTATTTGAAGAACTTTCCAGTCGTTTGGAAGCAAAATGTCTTTTTTATTTGAGTCGACCCACTAAGGGAAGATTCAGATATTAAAAAAGCTGCCCAAATATTTAGAGACACTGAAGACATCGAATTCGCTGATGAAATGGTTCCTTTTAAGCATTTCATATTACAAGTAAAAAACTTTAAAAATGAAATAGCGGTATCAGCATCGTGATCATAGGAATTTATTTTCAAAAACTTGCTGTAATCAAAGTTTCCCAATGTTATGACAGCATGAAAAATAAACAGGTGTTGTCGTAACAAATGCTTCTGATGAACGAAGCTTTTCAAAATTAAAGATGCTAAAAAACTCTCATCGATTTTCAATAACACAAGAAAGACTGAACTCACTTGCTATTATGGCCATTGAATACGATGTCTTGTAGAACATAGATTTCCAAGATGTTCTAAAAGAATTCAAGGCCAAAATATTGAGACAAATAAATATTTAGTTACTTTTATTGCAAGAGTTAGTTTTTTTATTACAGATTCTAATAAATAATTATTGTTTATTTATATTTTTTGAATTGCTGATAATTTGTTACTCTATTTGTACAATCAAATGTATTTCTAAAATGTTACGTAATAAAATTATCAGGTTACAGGGCCCCGAGAATTCGACTTCCTAGTACTCTCCGTGTCCGACAAAACTCCCCCCGACAGCGGTGCGGTGTGTGGCATCTTCTTTTCTGCAAGCAAAAACTTTCTTTTATTTCAATAACATATTTTTAAAAATTATTCCAAACGCACTGATTATTCATAGGATGAAAGATTTGTTATCAGTTCATCTTTTGGTGCAGAGAAATTTCAATACAAAATAGGGAAAAAATCCAGTTTTTTTTTTTTAATATAAAATTTTATGATGCTTTATTTGCATTCAGATATTTCAAAATAATTTTTAGGATACATCTCGTATATAATTATAATTGTATATTTTGAATACATTATATCCTAATTCAAAGACAAAACCATAAAAAAAAACTCCGATTTTTATTATTATTTTGAATAAATTCGTTACTATTTCTAAATTTTTTTCTCACACAATCAGTAATTCAATATTTAATGTTCTTTAATTTGAACAAAAAACCTATAATCTTCAAAAAATAAACTACTCAATTGAGTCATGTAAAATTGCTTTCTTAATATATATATATATATATATATATATATATATATATATATATATATATATATATATATATATATATATATATATATATATATATAAGCGATTTTTGTAAAAAATATATGTTTTAATACTAACTACATTTTTCTACTAATATGCAGTAATTAGAATCAAAAAGAAATTTTCTTCACCGGATAGGAAAACCAAAAAATAATCTTTTTTTCTTTTCCCAGATATGTATCATCATTATGCCAATAAAGAATCAGATGTAACAGAGGATGAAAATAAGCCAGAAACAAAATCTAAATCTCCAGTACCTGAGCACGAAGATACAAGCGGCAGACATCCTTTTGAGCCCACGATCCCTGAAAGAAAAGTCAGAGGACGATACAGAAATGCAAAAAAATACATTGATACTATAGATAGTGTTCCTTCCGTCAGCGACAAAGTAAAATTAACCAAAATCGAAGATCTGTTTCCACCTCCAAGAGCAGAATCTAGAGAACTCAAATCGACTCAACACCACGAAACCCAACAGTTGGACTCCAGTGCAGAAAAACCAATTGTATCGTCTGAAGAGCGAACAACAGAAAGCCCTTTTAAGACGACTCGATCATACATTAGAAAATTTCGTCCTAAAACTCGAGGACAACAAGATGAAGGACAAAGATGGAAACTAAATAAAGAGAGAAGAAAGAAGATTGAAGTAGGATCTACTTTTTCACTGCACACTGCAGCTGCCGAAGAAGCAACCCGATCCGTATTGCAAATGCCGACAACGACTCCATCATCGGTTACGAAGAGTGTATTAAGTAGGAAAGAGCTACCCAAAACTCCTACTTCGGCCCATCAACACTTATTGAAACTCATGGATGAATTCTTCGCAATAACCTCCACCACTCCCAAGGACTGGACCGGCAGAACATCAAAGACCTTCGATGTTCCTAATTATAGAGCATCGGAGGATGGATCCGAGTCTGCTAAAGAGGAGATGGAAGAATTGCCCCCTGAATTGCTGGAAGTTGTTGATCTTCTTGCTGATCAATCCGAAGAAGACAAGAAAGAGTACAAATCTGATTCCAGCCATGAAATTATCAAAATAAGTGGTCCCATCACGAAGGAGCATTTGAAGCAAATTTTATCAGCTGATGCATTTAACGGAAATTCTCGTCAGAAAAAAACTCGAAAGGAATCCGTAAAAAATATAGTCATCGTTCCTTCAGAAAGTAAAGAAAATATGAAAGAAACTGCGGAAGTTGCAAAATTTGCGTCTGTAAAATTAGAACCTTTTCTGAAGAAAATGGCCTCGGACAAGACTTCTATGACTGTCATACCCGTGGCACCTAATCCCCCCAGACAGCGACGACCAGCAGTTCTGACAGCAAAGAAAATTCCTGTTCGAGTGATTTACAAAGATCAGCTGAGTCAAAGCAAACCTAATGTAAAAATAGTTCGCTCTCTCTTACCTAGGCCAAGTCTGCAAATAATTCATAAGGGAAAATTAAGTCCGACTCGATCTTACAGTCAGCCGCATCCCAAGCCACAGCAGCTTCTTCATGCTCGGCGTCCTCTCGTTTTGCAACCTCAGTCACTCTATCCCCCTCATCCACCCCCATTTCCTAAAAAAACTTTGCCATTTAAAATAGGATTTCCTTTCGTTAATGGTAATAGACAGATCACCAATCTAAGATACCCTTCCCATAGACGAAAGAGGTCCGTATTAAATCGAGATCGCAGACAACTGAGACCTAACCCACGCTTTTTTCCATTTCCAAGACCAGTGTTTCCCACTTTCAATCCAAAATTCGTTCCAACATTTACACCTTTCCGAAATATATTTCCGCCAAATGGAATGAATGCCGCAAGTTCTAACCTGAATTCACTTACTTTCCCTCGATTTGAAGTTCCAAAACCACAAGCTAACGCTGTTCCTCCAATGTTTAAGCCACCTAATGCTCCTCCAGCTCCCGTACGACATATTACACAACATGGTGATCAAACTGTTATTGTAGAAGAAGTACCTGTTCCGATTCACGTTGAAGTGCCTGATACAAATTTCTTACGTCCGGTTCATTCTGGAAGTCCACCAAAACATTTTATGAATCCATTTCCAAATAACCAAATACGTACTCCATCTCCTCCAGCTCTGCAAACACCCCCTTTATTACAAGGATTTCAAGGAAGATTTCCAGTGAACAATGGTTATCGTCCATTTGGTATGCCATCTAATGTCAGACCACCTGTACTAAATTATCAACCATCCATTCAATACTCTCATCCTCTTCCACCTAGCATAACGAATCCACAAGGGCAGGTATTTGCTTTAGGTGTCACAAATAAACCCTTTGTACCAGGTAAACCACCACCAGTAAGAATTCCAAATGGAATTCCAGGTATCACAGGACCACCACCCCTGGGACCTTTTCAGAATTTTGATATTCATGCAAATACTTACCCAAATTTCCCCTATTTTCAAGGAGCCTTCACAACCCCTTTAACAAATGAACCTGTACCTGGAAGACTGATGTACAGTGGTTACAAACCACCAAAATCAACCGAAGGTACTAAGTTACCGAGAACCAGTCCTTATCCTACCAAACCAATCACAAAAAATGCTGACAGAAGGCCTCCAAGACCCAAACCTACACAAGCCTATTATTCCCCCAAATCTCCAGTTCAAGAACCCCGAGTAAATTATAATGCTCATCATAGCGGTATCAAACCCTCATTCAAGCCGATTATAGGAGGAACTCCAAGAGAAACAGCCCAACTAAATCAGCCTCGAGCAAATTATAATACTGCCTCTCCAGGGCTTATTGAAGAACCTCGCAGACGAAGACCAAGTAGAAAAAGAAGGCCACGACCTCGAACCACGACGATTCTTCCAACAATACAAGCTACAAAGGAAATATCGCCAACACCTCCACCACCAGAACAAATACCTCCACCGCCATCAGATTACACAAGCATCCCTTTACATCAAGAAGTACCAAATTCATTACAAAACACTAAAGAAACCTCTAAAGTAGTGGAAACAAGCAGCCATTATCCACCTGCTGGCTATTATGGTAAAGATCAACTCGGTCAGTTTTTTGATTCATCAGCAAAATCTTATAATAAAGCTTCTACACCCACAGCGTATGGATATAATGATCTTGGAGAGAGCACATCAAGCGCTGAAGTAGAAGAATCTATTTCTAGTGTATCGAGCGAGGATCCTGATCAACCAGCATTTGGAACAAGATTAAGATCAAAGCCCCGAAGTAGTCAAAACAGAAAGAGAAAGCGACAACCTATTCAATCTTCGACTGAGAGAACTGAAACACGAGTTAGATCAAATAACGCAAAAGGAGAAACAAGAAGTAACAATAAAAGAGTTTCGGATAATTTAAACAAGATGTCAATAAGAAATCGAGGAAGGGATGAAAATAATAGAAATGACGAAAAACGCGATAGAGTTTTGCAGCACAGGTCAAGAAGTTCACCAATTCGACAGCCAGAAGTGCATCAGTTCAATAACGCAAACGGGTTTTACAATGTACCGTCGGGTCTTCAAGATCTTGTAGCACCTGAACGACCACCACAAACTGATGGCAGAAGTACTGATATGTTCGGAATTCCGCATCCAGCTATCGATCGAAGTATCTACTCCATTAGGCCCCAAGGTGCTTCGGGCGATTTTAACTCCAATTTTTTTAGTGTGCCATCAGAAGTGTCAAAACAACAACAATCACCCTTGCTAAGTATGAACATCAAACCTATTCCAGAATCTGCAAGAGAGTTTTTTGAAGCAGCCCTAAAAGAATCCTCCAAAGTTAAAGAAGCAGAGTCTTCAGAAAAAAAAGAACCTGAACAGAATACTGCACGAAGTCCGACGGAAGAGTCAAAGCCACAACGTAATCCCTCAGTGCGAAAAGTAAAAAAACCTAAAAGGAAGAACATAATTAATCCTCCTAAAAATAATGAAGAGAAACACAGTTCTGATGTTAGTGTAGATAAACCACAAGCTGTTCAAGAACAAAGAAATACAATAAGCAAAGAAAGAACATCGACTCCAGTGACTACAACAACAACCGAGCCACGTCCAGCTTACATACCAAAGCACAATTCAACTTCACAAAACGATGTAAAGGAGCCTTCGCCAATTTTTAAACAAAGAGCTCCTTTACTGCCTAAGACTTTGCCAGATCTTTCAAAATCTTTATTAAATGGAAAAATTGACATTAAAAAATTAAACGCGACAATATCAACTTCAGTATCAGTGTCAGGAGCTTTCCCTCAGCAAACCAATAATAATACAAGTTCAGAAGAAACCAACAAAAGAGTTTTCTCATCTCAAAATGGTGGTCTGTCGGTCGTGAGAAGCCATCCCAGAAAAAAGAAACCCAAGCAAAAGCAAACGAACGATGCCTTTGGTTCAAACAAGGACTCTAATGCAAAATACGACATCGCTGCCAGTGTCTTAGATATTATCAAAGCAACCACAGAAACAGAAAAACAAGGCGGAGGATTTTATTCTACCAGATAATGAAAACTCAGGAAATTCCTCTCCAAAAACATCCAATTCGTGATACACCAATAACCTCCACACACAAAAAAAATCACATAACAAATAAACTGACTTATTCTGCAATACACAAATGCAGAGACTTTTGAAAATCATGCAATTTTGTTTATTGTCTGAAAACTGTCTTTAAGTGTGTAATTTAACAAAGGCCTACGAGTTGAACTCTAGAAATGGCTCTGATGTGGAAGTGTACAGTCAAGAAGACGGCTAACGAACATGTTGAGCTGATTTTTGATACCAATGAACTTTTAAAATTGATGTCAAAGCTATTTAACTGAAATTACTATTCTTGCAAGCAAAAATAGTACATTTTGTTGTACTGCACAATAAAAGTTTATTTTTTAAGCGACTATTTTTATTACAAAGTCAGAGTTGCATATATACCAGTATATATTATAAATCACTGCTAAATACAAAATTCCTACTTTGCTATGAGACTTGAGAAGAGGTTGATTACGGCATTATCATAATCTAAACTGTATATCTTCAGTAGAACTATTAGACCATTATTTTAGCTGTGGCGAGGCAAGCCAATAGCGTGCCGCACACAAGTAGGACATTTTTGAAACAATTCCATTCCAGAGTTAGAGAATAGATTCACTTTGGGTCATCTAAAGATATTCCTTAACATCAAAAGAAACACCATAACCATTTCTTCAACAATAATAAAAAAAATTTAATTGTACATGTACTATGCATTGTTAAATATATTTATTAAAATAAGTAAAATATAAGTATTTCCCTTCATTACAGTTAAGTAAAATGATAAATAAAAATTTCTAGTGCTTGCACTTCTCTACTTTCATGTAGCAAAATCAGTGGGATAATGTGTCACTTCCAATTTGACACAATTTTGAGCATTCAGTTGTTAGACAATTTCTTTATGGACTCGAAATGTTTTTCATATAAGGAAAAATTTTTTTACTTCGATATATAGAACCAAAAGTGGAAAGCCGAGTACATGCAATTTTCTCTCTTCCAACAATTAAATCTCTCCAGCAATGACATTGAATAATTTACAAAATATAGTTGTAAACTTATCTTTTAGATATTTTCGTACTTCCGTAAATGTCCGTAATTCTGAAGATGTTTGACAAATTTATCAGCTTCCATCCACACAAAAATAGACACATCTGTAGAGTAGTGCCACTGAAAATGATGGTGTTGCCAACCCCTGCATTAGACCCCATTTTCCTCTCTTTATACGTATTTAATCAATCCTGCACTAAATTGTTATGAATGGCTAAACAATACGTAGAAGGGTAACCTATAATTGAATACTTCTGTTTTGATATTCTAACCGCTTTTAAAAAGGTATTTCGAAAAATTTCTTGATTTATTAACAATATCTATACATGTCAGAGTAATTTTTTATATCAATGTCTCATACTATTTACGGTTTTTAATATTGTTTTTAAAAACATGATTTAAAGTTCAAAATAAGTGTTTTGTTTCTCTCATTGTTCGACTATCAATTTAAAGTAAAAATTGAGAATAATGTCCACAGGAGTGACAATTATATTGTGAATAAAAAGTTTTATACAAACATATATATAACTTAAACAATACTTTTTAAATTTTTTTTTTACTTTTTTTTCAGATAAAGGTAAATTTATTATAATTTATGAAGAGTTTTATTTCTTGCAAATCAATTTTCAAACGCAAAAATATAAATTTTTCCATGGAATGTTTTCTATATGAAGTATAAAAATGTAGCCATTAAATATTACTTTTAAAAAAAATGTAACATTTATTAGTGGTGGTAGTATTTTACCAATTCACAGTTTTGGTAAAACTAGTAATAATTTTTTTTTTATATCAACGAAGTTTTTCTGTCTTTATTTTTAATATGAACATTCAGAACTGATTAATTATCGAAATTCCACAATAGATAACACTAGCCATATAGAAAAATATTCATTCTAATGGCATATTAACATTAGTTTGAATAATTGTTTCAATAGATCCCCATGTAAATTAAAATGTAGGGCTAAAATCTAAAAATATTTGTGTTTTATGCAAAACCTTAAATCTAAAACCACGTAATATTTTAACAAATAAAAAGCAAAAATATATTAATAAAAATAAACGACTTTTTCAATGAAATTAAAATTTCTTCAAAGGTCACAAATTCCTTTGGATACTAAGCAAACCTTATTTAACACGTGTGCAAAATGCAATAATTATTAAAATATTCTCATCATAATTTTAGCCACCAAACATTTTAATAATAATGGTCTACAAAAAGATAAATTGATAACATAATACAAATTTACTGCCCTTTCAAATTATTAGAATCTTATGTGATAACTTCCATTCATTTAAAGTAACTTTTTATCAGTGCATTAAACAAGTATTAGATTAAATAATATTAATTTTTTAATGTATCTTATCACTTATAAAATAAATTAGCTTTGCCTTGTTTATGTGTGTGTGTGCACGTTTTTTTCCCCTCTTTTTTTCAATTCCTACTATTGTGGTTCACACTCTCTCCCTATATATATATATATATATATATATATATATATATATATATATATATATATATATATATATATATCTTGTTCAAATTTTCAATCTTTAATAAAATACTTTCTATTCACATCCATTTTTAAATGCATTTTTTTAAACTGGTAGTGGATGACACTTTATGTTAAAACGTTTTTCAGAGAGATATAAATTACTTAATTTAACTAAAAAATGAATAAATAGTAACAAAGATAATAGTCCAACAGCATATATAGAAAGGAAAATTGTTCATTGTGCCCCTGTAGCGCAATGGACTTCTAACCCAAAGGTCATAAGTTCGAATTCCACATGAGACGGCTTAAATTCTGAGAATGTTGATTTCTTACTATACTATTTTATTAGAATAATTAAATTTGATTAATGAATAAATAGTAACAAAAAAAATAGTCCAAAACACCATATATAGAAAGGAAAATCACTTTCATTTTGTTACTTAATATTGTGATTCTGTCATATGTATATCCATATTTATATTAATTGTATAACTACAATAGAACCTGTATTTTGTGAATTTTTCTATATAACGAACTTTTTTCTGGAACCAAGAACATTTCATGATTTTCTTTGTAAAATAACCTTCCAATAGTGAAGCGCATTCTCTATATAACGAGCTTTTTATCTTGTGATTCAGTTTCCCCCCCCCTACCTATTTTTAAAGTATTTCTGGACAGTTATTCTCTCTTTTAACACGTTTTAGCGGTTTAGTTATAAAGTAATGTATGTGTAAATTTACTTGTGTAATTTAAGTTCGAAAATATCTTTAAAAATCATTGATTTTAGTATAAAATTATTTTCTTAATGTTGAAAATTGGTGTATTCCTCAATATTCTTTTTTTCTTATTTTCCCTTCAGTTTTTCTTTTTTTTTGTGGGTAAGATATACAGTCGAATCTCTATATAACGAACCTCTATATTGGGAATTTTTCTATATAGCGAACTTTTCCCTGGAACCTTAAACATTTCACGATTTTCTTCGTAAAATAACCTCTCTATAGCGAGGTGCATTTTCTATATAACGAAGTCTTTGTTTTGTGATTCATTTTTTTTTCTCCATATTTTTAAAGTATTTCTGAACATTTCAAGTTATTCTCTCTTTAATACATTTTACGGTAGTCATGAATCTTGGACTGGTTTTCAAAGATCCTAACTTGCCTAGAGCAATAGAGTTTTGGACGTTTCATCCAGGAAATGCAACCTTTAACCCCTATTGTCCAGTTCACTAGTAAAATCTTCGATATCCCCTTTCACCCTCAATGGAGTTGTCTCGTGTTCCCGTGTTTAGTTATAAAATAATATATATTTAATATTACTTGTATGCTTTAAATTAGAAAATGTCCTTAAAATTCATTAATTATTAATAAAATATTTTCTTAATATTGAAAACACAGTGTATTTATTCCTCTACATTATTTTTTCTTGTTTTCCTTGCAGTTTTTCTTTCTTTTTTTTGATGGGTAATATGTAAAACATAAATTAATTTTTAAAAAGATATGGATAATTACTTTTAATATACAGTGTTTATGAATTTAAAATTTGTTTTATGTGGTTTATAAAGTATATTAAAGATAACGAATTTTCCATATAACAAACTTTTTTCGAGATTTGATGACTTCGTTATATAGAGGTCCAACTGTATATAAAATAGATATTAATTTACAAAAAGGTGTGAATAGTTATTTTTTTTAATATTTAGTGTTTATGAATTTAAAATTTGTCTGATGTGGTTTATAAAGTATACTGAAAGGTGAGCCTCTATATAATGAATTTTCCACATAACAAACTTTTTTTCGTTAATTAGCGACTTCGTTAAATAGAGATCTAACTGTATTTAATAAAAAGTAACTAAAATAATAAAAAAAATTGTTGACCTAAGCAAGAATTGACTTAAATTTTTTTTTATGTTACGTTTTTTAGTTATAGCCATTTTTTCGTAAAAGTAATTCTGCTTGAAACCATACTAGAGCTTCACATCATAACAATAAAATTATTCAATATTATCATTTCAATATAATGTTCCTGTTTAATTAAATTTTTAATAAAAATAGAATTTATTCAGAAGAAACTTCAAACTCATATCTTTCCAAAAATCTGTAAGCAAAGACATTTAAACATACATAAAAAACTGGGGGTTGTTTATTATTATTTTAGTGGTCTTATTTTAATTTATCACTGACATTTATTCATTTTTGAGATAGTCTTTAAAAACTCTGAATTTTATTTCATAAGGAAAAGCTTCTACTTGCTCTTAAATAATTTTAAATACATGAATACATTTTTCACAAATTAAACTTAAATGATTTTTTTCTCCTACATTCATCTAACAACTATGTTTTAGTCAGTAGAGAAATATATGATCATATATATAGATATTTATTAAATAAAATGTATAAATTAGTTTTAATGAATTTTGTTTATTTATAAAAAAATAAATACTGTTTGTCAAAATATTTTGGAATTATTAAAGATACTACAATATAAAATTGCACTTTTTGAGCAGTTGAAAAAAATTCCACATTCTACAATTTTGATTACAAATTCTCACTATTTGGAAACACATTTTTGTTTATTTTAACACAAAGTATTTCCTAATTTAATAATAATAAGAAGTAAACACAATTTAAGTACCATTTAAGAAATTTCTTCAATGAACTAACGTTTCATAAATTCTTCTAATATTTATTTATAAGTAAATTATACATTTTCTTCTAACATGATATTTTAATTTTGTAATATGATGCAAATATATTTGTGTGTAATGCATCGTTGATATTTATTTCCACAATATCTGCAATGACTGATCATAAATAACATTTTTCTATATAATTGTATGCAATTTCAACAAAGATCCTTTACTTTTGCAGAAGAAAATCATTCAACAGTATGTACATTTTACAAGACATTACTGACCTGAATTCAAACAAATCAGATAATTTTTTAACTTAAACTTAACCGATTTTGTTTAAGTGTGCATAATTAGACTTGATATAAACAAATAAAAAATTAATCAACCAAATACATCATTTTATTTTTAATATAGATCAGAAAGGGATAAAAGAAATTAATTTTACTATTTCTTTTAGACAGTTCTGAAATTTTCTAAATTAAAACTAATTTACAAATCTGACCTAACTCCAAAACCTGGGCCTGGAGGAGGCTCAGTAAGAGATGTCAAACCCCCAGCAGGTTCACAAGCAAGTCTCCCACTTCGAGGGCCAGCTTTAGGTGTTCTACCTGCTTTCAAGTCATTCAAAATTTCATCAACATCATCCAAAGATAAATCTTCATAATAATTGTCATTAATTTGAATCATGGGTGCATTCACACATGCACCAAGGCATTCAACTTCAGCAAGAGTAAACATGCCATCCTTGGTCGTACCACCAACATCAATACCAAGATTCTTTTTGCATCGAGTAACAACATCTTCAGCATTTCGAAGCATACAAGGTGTTGTTGTACAAACCTGGACATGATATTTGCCAGTAGGCTCACGATTAAACATGGTGTAGAAAGTAGCCACTTCATATACTCTCATGCGAGGCATATTTAGCATGTCAGCCACATAATTCATTGCAGAAAGAGGCAGCCAACCATACTGTCTCTGAGCCAAATCTAATAAAGGAATCACAGCGGCAGATTCATGACCTTCTGGATAAATACTTATAATAGATTCAGCACGATTTAAATTTTCTGGGGTGAATTCAAATGGTATGTCAGGATTGTTTTGATCAGTGTCTCGATGAACAAATAATTTCTCACTTGCGAACACTGAAGATGTATTAATTAAGGCAATTGGACTTCTCTTCAGCGCATAATTTTTAAGAAGATGTCGCCCATGATGGAAGGCAGACCTTGCTAAACTTTGCATTGTGTAACTATCTATGGAGAAAAAATAAAAATAAAATGTAAAAATTATATTACACAGCAAAGAAACTTTTAAAGAAGGTACTTAAATTTTTAAAAAATGCACTTTTTACTGGTTTTACGTTTGCTCATTATATTTTTTGTGTGCCTTTTTTTTTAAATTCCAATCTAATATTTGATTAAATAAATGAGGGGAAGGGGTGGAATTACACACACTTCAAAAGGATATTCAAGATAGTATCAACAAAATGAAATTTTTTCTACTATTGATCAAAACTATAACATGACCAATTATATATTTTACGTGGTATGAAATATAAAAAGATTTGAAAAAGAATAATGCGCATTTTTCCCTCTCTTTTTCCAGATTCCATTGAAGCTTTGAATAAAATTATTCTAAGTTTCTCTCCTTTATTAATTTTTCAATAGAAAATTTTTGCATGTTTTGAAAGAAAAATAATGAATAAAGTAAATTTTCATCACCAAATGCATTAATGTACAGCTTTTATTTCTTCAGCAAAAAAATACTTTCAATCTGTTAAGAAATAACTACTGGCAATTGAAAAACATTACATAGTAAACATTAATAGCTTAATTAACACAACACAAGTCAAAATTTAAACACTTAAAAAAAAAAGGACAAATTGCTACAGAGTCAATCTATTCAAAGCATTTTTCTACAAGAAACTTAAAGGTTTTCAAATTCAAACTCAAATGCAAAAAAAAAGACAAAATAGCACAGAGATAAAAAAAAAATAGTCAAGGAGATTATAAGATTAATTGGTACTTACATATTATCACAACAATCGCCAACTCTATTAATAACTCATCAAATTAGCAGCTCCGATTCCCTATGAGTTGTACATGATGAATTGGTATCCTTGTGCTTTGTTTCATATGTCGCCAATATGTTGCAATAATATGTAAGTACCAATTAATTATTAACATTGTACTTAGAAGCAACATGAGGGCTATAGGTGGCCGACCTCATGATTTTAAACTTCAAGCAAGTGATGAAGAAGTCACTTTATTACTCTCTGAACAACCTTCCCGTGAAGATTTAACTTGCATCAGTCCTTCTACATGGCAGGTCTTTAGTGGCATAACAGAGAACATTTGGGCCCCCCTGCAAAGTTAGGTTTGGGGACCCCTAGGGGGTATATGTTACACCACTGGCAGGAGCCCATGATCACTCGACTCATGTCATTTAATATCAACTACATAGTTTGTTTTAAGTAACAATATCTTCAATTGACCTATGAGACTTTTTACTATCTCTACTTGAAGTTACATCCCATTGTTATATTTTTAATTACTATTTCCCTGACAACTTTATTTTGATCAATATTTCTAATCAAGTAATTGATAACACCTGAAACAGAACTCTACTCTCTAAATTACCTTATCTCAATAAATTTAAGAGGCACCAGCCTCTCTACACAGTGGCACAAGGATTTGAACCTATGATTGGATCACAATATTAAATAAAAATAATGGCCGATAAAAGAAATCTCAGGATCATTAAAAGTTAAAGTGGACAATAAACATTGAAAGCAATGATTTTTTGGTGCTCTTAAAACCTACTTGATCACTATGAACTTTAGCTTGCCATGTACACGTAAATTATTGCAACCTCTCAGTGACAGTTTAAACCAGCTGCTGATTTTTGTATTTAAATATATTTAAATTTCAGTTTGTGGGTTGTAAATAAAGTTTTTATTGAGCTACTTTGTCACATCCTTCTGCATTCTTTACTAAAGATCCTAGTACTGCCTGTATTCAACATCTACCATATCTTCACATAGGTGAATCTGACTGATGATTTACATTATTTACCTTTGTGAGTACTAATGATTTACAACTGATCCAGCATTCTTAATAGATTTTACTGCTCTACCATTATAGTTTGCTGTTTTGGTACTGAATAGCTTCTGTGTGTACAATCCTCAGTACGAGCTCTTATCAAAACTGTTAGCTGCATATACGATATTTTCCTGTATATAATCTTCAGCGGCGTATTATACACAAAGCCTTTTTTTTGAGTAAAAAAAAGAAACATTGTATAATCTGCTGTAGTTTTTACAGTGAATAATTCAAAATGTAAACTGCCGATAATGAGTGTCATATAAGATAAAGAATACACAATATAATTAAAAATAAAAGTAAGAAATTGTACAGAAAAAAAATTTATTAAGAAACATCTTTTTAAATATGTTTGATAATATTTTTTACGATAATTTCAATAAAACAAAAAAAATTCTTTGCTAGTGTCATCTATGTTTTGAGTTGTCAAACAATACATTCCACACGGAAAAAATCTTTCTTTTTTTTTTTAATTTAGCAAGTTAACAGCAAAAAAATTAAGATAGAGACTGCTTTCCCATTGTCACTTTCTTTTAAAATCCATTTACTTATTTCTTCCTCTAATTCTGGCCAGTGAGGTTTTCCACGATGATCCGCTCTTTAAGGTCGATCACAATTTTTGAAGTTGGTCTTTTTCTCCACAAATGGATATTCCATTTGTCAACGTTGAAAAGCCTCACGATTTCCGACTTCGGTAGCCTTCTCTATAACTTTAAACTTGAAGTTTGCAGTGTAACTTAACGCTTTTGCTTAAACATGTGATGAAAACTTTCAAAGGACTTAATAGCTCTAGTCAAGAGAAAATTGGAAATGGCCCCAGCGACTAGTAACTGTTTTTTCCTTCCGAGGAATCGAATTCGTTTTTGAATGTAATTGGACAAAAACTGGTTATGGCTGAGATGCGTCATCTGAGTCATGAAAGCGCCATCTGTAATTTATTTCATAAAACATAAACTGCATTTCTTCCAAAACTTTATTGTTAGCTTTTCTGATTGAGAATGTTTTTTCTCAGATAATCCGCGGCGGCGTATAATACGCACAACAAAATTGGAAACTTTTTTAACACATAATCCGCGGATTATATACAGGAAAATATGGTAGTTATTCCGATTGTGTAAGTTTTTTTTTTTTTTGCATTTTGCTTTCTTCCAGCTAAAATGTATTTGGATACTTAAGTTGATTCTGCTGTTGCAGTTGACAGTGTTACATTTAGTGCACCTCCATTTGAGAAAAATAATGAATTATGGTTTTTGCAACTTGAATCCCAATTTATTAAGGCAGGTGTCATTTCAGAAATTACTAAATTTCATAGCATAGTATCTGTTATAGATTGCGAAATTCTGATACTCCTTATATGCAACTAAAGCAAAAAAAATTACCACACAATATGCTGAATCTGAAAATGTAGACTCAAATCATTATTGCATGACTTACAATTAGGTGATAAGGCTCTATCATACTAGCTCATGCAGATGAAGAAATTAAACAATGGATGCATTTTTAACGGCGTCTTAAAGACACTTTTTCTACAGCCTTTGATAATCCAACAGATTTTATTTGTTTGTGATGATGACATCGACAAACTAGCAGAAAAAGCTGATAAAGTAGCTCAAACAACACTGAATTAAACAACATTTAGTGAAATGGATACTTACATATTATCGCAACAATCGCCGTCTCTATTAATAATTCAAGTGGACAACCCTGATTTCCTGTGTGTCATTTGCCCTTAATTGACAACCAGATGCTTCGTTTCATATAACGTCGCCAATAAGTTGCGATAATACGTACCGTGAAGTGTCGCAAGAAACTTTATTAAAAGCTTTGGAGAAAAAGGTAATCCTATTTTAAGAGAATGTATAATCGATCATTAAGAAATAAATTATAATTCAAAACTTTTATAATTGATTAACCAATGAGGTAAGAATCCTCCCTTCAAATTATTTTCATTACTGCTAATATTATGTGTGTGAAATGTACATAACCATAGATCTGTAACAATTTCTTAAATCTTCAATGTAGTCAACTTCTACTCACCATTAAATTTGTTTTCAACTCATGAATTAGAATAAATATTAAACTAACAAAATATCTATAACGATCAATTATATAAAACTTTAAACATCAATTCAATTTACAATAATGTTGTAACATCAACCTCAAGAATATTTACAACATGAATACGATTGTTAAATAGACTGAATTATTTTCATCAAAAGTTATATAATTAACAAAATAAAATTGCTTTATTTACAAAAACGACTTTTAATGATTATAAAATGAGGTAATAAAGTTTAGCTCACACATCATATGAGTTGAATATAACGCAACGCATGCTTAATAAATACAAACTAACAGAGAGAAAACTCAACTCAGGAAAAACCATTCCAGTAAATATGGAAAACTTACATTGAGAAAAAAATATATAAAAACAGTACTAACCAATTGATTGATTGATTGAAAGGTTGAAGGGGATATAGAGCAACACAGACTAAGTACTAACCAAGTTCGTCTGTTTATGATAGATAGATATAAACCAGGACTTTCAGGGTGCAGCCGAGTTGAGAAAAAAGCAAGCTGCTGCTGTACGTTTATTTTTAAAAATATATTCAAAAGGCTTTTTACGTAGCAAATCAATATATATATCATTCTTTTAAATATATAATTTTTCATTTGCTTTTTATATAAAAACCATAAAGATTGTATGTAAAAAGCAGATTAAACTGTTACCCCATACCTTTTTAGTTTCTAATCATCTTGATAAGTTGGCGAGTTGCCCGATGAGATTATGTTTAGATGCAGATATTGTATTGAATGTTGTTTATTGTAATGTTTTATTCAATGAAGTAACCACTTGTAGAATTTATATTTTGAATTAAATAAAGTATTGGTTAAGTTTATATATATAAATGCTTTTAAAAATTTTACTATTTAATTCAACCTTATAATCCGGAGTCAACACCCTACCTACACAACTCCCAAAAATGGCATTTCTTAATTTAAAACTTTGTGATGTACCTCCCCTTGGAAATACATCCCTCGAAGCATCAGTGTGAGCTAGAGGTGTAGGGTTAACGAAAGAACTCGGATCAAACATTATCTTAATATGACTTTATTAAGATATTCAACTTAAACTTTTAACAAATTTAATTACAACAATTAATATGAGAGAATCTACGATGACGCAATACGCAACACACAATATAATTCAGACCAATCTCAATAATCGAACCGCCTAATCTTCAAATATACTAATAACTAATCAATCCTACCTTATATTATTCTGTAATAAACTTGTCTTTATCTACAATGGTACGTAGCTTGACGTTTAACTTCTAGTCGAACACCAATATGTTTATCCACGACACGTAGAACTTAAATCTTGAACCACGAACTTCAATAATCATCAACTGCCACAACGCACGTCAATTGTCTAACATTCATTTACATTGCCATCACGCTTACTCTAAGATCCTATATTTATCCTATATTATTTGCATTTCTTCACTTCTCGTTTCTTGCATTTGGTTGGAAAAGAGTTGCCATTAATTCTGGCCCAAAGAACCCAAAGGACTTGTTAAAGAAAAGACGCGTAAGACGTCACAATCCCTCCAAGAAACAAAACGTGATTTATTCGAGGGTCTTAATGGCTCTTAAGAAATTACGTGCCTAAATTTTATTCTAACAGTTAATTTATAACGCTTCACTTAAATTTTAATTTTTACTATTCATCTTAAGTTTAATTTTTAATATTTCTCTTTAATTTGAATTTCCATAGCTTCAATAAATTTTACTTAATTAAATAGAATAACATTCAAAGTCATGCATTTTAATCACGGTAGATTCTCACATGTACGGAATAAATAGACGTGTCCCATCTGGGTAATAGAGCAGGGAAAAACCATATATGACTTAAATGGTAGAAAAAACGAGGCCCACACGTCTCTTAACTAACTTAATTCTACCTAAATGTTTACCTAAATTCTAACAATTTTTCTTCTTTACATCTTCTCTTTATCTCCGTTCTTTGTATCGAGATAGGTTAATTTCTTATAGACTTCAGGGTCTGTTACTCTGAAACAAAAATATCTTAAGTGATTTGAAAAAAAAAAATTTACACATTATTATTACATTTCACAATTTTTATACAGTACATATCACTTTTAAATTGTAACTAATTTCTATACATATTTTTCATCTGGTTCTTTCAAAAACTTTTCCTCAAATCGCGCAGCGCTGGTTAAACGTTATGTTAGTATGCTATCTACGCCGCGTTTCCCAAAACCAGATGTTCATTAATATGAAACAATGTAACAACACATGTATATACACTATACAATTACAAACATTTTTTAATAAACAAAACAAACAACCAAAGGAATTGTCGCATCTTAGCGAAGTCATAACAGAAGTAAACAAATGCATTTTTACAGTTGTTTTCTCCAGAATTATACAAAAAATTTACAAGACAAAAGCTTTTTTCTTTTCTAGAAAAACACACTCATTTTAATGTCCACTTTTGCTTGGCTTCTAAAATTTTAATTATCTGACCGTGACTTGACTTTATTGCAAAAATTCTTCCTACCACTTGTTCGAAAGAATATAAAAAGAAACGATACAACCTGGTTCTTATGACTTGTAGTTGGCGTTTCCTACCAAGACCTCCAGTGACAAGGATTTCTATGTACACGTTCCTCTCCTTTCCTGGTCTTGCCGTTGTTGATCACCTCCTCGTCTGGCGTTCCTGTTGCTTGATCTTGTTCGCTCCTCGATGTATGGACTATCGTTCCTTTCTCTGCCTTTTCTGGATCGAACTGGTCCTCCTTGTTGTGTCTTCCTCTCTATGGTCGGTCAGGACTCTTCTCTTTTTCCAATTCGTGGTCTAAGGTTGTAGCCGCTGGTGGTGGGTGCTACTGTCTCTTCCCTTCGGCTTTTCTTTCTTATATTTGGAAAAACACTATTAGTATCATTTGACGATAAATTTCTTTTAGGAACTCTATGTTCTGAACCCTTCCGAACTTTCCTTTCTGGTCCTCCTGACCTAGATTCATTTGCTCTTTTATATCCTAACTTTTGATTTTTACTTTTTTAAATAATTTATCTTTCTCAGACTAAAAACTAGGTATTGATCTGATAAGTGGTCCGCGCTTATTGGTCTTATTTGTGTGTTTCTCTCCCTGATTATTTTTAAAACTTAACCCTTTTTCCTCCAACTCACACTTTACTTCTGACCCTTTCTTTTTACCATCTCACGAGTCATTTGATCTCCGTTGTACTCTGTCAAAACCACTTGATTCATCGCTCAAACTACCGTTATCCGAACTACCAGTTCCTATCTCCGTCTCGTCACATTTCCTATGACGATATATTCGAACCTGATCTATATTAATCGTTAACCTTTTTCCCGCTTTCCATATCACTATACGTTGTTATTCTTAACATCTAATACTCTATACGGACCTTCAAATTTTGGTTTAAACTTAGCTACCACTTTTCTTGTTGCCGAACTTAAAGGAGGTGTTGCTACCAAAACCCAATCATTCGCCTTAATTTGCACATCACGCCTACGTCTATTATAATATTTCTTCCATTTTTCATGTTTAGTTTCTGTGTTTCGTCTAGCCTCCTCAAACAATCTCTCAATATCTCCTACTGCAAATTCCGTTCCGTCTGATACCATCACTAATTTCTGAAAAGGCGTAATTAACTTTCTACCTAAGAATAATTCCGCAGGGGTTTTCCCCGTTGTTTCGTTTACAGCCGTACGAATAGCATAAGCAAACTCCCGTAAGAATTGGTTCCATGTGTCATGTTGCTCATTGACATAATTTGCAATCATTTGCGCCAGATCTCGATTTACGCGTTCTGTTCTATTTGCTTGAGGTCTATAAACAACAGTCTTCACATGCCTTATGCCTAATCTTTCACTTAATTTCACAAAAATATCGGAAATAAATTGGGGACTGTTGTCACTAATTAATTTTATTGGAGCTCCAAAACGCGATATATAATTATCAAAAAAATTATCTGCTATAACTAGAGCAGAGGCTTTTTTAAGGAGTAGGATTTCAGCCCACTTGCTTAAATGATGCGTAATTACTAATACATATCGGTTGCGTCTTACTCTCGACACAGGATACGGACCTAACAAATCTAACGTAACTATTTCATTTGGATAATTTGATACAATTGGTATTAACCGACCAGCTGGTAGCGCGTTTTTATAATTATTAATTTGGCACATATGGCATGTAGAGACATATTGATCAATAAATTTTCTCATATACGGGAAATAACAAACATCCCTTATTTTATGGTAAGTTTTAAAACGTCCAAAATGACCTGCTAATGGCTTGTCATGAAATTCTCTCATAATTTCATTCCTTAAAGATTTTGGGGAATGTATACTCGCATTTCTCCTAATGACGTTGCATATTTCGCATAAAATAACAAGCCTTCTACTAGCCTAAAATCGCGAGACCAATTCTCACATATTGCCGCATTAACCGAGCTATCTTCTGGGTTTTCTAGATATCTATAGATATGACCTAATTCTGGGTCTGTTTTTTTTTTTTTTTTGTTCTTCTATTAACTGATCTCGTGACGAAAGTACCAAATCTCTGATTATTGCACAATTAACTTTCTCTCCTATTATACTTTCAATTGTATTATTATCTAAAACATTAGCCACAACATTTAACTTCGTTTCTGACAAATCAGCGCGCAAATTCCCGTCATCTATCTTAATATCTTCAACCTGTGATTCTTGAATCGCCAACGCTTTCCGATCAAAGTCTAAAATAATCTTTGATCCACCTATGAAGTCTATCCCAAGAATACATGGGTATTCCAAATTTGCTAACACATGGAACAACCAAGGTTTTTAAAATCCCGTATTCGAATATTTAATTCTACAACTCCCATATTTCGACATTTAGCTCCTTGCGCCGTGATCACCTGAGTACTCGATTTCTTTACTTGTTTATAAAAAAAAATATTTTTGGTATGTCTCTTCCGATATAAATGCCTTCTCCACTCCAGTGTCCCATAACGCTTTCGTAAAAGTTTCGTCTAATAAAATAGGAACATACGGAAGTTCTACCGGAGACATACATATTGCTGAAAGTTTAATCGGTGACTGATTTATCGACTGCGTCTGATCACTTTTAATATCACTCACTTTCAAAACATTTAATCGTCCCATTTGCTTTCTACTGCCCCGACTAAAATTTTCACTTGAACTCCCTATTTCTTTGGTCCCCTCTACTAAAATCGTCATTTTGACCTCGTTTTCTAAATTGATATCCCCTATCGTTAAATCTGCGATCATCGTTTTGAAACCTATTCCTGCTCTCGAACCACTGATTTCCTTGACAGGGGTTCTGATAGTTACCCCTATAATCATTTCTACCATTATTTGGTCTATGTACCACTTCAGAATTTCTCCAATTTCCTCGATTATTACCAACATTAGATATCCTACGCTCATTCCAACCTCATCCTTCCACGTTATTACTATTTTTCGAACCCAATGTTGCCTTGCACGAATATCTTTCCTCAAACTTAGCTAATACTTCTAATAATTGGATCGCTGTTTGTGGATTACGCACCTCCACGTAATCTTGAACTTGCGGCTCAAGTCTAACGAAAATATGATCTACAAGGGCTTTCTCAGACATCCCCAGTTCTAACTTCTTATTTAACTTAAGCAAATCGTAAACAAAATCTGTCGACTCCTGGTTCTGTCTTTGCTGAGACGCGTAAAAACGGGTCTCTAAATCTTTCCTATTTTGGATGGTGATAATGCTGCTTTCAGCTGTGCGAAGTCCGTGGCGGTATTTTGCACTAACGTCGATCCGAATATTTGGTACCAATCCAGGGCTCTACCCAGGAGATGACCTTTTAAATAAGCACACGATAAGTCCCTGGGTATTTCAAATAATTTAATTTGGTTATCTATACTAATGCAACGCCCGGTTAACTTAAGTTAATTTAATTTATTCTTATTATCCAATTTATAATACCCAGGTTCTAATTTATCATTTGGCGTCACACTATAGCTTAAGTTTAACATTAGATCTTTAAAGACAAATAAAACAGGACACTAAATTAAAAAGCCGTTCTTTAAATTAACACTTAATTTATTTACAATAACATTTAAATTACGTTAAATACTAAGGATATACATGATTACTTAACTGAATTAGAATCTGAGAGAGAGAGGAATCTTGGTGTGGGGCCATGTTCGAGTCTCCAATCACGGCATTTTGTCAAAGGGTCGTCAGACCAAAATCGGTGATAAAATTGTGTCAGAGAGTGTCTAAATTCGTCGTGCGTGCGCTTATATTTCGCGGCGGTTTACTTCTGTATTCTGGAGAGGATTCTTTTTCGAAACACAATCAGCTTTTCTGATTGGTCTGGAGTCAGCGGAGGGATATCTTCTCGCGGTCCATGACTCCCCCAAAACGCGGGAAATTCCCAAAACATCCCATACCATGATGTATTTATGAGGTACATTGCCTTCTTCCAGGCGTGGGAAATGCGTCACCCTTTTCGGTGGGGTGAGAGGCACTCCCAGAAATTCCTCTTCTTGTAAACAACTACAGGGCCGATATACAAATTACTGTTGTAATCCTTATGGAAAGGCGGCCCCCCATCAATACCCACTAAAAATTCGGTGACGTTCTCCGACCCAGAAAAATATACTTCTGGCCAAACATTAAATCCTCTCGCGTTTCTCATCTCGGGGTCATATAGATTAAACCTAGTTGGGCGCAATTGTGATGTACCTCCCCTTGGAAGTACATCCCTCGAAGCATCAGTGTGAGCTAGAGGTGTAGGGTTAACGAAAAAACTCGGATCAAACATTATCTTAATATAACTTTATTAAGATATTCAACTTAAACTTTTAACAAATTTAATTACAACAATTAATATGAGAGAATCTACGATGACGCAATACGCAACACACAATATAATTCAGACCAATCTCAATAATCGAACTGCCTAATCTTCAAATGATCAATCCTACCTTATATTATTCTGTAATAAACTTGTCTTTATCTACAATGGTATGCAGCTTGACGTTTAACTTCTAGTCAAACACCAATATGTTTATCCACGACACTTAGAACTTAAATCTTGAACCACGAACTTCAATAATCATCAACTGCCACAACGCACGTCAATTGTCTAACATTCATTTACATTGCCATCACGCTTACTCTAAGATCCTATATTTATCCTATATTATTTGCGTTTCTTCACTTCTCGTTTCTTGGATTTGGTTTGAAAAGAATTGCCATTAATTCTGGCCCAAAGAACCCAAAGTACTTGTTAAAGAAAAGACGCGTAAGACGTCACAACTTTTCATACATATCCAATTTAACTAAACTGGTACTGATTATGTAATGTTATTTGAGTTTGAATTAATATCATTGTGTAGAGCAGAGGGTATGCTTTAGACAAGAGGGCTACGTATAATGGAACTTCGAACTATGATCAGATGAGCGTGACATTAACCTTTAATTGCACCAGAGAATTAAGCGTTCTAATTCAATTTAATGAACTCAATATTTATCATAAAAAACATTTATCGAATTGAGTTTCGGAACTGAAACTCAAATTGTATACAAGCAGCTCTTAAGATTAATCACTGGAAAGCATTCAGGTTATCCCCCCCCACACACACTCATTTTCAAATAAACAATTTTATCCAGTTTACCGCTATTACTGAAGCAAATATTCATGAGTCAGATATAACAAAGAAAATAAAAGAAGATAGCAGCAATTCAAAAAGTGTACTTAACACATTTCGAATCAAGTAGATCAACAAAAAGACATTATGTCATATGCATTTCTCTCTGTACATATTTGTTAAAGGGGGGGGGGGCAAAAACCTTATTTCATCTATTAAGAAAATACATGCTTCAATTTGCAGAATTTATAAAATTTTCTAATTTAAATATTTTTGATTCCTTATTAAAGAAATACACACGAGAGTTTGTATTTAAAATTAGTTTTACCCTCATATCTCAATAATTATCTCCACTGGCATTAAAATGAAAAATCTTAATATTAAAAGGAAAAATCTAAATTGAGAAATATTTTTTCTGATACAATTAATTACATGCACAAAATTGAATAGGAGGAAAGGTCTACAATGTTTATTAAAGGCCTAATTCTTGATACAAATCTAAAATAAGAGCAAAACTATCAACATATATTTATGTAAGGATAAATAAATTAGATTAAAAAATTAAATTCCCTATATCTAGCACTTAACTCATCTTTCTCAGTTCACATCTACAAGTATCAAACTAATCACCCATTTATTTCTTCCAAACATATGGCCTAGCCAATAAGCATGTCTAATTCCAGTTCGTTAGATTTAATACTCCCCATATGTCAGCATTAACTTTCAAGTACAATCATAAAATCCGCGATACTTACCGCATATGTTTTTCGAGTGTAATCCACTTAACCAACACAATGGCGTGCTTTTTCCTCCCTGCTCTCAGCGTCAGAAGAGATGTAGAAATGATTGAATAAAGTTCTTTAAAAATTAATTCTGATTCTGACTCGAAACATGTCAGAATTAAAACCGGCAGGATTTTTATCAGCGAGTAAATTTCAAATCTTAACTTAAAACTATTCTTAATAGAAAAATAACTTTACAATAAAAACGAACGCCAACTGCAGTAATAAATACAATGGAGAATTTAATGGAATTTCGACTGTGCCGTATGCCTCTATGCTGAAGACGTCGGGTTGCCGGAATTAATGTATGGTACGGAAAAAGAAGAAACGACACCGAGAAGAAACCGTTTTACTACGGAACGATATTTCTGTCTTTGCTGTGAATGGAAGAAACATTCTAATGGTGAGAAAAAAAAAGGAAGCGTGAATCCCCTATCCTCGTGATGAAAGACGTAACTCCTGCCGCCAAATAAAGAAAAGGAAAAAATCTTCTTCGCCGGAAAGTCTGCACGGTAATACTGTGAATTTGACCACCATCGAATAATAGTGAAGTACCAACATCGAAAGAAAAAGGAATAAATAAAATTTTACTAGAGAAAATAAAGTGACAACAATAGCTGGATTACCGTTCACCAAGGGTTCCTGCCACTACGGAGGTCAGTTAAATTATATGTTTCCAATTTTAGTAACGTTGAAGGGACTGAGTTTTGCTGAACAGAACTTGGCGAAAAAGAATAATATATGATACGATATATTTAATTTTATAATATAGTTGTCTTAAATGAGATATTTTCTTTATATTTTAATTGAGAAAACAAAGTGTATAGGTTTTGTCATACAAAATTTTGAGAAATTTTAATATACTTCTCATAATTTTATCTTAAGATGTCGAATGAGTTAACAGTTATAATAGAAATTGGTGTTTTAAAGTTGAAAGATATAAATTAAGTTTTTAGAAAAATGACTAATGTACTAATACTAGTGATATTGATTTTTATAAGAAACAAAAGTCACGTTGTATTCTTTTTTTCTCCACTGAATTTTACTGTTTTGTTAATTATTTTATTCAGCAGTGATCTTATATTGCATGTCATTTAAATTTTTTTCACTTTGAAATTGTGTGTTTCGATATACCGGCCATATATCAAGATTCACTATTTCTCGAAATTTTCCTTATCTAAAATTAAAATTAATTTAATAACTTGAAACTTATTTTTGGATATTATACAGTGGATAAGGGAGAATACAATCATTATAACTTTGTATATGTCTTGAAACATTAAGAGGAAAAACGTGTTTAGTTTGATATGTACACCTCTTATGTTTCTTATCAGCATCCTTGAACAATCTCAGAGAGATGGGTTCAAAATTAAGTAATATGATACAGTTTATATATTTTTGTGAATGTGTGATGTAAGAGAAAGAATTTTGTCTATAAAACGAATATTTAGAAGGTTATGGAGAGATTCAAAATAATTGTATGCGATATTGTTAATTTGCAGTGAATGTGTTGTGAAAATTTTTATAAATACTAAAGGTGATTATTGAAATGAGTCCAATTTTCCTACTTAAAAATAATAATAAAAAAGCTCTTATATTCTTATAACTCTTATATTCTTTTTTATTCCTATATTCTTAGATTTTATAACACATATGAAATAAAATATTGTTTATTGTGTTGAATAGTGCATATAAGTTGTTGTACACCGTTTTCATATTAACAATTTCATTTTATTAGTGTCTATATTTTTTTTTATCTTTTAAAAAAAATGTATTTCATGCATGCAAAATTTAGTGTAACAATGGTGCCAGAGTAGATATTTATACAAATCTCTCTCTCTCTCTCATGCATTTTTTACTTACTATCTTATTGTTTGATATGATATTATTGTAGGGTTGGATATGTGCAATGGACAATCTCTCCCCCTGTACTTAGGGTGGAGCAGTCCACACTGACGTCACACCCCGTCAGGAATGTCCGACAAAAAGGACACACGGGAAAATATGTAGACGGACGTTAGGGACGCTAAGCTTTAGACGTAGGAGAAAGACGTTCTCCTTTGCTGTTCAGTATATATAATCTAGATATTTCATCTTGTTAAATAAATCATTTATCATCCTTAGGTTGTAGTCATTTTCCCATATTTTGGGGGCTCGACCTTTCTCTTGCATATTAAGGAAAATCTCCTCTAGACGAGAGAAAATTTTTAAGACGCGTTAATATTTTTCTTCCTGTGAAAGACTTTCGTTATGGACATTAACAACAGACTTTTTATCTATTTATTTATTTTTGATTCCATTTTTATTGAATGACTCTAACATTTTCTTATTTCATTTTAGTACAAATTTAAGTGTTTTGAAGTAGGAGCATCTTGCTTCAATGTGTTCCTGTTCCTTATTCCAGATTCTTATTTTAGCCTTGATCTTATTTGTATCGTTAACATAATTTGTTTTACCCCAGTGGTAATGTATGAATTTTTTTCTATTTATGAAATATTACTTTAAATCTGTTTATTTTTCAGTATTTTTGTACTTTTTCTTTGATGATAATTTGTGTTGTGTATAATTAAGTATAACTGTGTACATTTTTAATATTTCATTACTATGTATCTGTGTATTTTATCATTGTATGTAATCAGGCGAGGTCGCCTTCCCGGTCATGATGGCCGATGTAGGGTTGGATATGTGCAATGGACAACCTCTCCCCCTGTACTTAGGGTTGAGCAGTCCAAACTGACGTCACACCCCGTCAGGAATGTCCGACAAAAAGGACACACGGGAAAATATGTAGACGGACGTTAGGGACGCTAAGCTTTAGACGTAGGAGAAAGACGTTCTCCTTTGCTGTTCAGTAATATATATAATCTAGATATTTCATCTTGTTAAATAAATCATTTATCATCCTTAGGTTGTAGTCATTTTCCCATATTATATTGCAATATAAAATTTTTTTGAAAACTTTATCTGCTAGCTATAATACGAATCTATTATTATGAAGGAATAGGAGGAAATGAGAGCTCTTATTCTGGATGTCGAATAGATTTGAACAAGCTAATCTTCAGTTATATGTACGGAAATTCATTTTTATCAATTAATATTTTGGAGGTGTCATTACTGTGTTTGTTGTTAAAGTTTCGTTTATTGTATTGCATTTTGATTTTAGTATTCCTATTGCTTAAAAATTTCTACTGTGTGTAATATGTCTTTCTAAATGATGTTATGTAATGTTTTCTTTTTATTGAAAATAGATTAAGTTTGTAAAGAGAGAAAAAACCACGCCATGACTTCCTTTTAAAAGTGGGGGGGAGGGGCAAATGAAAGGATAATTAAATTAGGTTAAAAATTAAATTCCCTATCTAGCACTTAACTCATCTTTCTCAGTTCACATCTACAAGTATCAAACTAATCACCCATTTATTTCTTCCGAACATATGGCCTAGCCAATAAGCATGTCTAATTCCAGATCGTTAGATTTAATACTCCCCATATGTCAGCATTAACTTTCAAGTACAATCATAAAATCCGTGATACTTACCGCATATGTTTTTCGAGTGTAATCCACTTAACCAACACAATGGCGTGCTTTTTCCTCCCTGCTCTCAGCGTCAGAAGAGATGTAGAACTGATTGAATAATATTCTTTAAAAATTAAGTCGGATTTTGACTCGAAACATGTCATATATATCTATATATATATATAAGACGCATTTGTTGTCTATTTGTTCCCTCATAACTCGAGATCTAGACACCCAAATAACGTGAAACTTGGTACACGTACACAAAATTACACGAGAAAGGTTTTTAAACAGGTTTGGCGTTCATAATTCCTTCCAAATTTTTTAAAATTTAATTTTTAAGTAATTTTCCAGTGTTATGACGTCATATGATGTCACGTTTCTCATTAAGTGGACAATTTATACTTTACATGCAGTTTTTCAAGATTATTACATATTTTTACTATATCTATGTTTATCGGTTGGAATATTTATTCAATTTTTCTATTATTTGATATTTAATTAGAATTATTTTTCGAATAAATAATTTTTTTAAGGATTATTCTTTCAACAACTAAAATTTTGTTTTGTTGTTTTGGCAACATTTAGGTATTATCGCGGAATATTTATGTGTGTGATTTTGCTTGCGAATTACAACTTATTTATTTATTTCTTTAGAATGCGAAGATTATAATTTTGACAAACTGAAACTTCTCATTAATAAGGGTTATATTTCAGTTCGGTTCAAATGTAGTATAGGGGGCAACTTTGGATTTGGTGATTTTTCTTCGGATTTTTCGCTTTTTATCTAAATGTCATGGGGAGATATCGATTTCATTCTAAAATAAGTAATACCGAAAAAAGTACCTTGGAGACCACTTTTAGTAACCAAAATAAAGGACTGCGCCAAGTAGCCCCCCTGTGCTAAACTTGATCCAATAATATGGTTCTTTGCAATTTCATGTGTCTTTATTTTAACCTTTAAGGATATACTATTGGCTTCAGTGCATAAAATTGCCATGCAGAAAATCATACTTGGGTAATCATACTTGGTAAATCATACTGCCCAAGCAAAACCAGTGTTGGTAGTTATTACATATCAAACTGGAATAGGCATCGGAGAATGAGCAAAACAGACAAATGGCTTAAATGCCTGTTGAGGAAGCAGGTGGTCCTAAGATAAATTATTGTTGGAACTTATGTAGTATCCTGACAATCACCAACATTCAAAATAACTTGCCAAGTTGGCAACCCCGATTTTACATGTCATAAATGTTATGTTGTTATTGGGATTAATTCATAAACTCCTTTGACAGAATAATCTGTTTATTTTTAAAATAAGAATAAATAAAAATGTAGAATGAAGTTAATTAATTAAATGAACATTTAAACGTCGTTGCCTAATTGGCTTTCATTATTTTTAAAGAAATATAACGGCTCTGTCGATATGCGTCTGCTTCCCTTGCGGTCCCAACGGATTCTGTCCTGTTCTGATGTTCCTTCTATCGCTGCTCCTTTCCCCCGTCGGGGACATTGCCCTCTCTGGGGGATGCCACGGGGACTTGCAATAGGACCTTCTACTTCACAATCGGCCATCCTGAAAATGAGCTGGCCACAGTGAAAGAAAATCCAAAATGTTGTAAGCAAACCTATAAAACAAAAATTGAAAACAGTGAAAAGAAAAAATAACAAGTGCGATGCTTTCCAGTACTTCACACAGGTGTTGTTTTTCTGGAAGTAGTTTGTCATTGCTACTCACAGCTATTCAAAAAAAAAAAGCTATAAAAAGGGAAAGAGAAAAAGTTCAGTTCGTTTTACAAAGTTCTGTTCACAGAGAGTCACTGTGGGGGGTACTCAAATTGCAGTCGTAAAATCGTCAGGCATAAGAGGTTGACCACATCTTCATGAAATCAACAGCTGTGGATGTAAGATGAGGACCTTCGTGTTGACCAAACTTCTCCACTTCATATCTATCTGGGGTTTGACGATCTTAATTAGGTAGGGTCCGTAAAAATTGGGTCGTAATTTGAGTCGTGTTCGGAACTGGGTTCTTTTGATTGTCACTGGTTAGTAGTAGAAAAGTGGGGGTTCTGGATCACGAGGCGCTGAGGTGCTTGAGGTCCCCGCCTCCCCGAACGAGTTCTCTCCGTCCCCTCCACCCCTTCCCGCGGTTCTCCCCATCCAACCCTTCCGGCGTTTCCCTCCATCCACCCCCTTCCAACCGGTCCCTCCAATTTCGTCCTTCTTCATCCGTGACACTTTACACCCCCCTTTCCCTTCTATTTTCTCTTAGCGGGATATTGCATAAACAATCAAAATAGAAAACAAAGCATAAATAATTTTAGGCTAATAATTTTTTTTTCTGTAGGCTACAATACTGAAATATTGCTTTTCATTTATAGATATGATTAAAATATGGGAAGATAGGTTTCGTAAATAAACCATATTGAAAAAGCGCGTTTTTTTTTCTTTGTGAATCTGATTATAATAGTGATGTCATATGACTAGTGACATCAGTAATTTTTCTACCAATCAGTTGCTTCCAAAGTTACGTCATGAAAATGAACCAATCAGCTTACTGTTGCCACCTTGTAATACTCATTTTTTTCTTTCTGTGTATCATTTCTTCTCAAGCTCTGAGTTGGTAGAATACTTTTTGCTTCTCGATAAAGAATTATCACGTTCCAACCCTACCACAAAATTTCAAGATATTTTCTTTCGTGATTAGTAAATTGAAATTTATTTAGTTAACCATGAAACATGCTACACCTCTCGCCTTCTCCCATCCTCGAGCCAAAAGAGTGTGTTTTGATAAAGACAACGGGAAAGCTTCTTCGTTTAAACCAGATGCTGTTCCTGATAATCATTTCCATTTAGGAAGTCACAACTACGCCGTTGTTTCTGATTTTGCAGACGTTGCACGAATTCACTTGCGCCGATACAAGCTCGATGCCACTGGATCTCTTTTACCTACCAAAGATGGAATCACTGTAACACCTTCCGTATGGTTAGCCCTCGTAAGAGAATTTTCTGCAATCGATCAAGCCTTTGAGGATGGAAAAGTATTTGTTATCAAGGATTGTCTCTTACTTTCCCGAACTGTTATCGAGAATGTCACTCATATCATAATGCAACGTTATTTCCAACGAAAGGACTTTACTCGTAAATTTTTGACTCCAGTTTCCATGCTAAAAGAAACGGAATGGAATGTATTAAAAGATATCCATAAGCAGATCACGTCGAAAACTGTTTCAATCATGTTCGGGCGTGTTTTTCTGAAACTTCTGAGGCAAGAAGTGGCTAAACACATTCCTTTTCCAAAATCTGACTGCGTCGATTGTATCGACGCAGAAATGGTTCTCACTACATCAATGGTCGAACTCTTATGTAACCATATCGAAGAAAATATTTCATCATTGTTCGTATGCTTCGGATGTTTGGAAGGATACGAAAATCAACTAGGTCATGAATGTATGACATATTCAAACGGACAGAGAATTTCCGAATATGGTGATTTAGCCATATTAAACATGGACTGGGATAAACTGGTTGCAGATTTTGTCAATCGAAACATCCAAATGGTAAATTACATGAATGAGATGTTTCTCAATAAGTTGAATATGAATGTGCTGATAGAAAATGCTAAACAAATGTATGTTGCTAGAGATTCTTTATTATTATTGTAAATAAAAGTATTATTTTTCTTCTTCAAAGTGTATTTCTTATTTATTTATTTTTTTTTAAGAAAAAAGTGGTAAAGTACACACACAGAGAGATAGGCACACAATTCGTACAAATGTATTATTCTCATTAAATTTAAAACCTAAGATTGTAAAAATGATAAAAAAATATGCTCAAAATGTATTCATTTCTAAGGGTTTTTTCTTCAAGGCTAACATGAATTTTCATATTGATTCAAAACATTGTTTCGAGTATGCTTTTTGCTTATATGTTTCGCTCGTAAAGATGTTGATTTTAATACTCAGAAAAGTTGAAAAAAAAAAAAACCTGATTGAAAATAAAATAATCACCTTTACAATTAAGAGAGAAATAAAAATAAATGATTATAAAAATAGCATACTGAATAAATCATCAGTTTCAAAAAATTGAGTTCGTGTGAAGTTTAATGAATATAATATATTTATAGACATGTGTCAGTGTTCTTTCCAAGTATGCTTAGGTAATGCCATTGAAAAATAAGATAAACCGAAGTTATTGTATTAGCTTATTTAGAAATATATTTCTTTTTCTCGGCACATCTCCAACCCAAAATATTGCAAACAAATACGGAGAAATAATTTGTAATCGCTGCATTTAAAAAATGTCTACGAAAAAAAAAAAAAAGATGGGAAGTATTCGAAACTTTTTTCATCAAAACAAAGCTACAGAAAGGTAATTGATGCATTTATGAGATAGAAAGAAGTTTTACTTGTAGACATTACTAGATTCTAAGGTAAAAACTCTAAGGATTGAGGAACCAGAAAGCCGAAACCATTGAATGAACTTTTAAAAGATATTTATTTTTATCGGCACATTTAAAGGAAAAAATACAAAGAGAGGCCGAAAAAACATTTATAAATGCTGTGTTCCCCGAATACCTTTGAAAATATAAATAAGGTAACTGAAATTTTTAAATCAAATCAAATGTGGGGAGAGGTAATCATTCCTTTTAAAAAGAGATTGTAAAGTAATATACATATCAATGGGCTTTTTAGAAAAGAGTACTGTGGTGGGTCTAACCGTTGAAGTGTGAGAAAGTTGAAACTATCCTATTAAGTCAAAAGATGTTTCCCAATCTAACAAAAAAAAAAAAAAAACACCGGTGGTTAGAAAAAATTCTCACGTAAAAACATTTTGAAAGAATCTTCGAGAGCAAATAAAAAGTAATTGGAACTCTCCCTATGAAAAAAACTAAGAATTTTATCTCCATAGGGTAGCAATCAACCCATTCATAGGTATGTATGAAACTCGTGTGTAAGAATTTCAAGATTGTAACAGTTGTAAGTCTAACTATTGAAGAATAAATTGCGAAGTTATCCTATTAGCTTGTAAAAAAACCATTTGTCTGAGTATCTCTTTCAAAAAGCACAAACAGATGTTGCAAAAAGTCCACACAAAACATACCCTTAAAGCAGACTTTGTGTGTGCGAATATATCAGTACAAAATAAAAGAAACTTAACAACTGGAAAATGGAAGAATTTGGTTTACCTACAGGGAGGTAGTAAAATCGCATTCTTTAAGTTGTGGGGAGAAAAGTGTGGCTGTTGTGAGTAAGTTTGAAGTAATTGGAATTTTACAGCTTTTGAAAGTGGGAAAATCAGTTTACCTACAGGGAGGTAGTAAAATCGCATTCTTTAAGTTGTGGGGAGAAAAGTGTGGCTGTTGTGAGTAAGTCTGAAGTAATTGGAATTTTACAGCTTTTGAAGGTGGGAAAAATCAGTTTACCTGCAGGGAGGGGGTTGTAAAACCCCATTCATACGGTTGAGGGGAGATGCCAAATACTTTTAGAGTTAAAAAGAAGATAAGCCCCGCCCTTTCTTTCGCTATTCGTTACAAAAAAAATACTTTTTAATTATTCTTCACTGTATTCCTACGCATAACGATTGATTCCGTATATAAGCAGATGAGGCGAATGAACCAATTCACTTCTAGCTCGAAATTTTTTTCTGTGCGCACTTCATGCTTAAACTTTTTACAATGGATATCGAAAAAAATATTCGAAGAGACTGATTTTCCTATCAACGACAAGGTTTTGGCTTCTGCGGATTTTGGAGACTTATCCAGTGAGTTAGATGAACCCTTCGATGGTGTTTTAAGAGGAACATTTTCATGCGATAAATGCGATAGTGTTTTCACGCATCGTCGCAGTTTAGAAAGACATCGACTTTCAATTCACACCACTTCAGCCTTATTCCATTGCAAAATATGCAAAAAGAGATTCAATCGAAAAGATAACTTCGTTCGACATTCAAAAAATTCATAAATTAACACCTATTATCATGAAACTGTCTCGAACAGCCAATGGAGAAGAAAATTCCTCTGCGAACACATCCTCGGAAGCCGCACCTGGTCCCTCTACCGCCACGGAAACGACTCTTTCCGATCACGGCAGGACTTCTATTTCAACTGCACCATCGCGAAAACGAACTGTTTCGCCCACTAGAAATGCATGTTTGGATACTTTTGAAGTGTACACATTCTTTCCAGATACTTCAACATCGAAGGACTTAACTGTGAGCCTTCACAGCATTAAGACAGAAATTTTGAAAAAATTAAGGAAACAGCGTCTTCGAAGCAGGGTGTGAAGTGGTATCTCAACAGCTGTGTTCACTTCATCCGAAAAATTACTACAGAGGATTTTGAGACCTGTACATCATATTTTAGATCAAGATGTGCTATTACATTAACCGAGGAAATTCCTGACGTTGAAACAAGCATTGCAAAGGTAACAAGTTAATTCATTTTTTTTCTTTAAAAATAATAAAATAAAATGTAAAAGAAATTTTAAAAGAATTTTAAGAAAAAGTTATTCAAATAACTATAAAATATATACTGTGGAAATATATTTCAGAATTATTTTACATCGAATGTGATTATAATTTGAATTTATTATTATTTTTTTAAAGGTTATCACATCATGTAATGAATTTGAAAATAGAGGATCGGGATGGGAATTCCAAGATGTGTTGAAGAATGAGCTTAAGATTGCTATCTACAAGCCCTTAGCAGCAGCTTCTTACATTCCTCTTCCACCAAAGCTGATTAAAAAAGGCAATATTAAACATCAGAAATGAGGACCAACATTGTTTTTTATGGTGTGTGTTAGCTCATCTTCATCCTGCTCAAGCCAATGCAAATAGAGTGAGAACTTATTTAAAATTTCAGAATGAATTATGCACGAAAAACCTTACATTTCCTACTCCATTAAATCAGATTGAATGCTTTGAAGAAAAAAAAAAATATCAATTAATGTGTTCGGTTTCGAGAATGAAATATTCCCCTTGAAAATAACAACAAAGAATTTTGATAAACATGTAAATTTGCTTTTGATCTCAAATCAAGAGAAAAGACATTATTGTCTTATTAAAAATTTAAATCGATTACTTTCAGACTTAACACAACATAAATCAGAAAGTTTTTATTGCAATTATTGTCTTCACAGGTTTGTTAAAAAAATCAATCTTAGATGCCCATATAGTAGACTGTAGGAAACATAAAGAACAAAAAATAAAAATGCCCGAAAACAAATGGTTAGAATTTGAAAACTTTAAATTTAATTTACCTGTTCCATATACTATTTACGCCGACTTTGAATCCCTTATTGTGAAAATCAACTCATGCGCGCCTGATCCTGAAAGATCTTCCACTGTACCAATAGCAAATCATATTCCATGTGGTTATGCGTATGTGGTGATTGGACCTGATAGAAGTTTTAAAAAACCACCTGTTGTTTATCGAGGAGAAAATGCCGTTGACCATTTTTTAAAAACATTATTAAAGAAGAGGAAGATATACTAAATATTTTGAAAAAAAAAAAAAACTGAGCCGATACTTTTTTCTGATGAGAATAAATTACATTTTAAAATGCCACTTTTTGTCACATATGTGAAAACCTTTATTGGGGGATAGAGTCCGGGATCATGACCATCTCACCGGTTTATACCGGGAGCTGCTCATAATATTTGCAATATTAATTATACATTGGCTAAACATATCCCTGTCGTAATTCACAATTTACGAGGGTATGATTCCCATTTGATCATGCAGAGTGTTGGGAAAATAAAAAACAAAAAATCTTACTTGTATACCTTCCAATAGTGAAAAATATATATCTTTTCTCTCGGTTCTCTACGCTTTCTCGATTCGCTGCAATTTTTAAATGCCTCTCTCGAAAAGTTAGTTTCAAATTTAGAAAAAAATGAATTAACACTAACAAATAAATTTTTCAAGGAAAAACCGATCTGATGCTTCATAAAGGAATTTACCCCTATGAATATATGGATACTTTCCAAAAATTTAATGAAGGATGCTTGTCCTCTAAAGAAGCCTTTTTTAGCTCACTTACAAATGAAACTGTAAGTGATGATGATTATGCACATTGTCAAAACGTATGGAAAAGTTTTAATCTTAAAACTCTAGGAGAGTATCACGATCTGTACGTGACGAGTGACGTAATTCTACTTGCAGACGTTTTTCAAAATTTTCGACAATTATGCTTAAATTTTTACAAACTAGATCCATGTCATTGTTACACGGCTCCCGGACTCGCTTGGCAAGCATGTCTTTACATGTCGCGAGTCAAACTGGAGCTTTTTACAGATTTAGACATGCATTTATTTGTCGAGAGAGGCATAAGAGGTGGCATTTCAATGATATCCCATAGATTTAGTTCAGCTAACAACAAATATTTAGACTCTTACGATGAAAACAAACCATCTAAATACATCCTTTATTTGGATGCAAATAATTTATATGGATGGGCAATGTCCCAACCCTTACCTACTCACGGTTTTGAGTGGATTACACAGCCAATTGATTTTATGGAAATTCCAGATGAGTCAGACATAGGTTATATTTTAGAAGTAGACATGGATTATCCACAAAACCTACACAATTTACATAATGACTATCCCCTGGCCCCAGAAATATTAAATGTGACAAATGATATGCTGTCTCCATACTGCAAAGAAATAGCGCAAGAACATAATTTAAATACCAATAGCTGTACGAAATTAGTTCCTAATTTAATGAGTAAAAAAGGATATATCGTTCATTATAGAAATTTAAAACAGTATGTTTCTCTAGGTTTAAAAGTAACTAAAATCCACAAAGTACTTAAATTTCACCAAAGACCTTGGCTTAAAAATATATTGATTTTAATACGGAAAAAAGAAAAAACGCGAAAAGCTCATTTGAAAAAAATCTCTTTAAACTTTTAAATAATGCCGTATTCGGTAAAACCATGGAAAACCTACGGAAGCGCACAGTAATAGATCTTGTACAGGATCAGAAAAAATCGAAGAAACTCGTTGCTTCTCCAGCATTTCATAATTTTCGTATAATAACAACAGATTTAGTTTCGATAGAGAGAAAAAAAGTTTCCCTTTTATTAAATAGACCGATCTACATTGGTTTCTCCATTCTAGACATATCTAAGATTCTTATGTATAATTTTCATTATAAGTATATAAAATCAAAATACGATACCAATGCAAAATTACTTTTTACTGATACTGATTCGTTGTGCTATGAAATTGTAACACAAGACGTGTATGAAGATATGCAGAAAGATCTACATTTCTTCGATACTTCCGATTATCCCCAAACTCATCCCCTATACTGCGAAATAAATAAAAAAGTGCTTGGCAAGATGAAAGATGAGTTATCATCCAGTTTGGCTCTTGAATTCGTTGGGCTCAAACCAAAAATGTATAGTTTAAAAAGTGCTGAAATGGAGAAAAAACGGCGAAAGGAGTCTCAAAAAATTATTATCCAACAACAAATTAGACATACAGACTACAAAGAGACTTTGTTATGTCGTCGTCGTGGATTAGCCAAAGCTAAAAAATAGCAAGTCACAATCACATTGTGCAAACTGTGGCTTATCAAAAGTCAACTCTGAGCCCTTTTGATAGCAAAAGATACATTCTACAAGATGGAATAAATACTTTAGCATATGGTCACTTTAAAATTTAGTAGCAAACTTATGTTATTTTCACTTAAAAAAATTCACCATGATGAATGAGTAAATATGTTGATGGTAAATACGTTATAGATAAATACATCTCAAAATTTTGAGTTTTTATATTTTGTAAAAATTTGGGTATTTATTTATATATATTTGTATTAGAGTGAAACATTCCTACACCCTGTCAAAATGTTGCTTTGCCTATGAAAAGATTATGTAAATGAAATTATTCTGTAAATGGTATATGACCACTTCTTAGTTTTTGTTTTTGAAATAAAACAAAAAAATAATTTAAAAAAAAAATATCGATGTACTATTACATTCTATATGTGTGGAGGACGGATTCTTTATTTACATTGAAATGTTAATGCTATATCATTTACTCTAATCAATTCAGTTTCATTATTGTTGGAAATATTGTTTGTTGTATCTCTGTACATTGTTATTATTTTATTGTAAATAAACAGTTGATATAAAAATGTTTTTGTCCAATCTCAATTATTTGGTATTCATAGTTAAATATTTTTATGCAAGTAAAATTATAAACATATTTACAATATAAATAGTATGAGAAATTTACAAATCCTTGCATTTGCAATGGAGTTTCCAACCATACAACATCCATCATCTATGCTAATAAGTGGTCCTTCCAATTCTGGAAAAACTTACTTTGTCAAAAGTTGTTGGATTATGAAATGTTTAAGCCAACTCCTTCAAAAATCATTTGGTGTTATGGTGCTTATCAAACTCTGTTTGATGAAATTTCTAATGTCGAGTTCATTGATGGTTTACCCTCAGATCTTAGCCAGATAAGTAATGCATTAATCATTATTGATGATTTAATGTCCGAATTAGGAGGCGATAAAAAATTATCAAATTTATTTACAAAAGGTAGTCATCATAAGAATATTTCTGTTATATTTATTGTTCAAAATCTTTTTTATAAAGGGGCAGAATTTCGAACTATTTCATTAAATGCATCTTATATGTGTTGCTTTAAAAATGTAAGGGATAAAAATGCAAATGGCTTCATTAGCTAAACAAATGTATCCGAGTCAAACCAAGTACTTTCAAGAGAGTTTCAAGGATGCAACTTCAGTCGCATATGGTTATTTGTTTATTGATTTAAGGCCAGAAACAGATGAAAAATTACGTCTTCGCACCGGATTATTTCCAGAAGATGAGAATATCTTCTATCAACCCCGATAACTCAAAATTGGTTCATTTCAAATAGTCAATTTTTCTCGTGGGATGGATTATAATAGTTTTTAAATATAATTGATCGTTAAGAAAAGAAATCAAACTTTTAAATTAAATTAGATACTTTATTATAGTAGATACCTTCTCAAAAATTACTGTAACTGGAAAAAAAAAAGTTTACATGAGGTAAAATAATTAAGTTTTAAAAGTTATTTAAAGCTTGTTATACAATCATTTTTTTTCATTTAACTTAAAGATGTTAGCGAGTCAACATATTAATCATTTGAAGCAACTGGCTCGAAGCAAAAGCAAAGCTGCTCTTTTACGAAATTGTACAAACTCCTCATAAAGGCTTTGTGCGAATGTACCATCAACATTCTCAAAGGAAACGTCCCTTTGACAAAACATCGAAAGTCTCGGCTGTCCCCCTACAAAAAAGTGCTAAGAAAATTAGCAAGTAGGAAAGTACCATTATATAAAAAAAGGAAACTTCTTGTACAGAAAGGCGAAGGTTTTCTGAGCTTCCTCATACCTGCAGCAGTTTCTGTTATATCTTCATTACTTCATGGAACACACTAAGAAATTCGTCCTTGTACCTGAAGAAAGACCGACAATTCGCTGAAATTCATTTAACCGATTTAGATAAGGAAATGTACAAAATTCTTCGAAAACCTAACTTAAGCGATCAAGAGAAAGCTACTTTATATACTCAAATTCTTCAAAAGTATACAAATTTTCCTCTGCCAACCCAGAACATAACAGAACCAATACATGAAGTTAAATCTGAGGACTTTAATACAAATGAGAAAAAGAATTTGACCGAATGAATTCCTCTGATGAAATACGAATAAATATCGAAAATGAAATTTTGAATCAGATGCCTCTGAAAAGAAGATACCAAGCTGAGAAAATTATGGAACTTCTTCAACAAAATAGTGCGTCATTATCATGGACTAATGAGAAAGAACTAATGATCAAAAATAAGATACTTCCAAATACCAACATTGTAGACTTGGTAGCGTTTTTGTTAAAAGATAGAAAAACTGAACCGAATGGACTTCGGAATTTTATTGATATTCTAAAAGAGTTTGATTTTCCATCTCAGTTAATAAAAAACAGATATTTTAAGTACAAGACTATGTATGCAAAACCTACTACTTGGATTCAATATTAAATATTTTATGTATACTTGATATTTTAAATAAAGTTTTTTTTTCATTGAAACATTGTGTGCGTTTTTATTTATGATATGATTAAAGAGGGTTAATAAAGCAAAAAATTTTAATTAGTGTGCTTATTGTTGAAAAGCAAACAAAAAAAATAGATATATGAATTGAGAATTAATTTAAAACATGAAGGGGAACAATAAGAGAGGGTCAAAGAAAATTTAAAGAATAAAGGATAGGAATAGAAAATAGTGTTAACTTGTTTTTTAATTAAATGTTTATAAAAAAGGTAATAGTTTAAAATTGTAATTAGAAATACTTATCGCTTGATAAAGATATATGGAAAACTTTAAATAATAAATAGAATGTTTATGTGTGATAAACTATAAAAACAAGAAATCAATTTTTTTTTCTTTAATATTTTTTATTTCTTAAAAACCATCTTTACATTATAAATTTTTTTGAAATACAAATACAGTCTAAAACCATTTTTCTTGCAGTTAAGAAAGCGTCCCAAAATGTTACTCATTGAATGTCCTTTACACCTTTTAAGAAGATAGAATATACAATATTGTCCACAAACATTGGATGTGAGGCTTTGTAATGAAGTTTCATTATATATTACGTTTGGAAATAATTTCACATATTGCGAGATATGAGGCTCGTATACCGATGGTGGAAATCCATAAGAGTCAAAAAAGTCGATGGTCTTTTCATCTTGAATATACATAGCTAACCAATGAGATCCTTCTTCATCATGGGGGTCTGTATTTACCACGAGTGCTGCTTTTTCTTGACCTTGGGTATTTTGTCAGAAGGATACACACCTAAGAAATCTCTAGGAGCCTCCTTTGATAAAATTTTACTTATCTGAGAGGTGAACATTTAATTCCCAAAGTCAAATAAAACGTTTCGTGTCTTGTTTATTTCAATCAGTGATTCAAATTCGGCGAATACAATAAGTGAGACAGTTTCATTCAGAGCCTTATTAAATTTTTAACTCGACTCTCAAATTGCTGTGACGAATGAGATTAAAATGCTCTCCTTCACAAAGATCTGGGGATAAATCAAATAAAAAAGGGAATAGCCTTTAGAAAATTCTGATCTAGACAAATGAAGTCCTTCAGAATTTAAAAATAAGTTATTGTAAGCTTGAATATAATTTCCTTTTTCAAAATCTAGCTCTAGGGGTTGATGGGGAACAGGTTGACCGTCTACGTACACACCGATAAAATTCACATCATAATGTTTGAATTCGAAAGGAGATTTTTTATAATTCCCATTGAAGGCATCATTATCTACACATGCTATGACAATACGCTTAGGCATTTGTCCAGAAAATACATTATCTTGAATGAAAGAATAACTAGATTGTGGGATTGAAAACACCTTGCAGCTAACTCGATCAATTGGGTATTTCGCCGTTGTTCTTTCTAAAGCTTTCGCATGACCTATAACAACCGCCGGATTAACTTGTACTTTTCTTACATAAAGGGAGACATGTTCAAAATCACGTTGTAATCTCCCTCTCCCATCAAACAAAATGATGGTTTACTTCGGATGAGTTTTAGTTTCACATCCACTAAATTTAATAAAAGTCTGTCTTGGTTAAATAAATCCACATGTAGTCGTCCAACCATATCAACAGTTCCACTTCCTTTAATGAACTTCACGCGGCTTTTGAATCCTTCATTCGGTTCCTTATCGTTTTCATCATAAACACTCATCCTGCCAGCAGTGTCTTTATAATAAAGTTCAGATGTCAGCTGAGAAGTTTTGCTGTCGTACCCATGATTTAATAAAGTTTCTATTATAGCTCTATAGGGATATGTATTATTGCTAGAGGAAACTGTTCTTTCATTTAAGCAAACGTCTACTTGGGAAAACAAACTGTGCAAAAATAAGTTTACAGGTCCAACTTTATTTTCATTAGTAATTACTTTACCATCGCTTTTAAAGATTTTTGCTCGAACATGTAATTGGGTCTGAGAGAGATCTAGGTAAGCATCACCACTTCCAGGTATGAGGAATTCAATAGGACCTCCATCTGCAACATTAGTAATGGGATGGAATTGTACCCATTGACCTTTTCTATTACAGTTTGGGTAGGAGGAGCTAAAAATAAATTCAGCTCAGATTTAACACATTCAGGAGACTCCTTTAATAGAAAAGCCATCACTCCTAATGATCGAAAATATCTCGTCCTCTTACTTTCTTCGATTTGGAAGAACTGGTAGCTTTCATTCCTTTCCTCTTTCTTTTATACCTTTGATGCTTCTTACCACGCCCTATCATTTCGTCAGCTTTTTGGATAGCTTTTTTTATTAACTTTTTCCAGTTTCATTAGTCCTTTGTCTAGCAGACTCTGGAAAACTCTGCCCTCCAACATATCATTTGCAATTTGTGTGCTTGTTTTCAAAACTTCTTTTCCCACTGATTTAGCACCACTCTTAAGAAAAGGTAAAGCTGTACGGAATAATCGTTTGAACCATCCACCAATACCATATCCTTTCTGAAAAGATTGTCCAGCGTAATATGGGAGTCCATTTCCTGTTTGTGAAATGTAATAGTCTTCAAATTGCTTTGTACAACAATTATAAGGAACAAGCATCTTTACTCATTAAATTTCTTTCAAGAAATGAATTTTATATTTACTCACATCTTCTTTTAAATTATTTGTCTCAGCCTAAAATGTAACACAGCTATCACGCGACCTCTCAAAAGGAACTAAGTCACCAGAATGTAATCGCAGAATCATTTCAATCGTTTGGAACTGTTGTCGAATAACAGGTACGTAGTGAGGTCTTGTATAGTGAGCATTGACTACTTCTCCGTCTTTTCCTTCTACTTTTATAATTTTCAGGAGTGGAGCTTGAGTGTGACCGACGATCTGAGGTTCAACGAGATCACAGTAGGCATAGATGATAGGAAATGATGCTGTAGGATCAGCTATGTATGGACTTTCCACTGATTTTTATATTCACCAGGTTCAAAACCTAATAATTCAGCTAGGCCTTTGTATAAAACGACTCTAGCCTGATCACCAAGCTTTATCTTTACCTTCTTTGTCACAGAATGATAAATAAACTCGATTTTATTTTGATGCAATTCCAAATGCATTCCTTTTAAAATATCTGGCACAGTTTCATAACAACCTGGTGGAACTCGTCTCACAAGTAATTCTCCATTACCTACATCAAATCCAAATATATTATTATCGTTTCTTATGTTATACCATGTGTGTGGATATATTAAATCTACTAAGCCAACTTCCCACTCTCCATTATTCAAAGTAACGGGCAATGGAAGTTGAGTCATGAAATGGGATATTTTGTTTTCTGGAAAAAAAGCTTGGAACTGTCATTAACTAGTGTAATGTAGAATGACATCTTTCAAACTAAGGAAAGAGTATTATGCGCTCCCATTTATATCATTCTGACATCACTTACCCATGCATTAAATTTATCTGGGTATCCCTGAAATTTTACTAAATATTCGCTTTTACCATTCCTTTTCCTTGTTCTAATAACTTTTTCAACAGGATAAAATCCAGAATCGGATACTTTTTTGCAGTTCTTGGGGATAAAAGGTGCCCTGAATAATTTCACCAGATAAATCTTTTACTCTGTAAACTATTGGATTTCTAGAAAGGATTTGGTGAATCGTGAAAAATTTCTCTCGTCCAATTTTTGTGTATAACCTTTTTCAAAATTAAGTTTTTCTCTGCTGATTCGCACGGTATCACCCACTTTGAATATGGATTTTGATTCTTTCATAGACTGTCCGTACAAAGTTAGCCACACTTGAGTTTGATTTCCTTCACTTACCGAGCTAGGTTCCATGCGAATGCTCCGATGCCACGTATGATTATAACTGTACACTAATTTTCCAAGGACATCAATGTAACACTTTGTGTTCATTTCAGTAAAATACTTCCACATTTTAGTCTTCAAAGTACGATTGAATCGTTCTTCAATGGAGGCCTTTGCCTTATTATTTGTTGTAAAAAATCCAAGTTTCATTTTCTTTAGATATTTTTGGAACACAACGTTCACAAATTCTTTCCCAGCATCTGTTTGTAATTTTTTTGGAATGCGCTCAGAAAAATCTTTTTAAAAGCCGATACAATAGATTCGGATTTTTATTCTTCAATGGCATAGCCCAAGCATACTTCGAAAGAACATCGATACAGGTCAACAAATATTTGTAACCGTCATTAAAAGAAGATAAGGATTGCATATCGACTAGATCTGCCTGAAATTGCTGATTTATTCGGCCAACGATTACTCGATTCGTATCAATTTTTTTTCTAACTGGTTTATGTAAAGTGTATGATTCCTTTGTTTGTAACCAATTTTTTATATCTTTTCTGGAAACCTTCCCTTTTAGAGAACGATGTACAGCATCGATACCACCGAAACTACCTGCGTGTTCGGGAACCCGATAAATGTTTTTCCACTCCATGTTTAATTCAAATACTGGTTTTAATCATTAATACCGTGTTAACTTTTGAAATTTTTTTTTTTTAGATATGATTCAATTTGGGAATAATTTTAATATTTATAAACACGAGAGCAAAGACAAGGGAAGGGGGTAAAATGCCACGGGTGAAGAAGGACGAAGAGGGAAACGCCGGAAGGGTTGGATGGGGAGAACCGCGGGAAGGGGTGGAGGGGACGGAGAGAACAATGTTTTGAATCAATATGAAAATTCATGTTAGCCTTGAAGAAAAACCCTTAGAAATGAATACATTTTGAGCATATTTTTTATCATTTTTACAATCTTAGGTTTTAAATTTAATGAGAATAATACATTTGTACGAATTGTGTGCCTATCTCTCTGTGTGTGTGTACTTTACCACTTTTTTTCTTAAAAAAAATAAATAAATAAGAAATACACTTTGAAGAAGAAAAAAATAATACTTTTATTTACAATAATAATAAAGAATCTCTAGCAACATACATTTGTTTAGCATTTTCTATCAGCACATTCATATTCAACTTATTGAGAAACATCTCATTCATGTAATTTACCATTTGGATGTTTCGATTGACAAAATCTGCAACCAGTTTATCCCAGTCCATGTTTAATATGGCTAAATCACCATATTCGGAAATTCTCTGTCCGTTTGAATATGTCATACATTCATGACCTAGTTGATTTTCGTATCCTTCCAAACATCCGAAGCATACGAACAATGATGAAATATTTTCTTCGATATGGTTACATAAGAGTTCGACCATTGATGTAGTGAGAACCATTTCTGCGTCGATACAATCGACGCAGTCAGATTTTGGAAAAGGAATGTGTTTAGCCACTTCTTGCCTCAGAAGTTTCAGAAAAACACGCCCGAACATGATTGAAACAGTTTTCGACGTGATCTGCTTATGGATATCTTTTTAATACATTCCATTCCGTTTCTTTTAGCATGGAAACTGGAGTCAAAAAATTTACGAGTAAAGTCCTTTCGTTGGAAATAACGTTGCATTATGATATGAGTGACATTCTCGATAACAGTTCGGGAAAGTAAGAGACAATCCTTGATAACAAATACTTTTCCATCCTCAAAGGCTTGATCGATTGCAGAAAATTCTCTTACGAGGGCTAACCATACGGAAGGTGTTACAGTGATTCCATCTTTGGTAGGTAAAAGAGATCCAGTGGCATCGAGCTTGTATCGGCGCAAGTGAATTCGTGCAACGTCTGCAAAATCAGAAACAACGGCGTAGTTGTGACTTCCTAAATGGAAATGATTATCAGGAACAGCATCTGGTTTAAACGAAGAAGCTTTCCCGTTGTCTTTATCAAAACACACTCTTTTGGCTCGAGGATGGGAGAAGGCGAGAGGTGTAGCATGTTTCATGGTTAACTAAATAAATTTCAATTTACTAATCACGAAAGAAAATATCTTGAAATTTTGTGGTAGAGTTGGAACGTGATAATTCTTTATCGAGAAGCAAAGTATTCTACCAACTCAGAGCTTGAGAAGAAATGATACACAGAAAGAAAAAAAAAATGAGTATTACAAGGTGGCAACAGTAAGCTGATTGGTTCATTTTCATGACGTAACTTTGGAAGCAACTGATTGGTAGAAAAATTACTGATGTCACTAGTCATATGACATCACTATTATAATCAGATTCACAAAGAAAAAAAAACGCGCTTTTTCAATATGGTTTATTTACGAAACCTATCTTCCCATATTTTAATCATATCTATAAATGAAAAGCAATATTTCAGTATTGTAGCCTACAGAAAAAAAATTATTAGCCTAAAATTATTTATGCTTTGTTTTTCTATTTTGATTGTTTATGCAATATCCCGCTAAGAGAAAATAGAAGGGAAAGGGGGGTGTAAAGTGTCACGGATGAAGAAGGACGAAATTGGAGGGACCGGTTGGAAGGGGGTGGATGGAGGGAAACGCCGGAAGGGTTGGATGGGGAGAACCGCGGGAAGGGGTGGAGGGGACGGAGAGAACTCGTTCGGGGAGGCGGGGACCTCAAGCACCTCAGCGCCTCGTGATCCAGAACCCCCACTTTTCTACTACTCTGGTTCGTCTTTTTTATATATGTGTTGTTTGCGTTTTTTAATGAAGTGGGCTTTACTTTTGTTTGGCTCTTTCAACTTCGTATCCAAAATGATGGAGTTAAGGAAATCAATCTGTCTAAGCAAAACATTTTCCTCTTTGGCAAGGGCTTGATTCTCATCACTATGACTTGTTTTATTAGCATTTCTTCCACTAGACTTTGATTTCTTAGCTTTGCACTTGCTAGGGTTAATTTCTCGTTCTTTAGTTGACATCGATGTTTTAGGATGATCGTTTGATTCCGTTAGTGCGTTTACGATGAGTATTTTTTCTGTTAACGATGCACATTCAATTTCTTTCTCAACAAGTCGCTGTTCTGCAATTTTAAGTGTTTCTTGTAAGATCTCGTACTTTTTTTCAAGTTTAACTAACTTGTCAACCTTTTCTAAATTTGATTCTTCTAATTTATGCGATTTATCTAATAACGCCGTTTTTTCTAATGATAATGTAGATGTGTTACATACGTGCATTTCTAAATTTTTACATTTATCTTCTGCATTTTTTAATTTTAGTTGTAATACTTCTAGGGCATTATATTTTAATTCCGATTGGTTATGTGCCTTAGATACATTAATTAAATTAATAAAGTGATCCTTTTTATTAGGTATTAATTCTATACCATTTGCACTAATTTTAAATTCAGTTTGTTTTAAAACATCAGTTCCAATAATTACATCAATAGTTGTTTGCGAATTGTTAATAACATAAATGTCCGTCATAAATTTGTTATCTTCAATATCAATAGTAGATTTAAAAGATCCAAAGGTTTTAATTTCACTCTTACCGAAAGAAGTTAAATTTATTTTCGTAGGATTTAACGTCGGTCTTCCAAGAATTTGATGAACACTTTCGCGTATTAAAGTAATAGTACTACCCGTATCAATAAGAGCATCAAAATCATAGCCATTTATTTTAAAAGTTTTACGCATTTCTGATGAGGAATTGATTTCATTAACAACTTCACTAACAACCTCATTAACAAGTTCATGTTTAACGTCAGGTTTTTTAAATACACACTGAGAGCTTTTATGACCAAATTGGTTACAATTAAAACATTTTAAACCTTTATTTTTATGGTAACATTCATTAGAGGTATGATTAAATAATCCACAATTATAACAACGTATACGCACATCACTCTTATTAACATTAGCATCGTTAAATTGATCTTTATTATGAAATTTATTATCAGAACACATATTTTTATTAGATGTAGGAAAATCATACTGCTTAAATTTTGTACGCTTGTTTTCATTATCAATACAATAAGAATTATTTTGCATAAAAACCTTTTCATATATTTTTAACTTTTCTTTAAATTCTGAAATATTTTTACATGCATATAATATCAATTTATTATGGTTAGAATCAGATATACCAATTATACAATACATAATTAGGCTTTGATCGTCTAAACGAAAGTGTGATTTTGAAGCAATTTCACGCATGGCCAAAAAATATTCAAATAGAGATTCCGTAGGGCGTAATTTCCGGTTTTGCATTTCCTTGTGTACGTCGTAAGAACAAAATAAATTTTCAAATTCTTCAATTAATGCAGCTTTTAGAGAAATATACGTTAATATGTTATGGAGAGTTTGGATAAAAGAGTCCTTGCAGGACCTTGAAGCAAACGTTTAACACAAATAATTTTTTGCAAATCAGATATGTGTGAGATAAAAATAAAGTTTTCTTCCACGTCGCGAAAAAAAGCTTTAACACTATAATTATCATTTCCCGTAAAAGACCTCATAGTTGAAAAAAGGTCCTTTAACAAAAATGCATTCTCTTCGTTTCCTCTTTGGCTTTGATTTCGTTGTGTTTGAGGGAGGGGAAACAAAACCATCCTGCGGAGAGGGCAAGTGATAAATTGGCGGGGTGAGGGGTTGTTTATTCGCGTCGTTCGTAGATTCTAGCGAAAAGGGCGCAGAGTCTTCGTCTTCGTCATCCGTCAATTGTTCGGTAAAATTATTTTTTAAAGACGCAAGGTCTGAAAATTTTTTAAATATATGCTCGCTTAATTCTTTGGCGCTTCCCGCGCAATTCAGTCCTAATATAGTGCATACGGTAATAAGTTCAGTTTTCGTAAAGTCCTTTAAAATTTTATTCTTTCGTGCTTCAATGTCGTAATTCTGTGGGAAACCCGCGAATTTTTTAAACTCTTTTCTAGAAGATTTACTGTAGGGTTCGTCATTTACAATTTTGTGCAGAAGTTGCACCGTTGAAGCAGGGGCCGTCTTTAATATGTTCGCAATAGCAGCAATTTCATCTAGACAGACCATCGTAAGTAAATATCTTCAGAAGAATAAAGGAGTAAATTGGAATGGACTCACCGTTGATGATTTCGTCGTTGTGGTTTGCGTTTTTGGTTCCGTCGTTGAAGCGTGCGTGGTCCACCAGTCTTGTCTCGTCGTATTTTCTAGGGGTTTTTAATTTTAATTTAATTTGATTTGAGGCCGAGCTCCCAAATGTTATGTTGTTACTGGGATTAATTCATAAACTCCTTTGACAGAATAATCTGTTTATTTTTAAAATAAGAATAAATAAAAATGTAGAATAAAATTAATTAATTAAATGAACATTTAAACGTCGTTGCCTAATTGGCTTTCATTACTTTTAAAGAAATATAACGGCTCTGTCGATATGCGTCTGCTTCCCTTGCGGTCCCAACGGATTCTGTCCTGTTCTGATGTTCCCTCTATCGCTGCTCCTTTCCCCCGTCGGGGACATTGTCCTCTCTGGCGGGATGCCACGGGGGCTTGCAATAGCACCTTCTACTTCAGATATATATATGTTGAATTTTGAGTCGTGCTTCGTTTCATATATCGCCAATAGGTTGCGGTTATATGTAAGTACCTTATTTTTTCAAATTATGCTTTTGCATTGATAAAGTTAGTTCAGTTCTTTTTATGTCAGTTAATGTTAGTATTGTACTTCATTTTTCAATTTATTTTTATGCTCGGGATATATATACTTTCGATAATTTTTTTAGTACTTGCGTATTATTGCACAATCGCCAACGTTCAAGACAACTCGGCACTTTGGCAATTCCAACTTTGTGTAAGTTGAATTAGCAATCATGTGCTTCATTTTGTATATCACCAATAGTTTGCGATAATACATAAGTACCTCTAATTCTGTACATTACTATAACATTAGACTGGCCGCAACATACCAATTTGGCGTGATTTCAGAATCATGCCAAAAATGAGTATGTTGAGGAAGCAGGTAGTGGTAAGATAAATTATTTTTGGCACCTATGTACTATCCTAACAATCGCCAACATTCAAAGTAACTTGCCAAGTTGGCAACCCTGATTTCGTATGTCATATATATGCTGAATTGTGAGTCAGGTGCTTTTTTTCATATAATGTCGCCAAAAGGTTTGGGTTATATGTAAATACCTTATGTTTTCAAATTATGCTTTTGCATTGATAAAGTTAGTTCAGTTCTTTTTATGTCAGTTAATGTTAGTACTGTACTTCATTTTTCAATTTATTTTTATGCACGGGATACATATACTTTCGATAATTTTTTTAGTACTTGCGTATTTTTGCACAGTCGCCAACGTTCAAGACAACTCGCTACTTTGGCAATCCCAACTTTGTATGCGTTGAATTGGCAATCATGTGCCTCATTTGGTATAATGTCACCAATAGGTCGCAATAATACGTAAGTACCTTTAATTCTGTAGATTACTATAGCATTAGACTGGCCGCAACATACCAATACCGTGATTTCAAAATCATGCCAAAAATGAGTAGCCAACCAATATGAAATTAATATTATGAGTATTATCTTAGCCTGTTTTATCTTTCCCTCCAGTAATCCTTAATTAATTCAATATATAATGTTTGTTTTTTTTATATTTTAGTACTTACATTTTTTTTTGGTTATTATGTACTGCAAATATTTTTTTGCACATTGCGATGTCTTTGGCAAAATTAATCAGTGGTATTTTTCTTAAATATGTTTTTTTTATCTGTTTTTGACTATTTTTAAAATTTTGTTTGATGTCTGTCTGAAATGCAAATAGCAAAATAAAATATTTTACAATATATATATTGTGTTTGTATGAAAATGTTTATACTGATTTATTCAAAATATTGAGTCGTCTTTTATTTTTGATATCTTTTTAAGATTTAATTTTATGTTATAACTAGCTCTACCCAGCTAAATGTTGCTGTGGCTCAGTCAGCTTTAAAAGACTGGTACACCATAAAGTATGTCATGAGGCTTACAAAAGTAATAATACACAAGAATTCAAACAAATCTATATACATATAAGACGCATTTGTTGTCTGTGTGAATAAACTTTCTCTTTCACACTACATCATTTGGACAAATTTTCAAAATTTGTGTGGTTAGTAGTTAATTATAACGCTATAATTTTAATTGAATAGGCAGATATTGCATTTTTAATTATAAAAATAATTATAACTACTGTACTGTATTCTTTGGAGTGAGTGAATATTAAGATCGCACTATTCAGCTACACGAGGGCTTTTGGCGACGGACCACGTAATTTTGAACCATGGTCAAGTGACGTGGATGACACCTGAGCTGGCACCCCCTTCTCCTAGCTACCACGCCACACCAATTTAGCAGGAATATTCTACCAATACTTAGCTGGAATATTCTTTGAAATCCACTCTTCCAAGATATATGACAGCACGGGTTCTATGATGAGTATTTTAGCGGGCAAGGTGAATAGTTTTGTAGCAGATATTGCATTTTCAGCTGACGGCGTTTTCAGCGGATTGCAAAGATTGTCATTTTTTACCGAAAAAATAGTTAATGTCAAAATCTAAGTTTCTTATGTTTTTGTATGTTTATGGAGACCTTAGAAAACGATTTGACTATTTATTTTAAGTGAATGGTGTATATAATTAATTTTACAGTGGAATATCTTTAATTAATTTATTAGTTCTAACCGATTAAATTTCCTTAAGTCGAGTATTTTGTTTATGTATGTCCTTTAATTTTCAATGTAGTGACCTAAAAAAAATATTGCATGAAAAAAATTGCAGTAAATCATAATGCGGTAGATAAAGCATTAACGTGCATCGCTTTCCTACACGGCGGGTCTTACAAAGCTCTAATAAAGTTTGAGCTATGAAAGTAGCTAGACATTTGCCAACTTCACTCTATCGTCAACATTTTGCTATGTTTTTCATTGAATCGCCATTGTTATTTAGGAAACGGCGTTGCTTGCGAGTATTACAACTTTAACATAAAATAAATTCAACAGAAAGTAATATTAATGTATGACACTTTCAGATAGAAATTATTTACAATATTCTAAGCGTCACAAAACTTTTAACAATGTGTTACTTTTGCTGAGCAGAGATCAGCTTAGGGAGGTATTTTCAAAAATCGACCCTCAAAAGTGTTACTGGGAGTTATAAATATAAAAAAAAAAATCCTTTTTATCAGCTATTAGATTTACAGACTTAAAATTTAACAAAGGTATTTTTTTTTCTTTCTTTAGCTGAGATATGCGAAAAGCTTTTTTTGTTTAATTTGCAATTCAAGTAAAATTAACTCATTAAAAACTTCTTTATCCTTCAATCTATGTTGTTTAATTTTTCAGTTCACCCGTGCAAAGAACGGGTATACCAGCTAGTATATATATAAAGGAGAAAAGCGACTCCCTGACTAATCACGATATCTCCGGAACTATTAAACCTACAGATTTGAAATTTGGTAGGTAGGTTCCCTTCATGGAGTAGACATCAGCTAAGAACGGATTTTGCAAAAATCGAACCCCAAGGGGGGTATAGATAATTATTTCCATTATTTAACTATTAGATGTAGTCTTGAAAAAAACTCGGTTCACAGATAACTTTCATAAAGTAGAGATTCCCTACATAATGATTTTTACGAAAATCAACCTTCAGGGGGCGTTATGTATAATTATTTCCATTTTTAAACTATTAGTCGTACAGTCTTAACATTTGGTAAGCGGATTTATTTCATGGCGTAGAGATCCGCTACAAAATAGTTTTGGAGAAAATTGATCCCCAAGGGTAGGGTCACTGAGGGGGATTAAGGGGCGTAATAGATAAATATTTCCGCTTTTCAACAAATAGACCCACCTGCTTGAAAATTAGAAGGATGCTCCGTTCATGGAACAGAATTCTTTTTACAAAGAGTTTTGCGAAAACGGACCCCCAAAGGAGTGAGGTTGCGAGGGATTAAGGCGTGTTATAGAAAAATTTCTGTTTTTGAATTTAACCCATTTACTTGAAATTTATTGAGCACGTTTCTTTAGTTGAACAGAGTTCCACTAAGAATGAATTTTACGGAAATCAACTCCAGGGGGAGAATTATTGGGGCGTATTGGTAGACAAAATTCCTGTTTTCGAACTGCTAAGACTATAATAATAAAATTTGGTTTCCATGCTTCTTTTTTGTTGAATTGGAGTCCGCTAAGAATGCTTTCAACGAGGTATTGATGATGAAAATTCTGTTTTAGCTCTTTTAGATTTAAACTTGAAATTAAGCACGCATGTTTATTTTATGGAGTAGAGATCCACAGAAAATTGCTTTGGTGGAAATCCACTTTATTATTAGGTTAAATGAGCGCAAAAAATCTTTCTACTTCTATTTTAGATATAAATAGAAATTAGATATTTTAATGTATATCCTTTTTATATCAAGAGGGGAGAATTACAGCTATAAATTTATTTTTCAACACAATCGCACAAATTCTTAATGCTTGATATCAGTAATTCATATATATGTAAACATTATACATTTATACAACATCATTAAAAACCCAGTGAAGCGGGTGGGTAACGGCTAGTATATATATATTTCAATAAAAGCTAGTAATAACACTAAAAGAAGTTATTCGAAGCATAGTCAACAGAAGTTATAATTAAGTGCGACTAGAGTACTATAAAGAAATTTTAAAAATGATTATTAAAAAAGAGATGTAGGAAATGTAGGATGTAGATGTAGAAAGAGGAAAAAAGTAAATAAAATACAAAATTTAAAATTAAAGCAAGATGCAACAACAACAACAACAAAAAAAAACGATTTTGAAAGTTTATAAAAATATTGCTTAACATAGCCTATTGTACTAAACCAGAATGCTCTGAACATGTATATTATTTTAAAATGGCAACATTATCACATCATTATTATTACAAGTCTTACATTAGATGGACTGCTATTATTTGATTTCTAAAGCTGATTTATAAAGCTTGATTACATTAATCAATTAATATTTATGTGAATATATATTTGATAATGTTGTAGTGAAATAAAAAAAATACTTTTAAAATCAATGGTTCCTCAACAATTGATACGACCAGTAAGTTGGAAAATACACCATGAAACGAAACGATGGCTACTAAAGATTATCTAAAACAACAACAAAAAAAAAAATTTGAATAAAACTGATACATTTTTCAAGCTACATGATCAATTAACAAAATCTTAATAATGCATTAATGCTCACATATATATACACCATTATTTTCAAAAGCAGTTAAGATTAATTTGCAATGGGAGCATTCATTGTTGATTTCACATAATTTTACTTAATTCAATAGTTACGATTCTTAGGGTCAAAAATCAATGCCTAAAATTGATGCAAATGCATGCTTCAGACAATTTACTTGCATTAAATTCCATATTAAAGAAAGATTATAAGAAATTTAGTGAAAAATATAAAGTTACGTATGGTTATATAACATTAGAATATAATATCTAAAATAAGGCATTCTTTTCCTCCAAAAAATTTATTGCTATTTATTTTATACAAATACATTTATCAAAAGCACCCAGTGCGTCCATCATATTGTACATTTTATGTAAAACAGGACAAAAACATTGTTATGATAAATTGCTGTTTCAATTAACAAGGTGCAAATAACAAAATTATACAAAATCCAAACCTTGTAAATGTAAATAAACATATATTAAAAAAAAATTATCAATACAAACAAATTTAATATATAGAGCATAAAATATTTATTCATGCCATTGCACAAAAAATATGTTAAATAATATAAGATTCAAAGGTAAACTTTGCAAATATTTAAAGATGAAAAACAATTGGTTTTCCTGTTCATAAAATTGTGAAACAGCAGCTGATATTTTACGTGGTTAAGTAAGAAAATTTAGTTCGAACATTTTATTGTAAACATAATAATTCAAGTACATGTCCTTAGTTATTCTTCATCAACATTAAATTCATGCAATGTTTTACAAAGAGATTATTACAATATACATAAATTACATATGCACAAACACGTACAGAATTTCCCTTGACATAATTTTTTGAGACCATGAAGATGCAACATAATGATATCCAAAACACAATATGCATAGATAGCAAATTCAAATAATTTAAGTCAAAGATTTTTTATATAAAATTATTAATAGAGACAATTTTTAAATAAAATAATCTTGAATTTTACTAAAAAAATTATAATAAATCTGTAGTTTAACAGAGGAAAATATAGCACAGAAAATATTTAAAGAATAAATTGCATTCAAATTACCCCAATAATAGTCCAAAAACTGAATTAGAAACTTTATAAGATGAAGATTTAAAACAACCAGTTTTAAATAAATGCAAAGAAATAAATCTTTCTCTAAAAATGAATATATTGATAAGAAAACGTTTTTGTTAACAGTCACAAGTAGCAAAGTAATTAAACAGCAATTAAAGCCAGATATAGTTTCATTACAGTTTTAATAATTTAACAAAATTTTTCTATTAATATATTAGAATATGTATACCTTTATAAAATATTTCGTTATTGGAATATTTATAATTAGCAATTATATTTATTTACCTACAATCTTTTTCTTTTCCTCCCAAAGCAGATTAAAAAACATTTTAAAATCATAGAAATTAAAAAGGAATAATGGGAACAAATTAGCAAATAAAATATGAATAAAATTCCATTATATATCATTTAATGGAATTTTAAAAACTGTGGCCATTAATATACTTTTTTTATTTATTACAGAAGTTATTTACATTGAAACATTTGGTGAACATTAAATGAACTGCAATCAACAAGACTTCCCTTGCCTTTTACCTTTAGCAAAATAATCCTTCTTCGCAAAATATGAATGCAATTCTAAATTTACTTTACTTTATTATAGCATAAAATGTCCAAATAAACTTCTCATCAAAACAGTTATTAAATCAATTAAAATTAAATGGCATGTAATCAAAAAAATGCAGTTACATTTAAAAAAAACATAACTATAAACTTCTAAACAAAAATATAAAATGCATATTTTAAAACTTAACAAGATAATACTTTTCAAAAAAGTATAAAAAGTTGTTCGAATGTGGAAAACAACAAATACAATAAATTGAATGATGCTATTTGAAGACAAATGTATTTATCTGGGACAATTTTAAATTATACTATAATTTGAAAGCAAACGAGTATTTCTCTTTTTGTTCTGTATTGGCTTCTGTATTTCCTTGGACATTTGAATCCACTCCTACAAATTGATCAATTCATTCTCTATATTTTGTCGAAAAGATTTCACATAATGCTATTCATTTGCTTATTTTATAGTTCAATATAATTAACTACATGAACATTATAAGTTCCCAAAATCATATCACAAATCTGATCAGCAAACAGAAGCTGGCTTATAAAAAAATCAATGAATTGCAACAAACAGGGGTTTTTATCTAAGAATCACATCAACATGTGTTTATTTACTTGCAAATACCGATATGACAATGCTTTTATGTTTTTAAATCATGAAAAAAATTTATAATATTTGTTTATAAATTTACTATCGTTTTTTAAAAAATAATTCTGACAAAACAATTTATGAATTCTGTGACTACACATTTTGTTACCCATTTAATTCATGGAAAACTTTTCAATCAAAATCCCAAGTAGTTGAGCATTTGTTCCATTAAATAATGATTAAAATACTAATATATTACAATTTATAACTAAAAAAAAACAAAAACAATTAAAGAATTTAAACAAGCATGTCTTATCAACATGCAAATGTAAAGTTTAAAGCTATTATACATTAACCAATGGTTCTCACCAAAAAAAAATTAAATTAACAATAATATGTGAACAGTAAATAAATGGTTAACAATGTCATCATAATAATCTCACAAATAATAATTACATATAAATTTAGCTTTGTATTGCAAAAAGGAAAAAGCTGCATATAATTTAAGAACACATGTAAAAACTTAAGAGTATAATATTAAAGTGTGAGCTTAAGTAATAAACATATTAAAATACAAAACATCTCATGAATTTTTTTTTTAAAATTATTTCTTTTATCGCTAGAGAGTTATTTTTATCTCAACAAAGACAGTTGAGACAAAATGCAATTTAACATATTGCTTTTAGATACCATTTTGAAATAGAAAAGTTTTTTATAGCATTTAAATGCATTATAAATTAAAAACAGTAATATCTTAAAAATTAGTAAATAACTGTAATATTGATTTTTATCACAGCTTCCACACACACACACAAAGTTTCAGTAAATAAGTTGCCAACATAAAAAGAATTTATAACACACAAGTATAATATTACATACATATATAATTTAAACATTGAGTATAATTACTCTCTCTGACACGAAACTTCAAATATACATAGATCTTCATTTATTGGGTTAGGAATGTATTCAAGCTATGTATAGTAATATATATACTTATTTACACTAACAAGAATGTGCTAGAACATGTGAAATCTATTAAAATTCATTTTGCTACAAATCTAAGAGGGAAGGAGAACCTTTCACATTGAGAATTAAAAATATTTACACAAAATGAATATATACAAAGATAAACTTTATACTTATATATTGAATTGTTGTAGTGTAAATGAACAATTCATTTTTAACACTTTTTACAATTTGTAAGTCATACAAAAGAATTCCTTTTCTTATTTGTAACTAAATTTGTAATAAAAAAAACTTGAAACAATAATTGCAAAATGAATATATATATATATATATATTTATGTACATATATGAGGCTATAGTTATTGACTAGTTTTGAAAGATTCTGTTAGTAAAATTATTTTAAACACAATATAAAACAGCAGTTTTATACAAGGACAACACACATTTGATGAAATACACAATTACAAAGATTTATTACAGGGAAGTCTATCTTGTCTGCCTTTTGAATTTAAAGATTCTATGTCTACTTTTTATTTAATTATGTGATGGTCATTTTTTTATACAAATACTTAAACTCATTCTTTCATAAATTAATGAAACACTTCAAAAATTATTTTATATTGAATTCATTTGTACCTTTAAATACATATTTCTCTCCCTCTTTTATTAATGTACTTCTGACAAAATTATTTTTGCTTCCAATACAATTTCAATTTTTTTTTAAAAAAATTTTTGTACAATTTTTAATTGTTTCTCCCTTTTACATGGAAAGTATAATTGAATATAACATGATTTCATAAATATAAATTTAAAAAGCAGTGTAAGGGTGTCACAAAAAACTCATTGGACTCTCCTTTACAGAATACTTAAAACACATTTAAGCAATAGAAATATAAGTTTGATTAAATAGTTTTTTGATTGTAGCATTCAATCTGATAAACAAATTCTTTTAAATAATTATATATTGTGACACTTGTTTTGATTATTTACATAAATCATACATCATCAGAATGTAAGCAATATATATCTCAGTTTCTATTACATGGTTCAGATATCAGTATTTTTTGCATGTCACTATGTCAACAAATATGCAAATTAATAAAATGGAATAAACATACATATAAAGAGTTTTAGATCTATATTATCCCTAAAAAGATTGTAAATCACATAAACTGAAAAGAAATAATCTCAATGTGCTTAATATTAACAAATATCGAGAATATATATATATATATATATATATATATACAGTGACTTATGTTGAAAATGGAAAGTGAATGATAATGCTCTCACAATTTAAATGAAAGTGTAGTACATAAAATTTGATACTTATTTTCAAGAAATACAAAAAGGTTACTGCATTTTAAAATTTGTTTCTTCTTTTCAATTCAATGTAAAGTCAACTTGAAGTATTTATTACATAATAATTATAAAGGGAAAAATAAATAGTTGAATCTTTTTATAAATAAGTACAACAGCTAATAAATATTTTAAATTTTATAGAGAATAAATTAGGCACACACCACATTCTTATTATTTTAGATCAAGTGTTTAAAAAATATTGATTACATTTTTCATAATATAAAACTTTTCACAAAAATGAATTTAGAATTGTATTAAAGGATAAAAAATATGATGATCAAAAACTTAAAATAGAATGTAATATAGGATTTGTTGTATGAAAAATTTTAACTTAATTTTATTAAAACTAAATTAGTTTTATAAGACAACACAAAAGTTGCTTTATAATGTTAAATACCAAGTAAGGTATACTTGAAACTTTATTAATCCGTTAGTATTTTAGAATGAGAGTCACAAAAAGAAAAATATCATAATCGTTCAAAAACTGTAAAACTAATAAGTTGACACAAAGATGGATTTTAAAAAATTACATTACTTTTAAAGGATGTTTATTATAATTGATAATGAGCTTTAAAGGAAGGAAATTTGAACAACCACAGGAACAATTGAGATGTCTGGATAAAAAATGAAGAAAAATGTTTCAATTTATTATTTTACACAATCAAAACTGAAAACTTTATGAAAGCCTTATATTAAACAAGAACAACTTAACATTCAATAAGTTAAAACTAATATTTTGATTAAGATTCTATGATATTTAGTGGCAGAATATACATCCCCGCAGGGGTGAGGACTAGGCTTCTAGGAGGCCTAAAGCCTGACTGATGCCATTAACGTAGATTTTTTAAAATTCGCTTTACATTTTTTACAATTCAATTTTTAAGCGATTTTCCGATTGGCGATCTTACGTCATTCAAAATTGAAACTTTAATGTGCTTATTGGATATGTTTGATCCAATAACCAAATCAAAAAACATTTTAATTGATTTACTGTAACCTCCGTGACGATGAGAGATACTTTTCTTTAGTGGGTTTTCTTTTTAAACCTAAACTACTAACCAATAAAACAAAAGTAAGACAGAGAATCAGATAAAATGCTAAGAAGATAAAAAATTCATCACTATTATTATAATATACTTTACATTAGCTGTAAGGAGAAAAAAAAAGGCATGACTTACTTTTTACTGGAGTAGCAGAGTAACTTATTGGCGTCTTTAGTTCCCCATGTATTTCATTTTCATTTAGCGAAGTCGTAAATAATGTACATTTGTTATGTTTTTTTCATGTAAACTAGCATTAGGATACTTGGAAAAACACATAGCATTTTAAATGATTATTTGGTCTTGATTAATGAGTATTCAATCAAATAAAGCATAATGAAAAATGTTTCACAAAATTGTCTTTAGAACTAACATATATATTTTTGTATTCGATGCACTTCAATAAAGGGCATGTTCCTTTACTATTGAAACATTTTTATCCTACTTCTCTCTTGCAGTATTAGAACTGTTTTTTTTTTAAAAAATGGAACTTAATATTCTGGTATTTTGTTAATAAGACAAAAAGAAATGTGGCCCTAAAATGAGTGGAGTTAAAAAAAACTTTGAGTAGTTCTCAAAAACGAAAAGAAAAGGAATATAACATTAATATATAGTATAATATTAATAGAAAATATGAAACCTGGATAACTTTTTAATATCTGTAAGTACATTGTCTTGTGCAAGTGCTAGTAATAGTAATGCCAGAAAACCTGATGAACAAATCCTGGAAGTGAAAATTAATCCACAAGAAAAAAGACAGTTTTGAACACTTTACTCTTTTTGAAGAAAAGGAGTTGGAAGATGAAGACAAAGAAACAGACTTGAATAGAAGTGATTTTGTGCATTATGTATTCACACCCGTAGATACAGATTTAAAGGAACAAATTTTAAAATTGGGTCCATGTCAACCAGAAGGTAATTTCCAGAAAGATGCCAAGGGAAGGAGCTTTTCATCATCTTATAATAGTTTCATATCCAGGGCAGGACAAAAGATCGAACAGAAATGGAAGAATAAGGTAAATGATACCATTTTTCTTTAGTAAGAATTTGAAATCGAAAATTATTTTATAGTATTTGTGTGTTTCTTAGTGTATCGTTTTTATTTAAGTTACCAGGTTATCTGTTGACTGCCGTTAGATTTTCCATTTTTAATAAATACTATAAATACTCCCTAATGTTATACATTATTTACTTCGTTTACTCAGACTCAGGTTGACTTTGTATTCAGTTATAAGTTTAATATTTAAATATTTCTACATGATGTGTAAAGGTACATAGTTTTGCAATCCTTTGTATGTATATGGTATTTAAGTCAGGTTTGAAAAGTTTAGCTTCAAAATTAAGTAAGCAATAAGTGAAAATAGAACGAACTCTTAACCATCGCATAAGGATTTGTGGGTAAATAAGCCTATTTAAAGGTGGAGCGAGCGCTGAAGAAGAAGAACGTATACTCGAAAAGGCTTAGCTGGTGACTCCATGCCGAATTGCTGTCTATTGTTCGACTCGGTTGTGCGCCAAAGGGCCACCATATTGGATTTTATATGACTAAAGCAAAATAAAGACGTTATTGTAGAGATGATGCCCTCCTCATTTTACCAGCAGGCCTGACAAGAGCCGGCAGGATTACACAAAGAACCGCAACATATGCCATGAAACCAAAAGAATTCAAATTTTTTTCAAACTAGTGACTGCATTGAAAACAACCATGGAGGACGACTCTTTCCGACAGGTGTCACCAGTCAACACTTCGAAACAATCCTTCTTTTTCCCTGAATTTGACATGAATAAGTTTAGCAGTTTTAAAAGTTTTCTTGACTGTTTTGACCAACAATGTTTGGAATATCAAAAAGACGAACAATGGAAGTAGCAAAATTAAGATGTAAAGTTAATTCAACTACAAAGAGTCCTTGGATAAAATTATTAGAAGTAGTTACATATGAATACAATAACTCGCCACATGATGTTACTGGCTTTCCACCTGCATATTTAATGTTTGGAACTTTGCCATATGACTTGGCATTACCTAATCAAGTAAAATTGAATTATCCACCTATACAACAAGCAAGACAAATAGCAGTAAACAGAACAATTAAATATCATAAGATAAATAAACAAAGGTATAAACATTATGTTGAAGCAAAATTTAAAATTGGAGATTTAGTCCTATATCAAAATTTCTCATACCCTAATTCAAGTAAACTTCAAAGTCCTTATAGTGATCCTTTTAAAATTGTCAAAAAACTTTCAAATGTTACTTATGAAATAGATAAACCAAATCAATATACAGGAAATCTACAAGATTAAAACCTTTTCATTCAAAATCCATTTCCAATTATGCTAAATTTTGATTTATATTTGTTAGAGTGTTTTCTGAAACATTTTTTGGGGACGGGGGGAAGAAGTGCATTGTTATTTTGAAAAAAATAATAATAAAAGTTGCTTTTAAAATTTGAATTTAAGACTGGTTTACAATAAGAAAATCAAAATTTAATGTAATTGAATTTGTATATATTGTATCTTTATTCACAATGAACACATTATTGAAGACTATTGTTAAAGTAACTTAATTATGGACTGTAGTATGAAAGCATGGTGATGAGGTCAATTTTATAATACATGATGTTATAATAATTTCATTGTGATAGAAAAATATTCTGAAAGTTAAAAAATATTATGTGGATATTCTGAAGATTTTATTATGGTTGTGTGTTTTTGAAATAAGTTGGTTGAGTAGTGATTCAAATGATAATAATAAACAAAAGAACTGTCAGATAAACAATAATTGAATAATGAACATTGAACTATGATTTTTCCATGAAGGACTGTGTGAAACATTATGACAAAAAAAAAGGATGGACATTGATTGAACTTTTACCTGTACTTGATATATCTGAAATACACTTATTTGTTTTTCTTTGCATTTTATATTTCTAGTGATATTTTGATATAATGTTGACATTGTGTTTACTTTGGTAAATTTCTGTTATAGTTATGTAATCTTTTCTTTTTTGGGAGCTCCTAAATTCATTTTGTTGTTATTTACTTTATATCTATTCTTTTTAAGTATTTACTGAACCATTATTCCTAAATTCATTTTGTTGTTATTTACACTATATCTATTCTTTCTATGTATTTATTTACTCATTATTCCAACATTCAATACCATTTTGAAGTACTTGTAACTTTTCGACATTTGTCACTTTCATCAACATTGTTTACTATTGATACACATTTAGTGTGAATTTCACTTGATCCTATGTCATGTTGTTTAACACTGCTATATTTTTGGATGTCTAATGTGAATTATCTTTATCTTCTGTTGTATTTTCTTAACCTCATTATTATTATAGTCATAGTGAAAGTATTAGATGTGTGACATTTTTCAGAAAACAATTCTATGTAACATAATGCTGTATACCAAATTTTTGATATTTTGTTATTTAATATTGCTATATTTTTACTTGTCAGGATTCACCACACAGCTCACTCTTTTACACAATTATTATATCTTTTAGAATTTTATTTCATTTGGGGAACTTGATATCATTAAAATATTATTTTTATCCTCTGTGGACTTGCCAGTCAGGATTGGCCAACCTGGCTATGCCATGCTTCAGCAGAGGGGGGGATTGTGAGGTTTGAAAAGTTTAGCTTCAAAACTAAGTAAGTAATAAATGAAAATAGAGCGTAAGGATTTGTGGGTAAATAAGCCTATTTAAAGGTGGAGTGAGCGCTGATGAAGGAGAACACATTCTCGAAAAGGCTTAGCTGGTGACTCCTCCTCAAATTGTTATCTATTGTTCTACTTGGTTGCACGCCAAAGGGCCACCATGTTAGATTTTATGTGATTGAAGCAAAATAAAGACGTTATTATAGAGATGATGCCCTCTTCATTTTACCAGCAGGCCTGGGGCCTGACATATATATATATAATATAAAATCTGGCTTGAGGCCCAAGACCTGACCTTGTGGGACCTTACAACTATTTTCCATTACGCCACTGACGGTATTATTAGATTAGTTAGATAAATAAAAAAATATAATGCTTGCAACCATTTCACAAATTCTGAAAAACATGTAATTCATTATAGGTATAATGTTTCAGAATCTGTTGATATAAACTGGTTTTCTTTTGTCAAAAAACTCAACATAATTTACTTCAATCCCTTTATAAATGAGAAATACCTAATGTATGTAAAGAAAAAATATTCAATAATCAAACCATACATTCATAATTAAAGCACATATTGTTCAAATCATTACAGGACAGAATGATTTACGAAACCTATGAGGTACTCATATGTTCCAGAATGTTGTTCATATAATTCATTACTTCAAAATTATTAAGGAAAAAAATGGTATAAAAGAATTCATGCAGCGATAGTGATAATCTTAATATCTAGTGAGTTGATTTAAACCTTTAGATGGAATGTAGATGGATTTTCTATATTGCAAGAGAAGTATATTTATCAACCATTTTCAGAAGATTTGTTTGACAATTTTACAGTTCCATTAATTCGTTTAGAACTTCTATTTACAGAATACTTGGAATAATTTTTAGAATTAGTTTTTGATGAAATGTTATGCTTTTGACGTAAATGTGGAGGAATAACAGATTCTTTAATATGTACTAATTTTGTATCCATTACTTCACAGTCAATTTGCATCATACTAATATGATCATCAGCATCATCCATTGAATCTAAGAAAGAAAGCAGACATTTGTTTTTGAAAAAAAAAAAAAATTCATACATTTAATTAAAATTCTTTTTTTTTTTAAGATGAGGTCAAAATTACTTTATACTTGAAAGCAAATTACTTACCATCTAAAATCATTGCTGGCATAACAAATGACATCCTTGGACGAAGTGTTTGATTATGAGCAATAGCAGGAAGTAAAAGATGATCCTGAAAAATTAAAAATGAAAATAAACAATTACATGAGGTACAAATGATATGAATATAATAACTATCAATAATTTAACTAAAACATATTTGATTTAACACACTTTTTTTAACACACACATCAGCCCTGAAACATACTAAAATTCAAAAAATGTGACTATAAATCAATAAAATATAACTATACCATAAAAATATATGCATTAAAAAAAGCTTTACAGAGGGTATTTGATAAAAAGTTTCCAATTGATTTATAAATAGAATATAGATAAATTTAATCAAAAGAGATTTCTTAATTGAAAACTGCTTAACTGCAATAAGTTCACAAGAAAAAATATGAACTGTTTGCAGTGCAAACAAATTAATGCTACCTTAAAATTTGGCGTACAATGTGCACCCATACTTTCAAGGGAGATTTTTTAATTTTTATGTATATTTGCCGTATAAAGCGGATTCCCTTTTTCATGAAGGAACCTGAAATGTATGTATACAATGCTCTTATGTTTTGAAATTATTTATTTGACGTATTATTCCACTTTTGGAAAAAAAGACAGTATACTTTTAGAACCCTTTAAATTCATTAGGTATGTCATTTCTTTTAAATAAACAGTATTCTGATCCATATAGAAATCCAATCTTTTTTTATTTTTAAAGCTATTATTTACATACCTGGCGTATAACATGCACCCATAAATTTTGATCATATTTCTTGTGTTCAAAGTTGCCATTATATTTCAGATTTTATGGTACATACAAATTAAAGTTGTTATACTAGTGTATACTGTAATAACCAGGAAAATAATAAGCATGATTTGTCTGAATAAGGAATTTACAATGTAGATTTCTTTTATTATATAAGTTTCATTAAATTGCATAAAACATATTTTTTTTTAGAATTAAACAGTTAAAATTCAGAAAAAATGTGTTAATTTTATTGCTTACCATTAAAAATTTTATGCATTGAACAATAAAATTAAAAATCATTTTATAACTTGTATTTAAAGCAACAAAAAGTACCGAACTCCAAAAAATGCAATATTTTGTATCAAGCATGCCAAAAACTATTAAAACCCAATTCAAAACATTACTTTTAAATTAAATTTTAATATTGAAACAACAAAATGTAATGCTACAAAAAAATTATTTGCCACAGTTAAAAATTTTATTTGACAAATTCTGTAAAGTAATTTTTGACAAAAGCTTCCTAGAGCAAAGAAAGCCACTGCATATGCATAGAGTTATGCTTAAAATATTTTTTTATCTGTAAAAGTAACCAAGCCTGTGGAATTAGAACAGATTTATTTTTAAAAAGATATTTTCTTAATACTATATACTATACTATATGGTATATTTTTTACTATATAAATACTATATTTTTTCAGCATTTAATTACTAGCATGACAAATAGTTTAAAAAATTGAGTTTTTCCTTTTACTACAAAAATACATAACTTTTAAAAAGTGTTCAATACTTACTCCTGAAAATGATATAAAGTAAAATGAATCATCTCTTCTGTGGATTGCATCAAAAAAGTCCTCGTAATCTTTTCTTGGTGTCTGATAGATTAAAATCTCATTTCGGTTTTTCCGTTTCGCCCTTTGAAATAAAAAAGAAAAGAAAAAGAAACATTGAAATCGATGCAAAATGATAAAAATTATTTTATTACCCAATTTAAAATCATCACTCACCATATATCTTTATTTATTTCATTTTTATATCTTGATCCCAGCTGCTGTAATTTAGGTAAAGGAGGTATAGTACTTTTCATATTTACATCATTTTTCTTCATCTTTGATTCTTTTTGCTTCTGCTTTCTTTCAACACGATGAACCCAACCAAGCAAATCATTTTCTAACCTGTAAGACGTAAGCTTTTATACAAGCTAATCATGTCCTTTTTCAAAATATCGATTAAGAGTTAAAAAGTAAATTTAAAATCAAAAGGAATCTAAAATTTTTAAAAAAAATTTGGCTCAAAAATTATACAAAGCCAGAAAACTGAATAAGTTGTGACGTCTTACGCGTCTTTTCTTTAACAAGTTCTTTGGGTTCTTTGGGCCAGAATTAATGGCAACTCTTTTCCAACCAAATCCAAGAAATAAGATGTGAAGTAAAGATGCAAATAAACAGACTTTAAGTATCGGATCTTAGAGTAAGCGTGATGGCAATGTAAAGGAATGTTAGACAATTGATGTGCGTTGTGGCAGTTGATGATCATTCCAGTTCGTGTTTCAAGATTGAATAAGTTCTGTGTGACGTGGATACATATATTGGTGCTCGATTGGAAGGTAGCCGTAAAGCTGCATCCCATTGCAGATAAAGACAAGTGCTATTACAAGATATAATAAGGTAGGATTGATTACTTAATATTAGAATTGAGGATTAGGCGGTTCGCTTATAGAGATTGGTCTGAATTGGATTAGGTCTTATTATAAATATATATATATTGTGTGTTGCATATTGCATCATTGTAGATTCTCTCATATTAATTATTATAATTGAATTTGTTAAAGGTTTAAGTTAAATATCTTAATAAAGTCATATTAAGATAATGTTTGATCCTAGTTCTTTCGCTAATCCTACACCTCTAGCTCACGCTGATACTTCGAGAGATGTACTTCCAAGGGGAGGAACATCACAAAGTTTTCATAAAAAATTCAGCTGTGGTACAGAGAAATAAATTTAACTAAAAAAAAAGAAAGATATCAATTATTTCATATAATTTCCACCAATCTCAAGAAAGAGAAAAACACAATGGGAATTAAATTTGCAAAAAGGATATAAAATATTACTGATGAAAATTTTCATTTTAGGACATTTTTCTCAAAGATGTACTTCAGTTTTTTTTTTTAATTGCTAAAATCGGCCTAATTTTCACAAATTTTGGGCTATTTTTATCAATTTAAAAAAAGTGCACACATTCATATAAAAAAAAAGAAATAATTACAGTTCTCTATTTAAGTAGATCCTACAATTTCAAAATTCCTTTCAGGCTTGATGAAGTAGCATTTAAATATTGCTATGGCCCATCAAATCATTTTACAATCAAATACACATGTATTTTAATATAATATCAGAAGCTTACCAATTTACTATATTTAGTCAAAGTAACTGGAATTTCTGAAAAAAATATAAGGATATGCTGACTTACACATTCCAATATGAAATTCTAATTTAAAAATAAGATCAAAAGTTTTTTTTTTGGACGCATCAAATTTGAAATTTCATTTTTAGAATTCCCATTCAAAATGTGAGACTACACAAATGACAGTAGATATATACAGCATTAACATCAAATAGATTCATCAGCATATTTTCACTTTAGAAATTAGGTAAATCTAATTAAAAATAGAAATTGCTTATAATTAAGAATTTATAAAAAAAATAACCTTACAAATTTTTTAAAAAATATGATTTATTTTCTTTACTTTTAATTCATTGTTCATACAAATTGTATCTTTCAAAATATTCATTTACTCATTAAAACTTTTAAATATTTTATCTGATTAAAGATCCCCTAAAACTTTACTATAAATAAGATAGTATCAGCTAGGTATACTCCTATTCAGCTAGAGGATTCAAAGAAATTTTGAGACTTATCTTCTAGAAAGTTTTTGAAGACTCTTTAAAAGATAAGTATATGTATAAATCTGCAATATTCAGAGAATGAGATATTGAAAGCACATCGAAAAAAAATGCTACTAGCATATTAATTCAAATCGAATGGTGACTTTTGGTGTAGGTCGAAAAATACAGCCATGAAACTGGTTATACATTGAAAATAAAAAAAGGTTGCCCTGGCTTGAAAATCTTTGGCTATAAACTGTTTGGAATGATATGATTCATGGAATTAGATGGCAATCACATTTATAATAAGTTATTTAAGAATTCACAACTTGCAAAAATGTTTCCCACAAAAAATTCTCATTTAGAAGTCTACTACAGAGGAATTTAGGCTTATGAAGTAGAATCTGAACAAATTGCAGTTATATTTAAGATAAAATTTAACAATGGAATTTACATAACTTCAAACATACAAAGATCATATAAAATTAATATTCGGAAAGTACACAAAAAGTAAATTACCTTAAGGATTCAGATTTATTTATAAATTGTAAACAACTTGAGGTGTTGTATGAATTATCCCATGATACTATATATGGTGCATCATCTTCTTTAATATAACTGTCATGCTGCACTGGTGTTGAAGAATTAACTTCTCTTGAAGTATTTTCTTCATTCCATAACAAAATACGCCCAAACCGATGATCTTCAGTGTTTACTTTGACTGGTTTGTTTCTTTCAAATATTGATCTAAAATGAATTAAGTTATTAATAAGCTACTTGTATACTAAAAAGGAGGGGAGCACTTTTTAAATACATGGACACTGAAACTTGTTAATTTGTTTGTATTACAAATTTTACATTATCTCATATAGAGCTTATTGAGACTATTAGAATTTTGTTTCATTCAGTCGTTTCTCCTCTAAACATTATTAGTTGTGTGGTTTTCTTAAGCTAAAAGAATACGAACTTACTACATTATTTATTCCGACTTAATTTATTTTATACTTTATTCTTTGCTTTTACGAAAATGTTGCCATTCACTAAAATACAAAACTTTTCCAAACATAGATAATAAGCAATTAGCACATGCAATTACTCAATTTTTTAAAAAAGTACAGTAAATTAAACAAAGCTTTAGAAAATACAAAAAATAACTTAAAATGCTAGTCAATAATTGCACCTGTTTTTCAGTTTCTAAATGAAAAGAAAATATATTTCTCAACAAGAGGGCTTGTAACATCCTCCCACCTTTTGATTTTTACAATATATTAAGAGAACAAAAAAATCAAAACAATTCAGTATATAAACAAAATTATTAAAACTGAACATATGCAAGCAAAGTATGAAAGTACATAATTTTTTTAAAAAAATAATGATAAAGTTCAAAAGTTAGTTACAACATTCCTTCCACTTTTAGTTTTCTTTTCACAGTCACTATGTTCAGAGTTCAGGATTTTAATATCTTTACCACAAGGAACTGGATCTCCAACTGAGAAAATGATAGGAATAATCATTGCACAGAACGTACAATTTCTCCACCTTTTGTTTTGAGTTTTATAACTAGTGCAACCATCTTTTCCATTCAACATGCTAATTTTTCCTAGTGGCCAGTCTAATCGCATTTTTGTATCACTTTTTTTTTCTTTTAAAATTTCTTCTCAGAAGTTTTAACCACTGTGGACCCTCCCACCATCTTGATTTCAGAAATCCTGGACAAAGCAGCCAAACGATGGGAGATCAGCAGGATTACCTGGAAGTTCCTGGGCCATGTTTCCAATCTTTTCTTGAAGAAAGATTTCTAATTTCTATTGGCACTTTCTCAATTACCTCTTCATCAAGCCACTCCGTGAAAACATCTTCATGACGAGTGTATTTAACTTAATCTTTCAATTTCTTGGAATTTTAAATGCAATATACTGTTCAGTTACAGATCTATTTACAATTTCCTCTGCTACAATCCAAGGTAACTTTACAATGTATCTCCCTTTCTCGTCTCTATCAACTGTCTTCATAAAGTGCAACGCTGCATTTTTCTCCATTTCTTCTTTAGATTTGGTCTCCATATGTTCCATAATTCTCAATGTTTCCATTTTCCACAGGTCAGTGATAGAGCTTTTTTCATTAATAATGATGTCACTAGATGAGCCAAAGTGTCATCTTGTTTTAATCCAGGAAATCTGCCCATGATTAGCCAGCCTGATTTAGTTTCATATGCGACTAATCCACATCCCAATGTCCATAGATTTCCTGAGAATAAGTGTCCACAAAAATCAGTTCCTATCAACAGTTCAATATCTGGACAGCCTCTTCCATGGTCAGTGAGCTCCTTCTTTTCAACTCTTTTTCCCAAATTCCTTTATTGACTCGAAGTATTTTTCCACATTTAATTGGTTGATCAAGGACTTGAATGTCAAAGCTAAATACACTATTCACATTCTGAAGAAATATTTCATAAGTCTATGGTCTTGTTTTTGTAAAGTTGCACCTCCAAATACAAAGTGAAGCATATTTTTCATTTCAACAACTTTTAGGTTCATTTCCTCAGCTGTTTTCTTCAGTAAGTAAGATTGTTGGGATCCACTGCCAATAACAGCTCGAACTCTTCGTGTTTTTCCTCCTACCTTGACATAAACTTTTATTGTTTGAATTAGAACTTCTTCTGCACAATGATTTCATGAACTGACATTAAGTCACTCTTCCAAATCAGGTATCTTGACTCTCATTTTGTTTGAAGGCAATTCAGGACACATCAAAGCCCAGTGTCGTTTGTTACAAAGCAAACACTGCACATTTGACTAACAAACTTTTGACCAGCGTCCAAACTTTAAGCAAGTGAAGTAACATCTTTTATTTTTCAAAATTTCCTGTTTTTTCTCAAAATCTAGATTTCCTTGCTTTCATGACGTTTCTCACAGAAAATACTGTTAGCAATTCCCCCTTTTCTACTCCTCCTGAAAACAAATCTGTAGCAGTTGCATAAGAACATGATATTTTTTCTCTTCTCTCATCATATCCTTTGGGTGAAAAACCATTTTTCTTCACACAAATTCTTTCTTCTCTTTCTGTTTTCAAAAAGAGTAGCAAATTTTTTAATTTCTGTATAAACATTGTTTGAGGAGTTACCATTTGAAATTATGATAGGGTTACATAACCACACTCTAAAAATATCTTCCAGTATGAATGATTCAACAAAAGGAAAAAGCATTGTCGAATAATTGTCAGATGTTAGACTTATTGATTTTAAAGCTCGTAAGTAAGTTTTCAATTTATCATAAATTTGCAAAGTATTTAATTTTATTTTTGTTTCTGTAGTGTTGATTATAACTAATTTTAGTAGCTCACAAATATAGTATTCTATAAGTAATTCATCCCTTCCAAAACATGATTTTAAACTTTCAATTGCTTTAAAGTAATTTTTATTTGTGGAAGGATAACTGTCTAATTTCACATGCTCTTGTTCCTTCACTCACAGACTGAATCAAATATTGAAATTCATCTTCACTTTCTATTTTATTATCATCATGAATACGCTTATATTGACTCCAGAAAGCCAATCAATTCTTGAATTCACCATTGAATTTTAAAAGTTCAATTTTTGGTAGCTTAAGTTTTCGTTTAATTAGCACAGAAATTGGGTAGACACTTCTTCTTTCAGATTCATATTTTTTATTCAAATACATATCCACACTAATCTTGGCATCCATCATCTTTGTGCTGTATTCTTCAACTGCTACGTATTCTGCTTTATATTTTCCATCATCTAGACTTTTCAGCAGAAAACCACATATTTGATTACCTAATTCAGTCAAATTTGAATAAATTCTTTCCAAATTGGCAGAAAGAGATTTAATTTCTTTTTCTAAAGGATCATCAGCATTTGATTTTTCCATTATGACATTATTTAATCAGGTAAAATTGGGTCGGTTAAAGTGTAGTATAGGGGGCCACTTAGCGCAAGTTTTTTTTGGGGGGTGACTAAAAGTCGTTGCCAAGGTACTTTTTTCGGAATTATTTATTATTTATTTTAGAATGAATTCGATATCTCACCATGAAATTTAGATAAAAATCGCCAAATCAAAAGTGCCCCCCCATACTACACTTGAGCAGGTCCTTTTTACCTTACTAAGAGCTCCATTTATTCTATTGCTTAAAGAATTCTTATTCAAATAAAAATGGACTTAAAATCACTTCTTGGGTCACCACAAATGTTGAGATTCTATCTGAATTTTGTTTCATTCTGTCATTTCTCCTCCAAATATTATTAATTGTGTGGTTTTCTTAAGATAAAAGAATATGAGCTTACTACATTATTTATTCTGATTCAATTTACTTTATATTTTATTACAAAAATGTTGCCATTCACTAAAATACAAAACTTTGCCAAACATAGATAAAAAACAATTAGCATGTGCAATTACTCAATTTTTAAACAAAGTACAGTAAATTAAAAAAAAGCTTCAGAAAATATAAAAAATAATTTTAAAATGCTAATCGATAATTGTATGTGTTTTTCAGTTTCTAAAGGAAAAGAAATGATATATTTCTCAACAAGAGGGCTTGTAACAGAGCTCTTTAACTGAAACATACACTTTATTAATATGAAATATATCAATATCTAAATATGCTTGAAGTTAACAAAATTAATAGATTGTGAAATAAATAGCAAATCCCTTTTAAATATAATTATTTTCAATAAATCAAAATATAAATTATTAAAACTAGAGAAGTACCCCAGTCTGCCAACCACCACTGTACAAATTATATGTAGCGTGCTTTCTAGAAATCTGCCCGATTTCTCAAGCTTAAAACACAGCTTGCAAAGTATCTAACGTTTTGAACATAAAATTAATACTCCAAGCGTTTTCATAGTCAATCAGCATCTTTATTCTTTCTACTCAACTGAATATTACAAAACATTGTCAGATTACCAAAGATAATATTACACATTGCCAGATGGCCAAAGGTATAAAATTAATCGTTTGCTATTACACCAATAATAAACAAATACTATTCATAAAATATTTTTAGATAATATTGTATATTATACCACTGTTCATACTCATTGCTCAAATTGTAAAACTGTAATTTACAGGAGTATTATGTAGTTCATATTAGTTCTTTTTTACTCAAAATTTGTTCTTGGAACTCCTCTTCAGTTAAATCCCTCACTGAAGTCCACAGATTTTCATAAACCTGCAGCTTCCTGGAAAGTTCTTAGTTCCTTTGATAGTTAATAAGTCTTTGTATGAGACAACATCTTTCTTTTCATGCAACGATTCCAGTCCAGGAAATAGTTGCAATATTTTTCTATGAGAGCTTGCAATAATGTAACTACCACAACCGTATAGGCAACATTACATGAAATGAAGCCCATAGTTGCCAATTCAGGGCATGTGACACATGTGAAATCAGGGTAGCCAACTTGGCGAGTTATCTTGAATGTTGGTATCGTTGTAATAGTAAGTAATAAATTTATAACACCATCACATGAAACTTTTTTTATATAGCGAGATAATACATTTTTTGTGTATCATAAAACATTTCAATATAAAATTTTTACTGAGAAGCATCAAAGTATAACCAAAGAAATCTGTAAAATTTTCCTTATAAATAAAATTGCATACATATCCTTTTAATCCAGTCTAGAATGACAAAGAGGATGGAATTACTGAAACTGGGGAAAATATATCGAAAAAAGTGCTTAAGATGTGGCAGAAAGTTTTTAAAATTTCATTTTACTCAGTGAAACATTTATTTCTTTAAAGTAGGAGGCAAATCCAAAAAAAAAAGACAAATTTGAGTCCTGATGAATTTGCATGTCAGATTACTCCCATTTTGTTCCAGATCTCTAGTCCTATTTCAAATAAGATTCATCCTGTGGCGTTGTGCCCTTAAAGCTACATTTTTTTCACTGAAGCTGCATCGTCCAACACTTCATTAATAAAGTCAGATTTTGATAAACCTGTAGCTTCCAACAGAACAAGAAATTCTAACACCCCTAATTTGTCTCCATCAATTAATTGGTATAAGGAACTGCACAGAAATAGAATAATAGAATTGCTTGTACATATATGCATTTAAACTTTCGAGGGATAACATTTAAACTCATCACGTTATCCCACACCAGTTAAAACTATGAAGTTTAATTACAACATTGATGAGCTCAACCACCCTGAATTGCTAATGAATAAAACATAAACTGGTTTCAGTAATTGACATATTGGTGGGTATATACAAATATTAGATGCAAATGAAAGTTCTTACTTACAATCTGGAGTAACATTAATCTTTGTTCTTATAGTAAGACTTTTATTATTACTACCTACAGCATTCTTACAGAATAGAGATACATGTTGACAAAATTATACAGCCCATTGTACTATCTTTCATTTAGTGCTATCCATGGCTAAACATTTCAACAATATGTTTAGTTGCTATCTCATTAACATTTTAAATTTTAATGATTTAATTTTGATAACAGGTTATAAACTAGCCCTTAACTTTACAAGTTAGCATTATACTAGGCAATGGCTTATATGCATACCAAAAACAAAATTTCATATTTATTTTTAAGTAGCTAAATCTTTTAAAACTTTGCAATTTTTCCTATTTCAACAAACATTTTTATTTCAACTGGTTAATTGATCTTGATATCCCGATTTTAAACAGAATTACTATAGTAGGCTATTATTTTCTCTTCAATAAAGAAAAGACACCCACAGTTTATCAGCATTTATTGTTTTATAATATAAAATTTGTATGTTTAATAAAGGATTATAGGTTTAAAACATTATATTAAAAATTTCTGTTACTCAATTATAAAAGGAATCACAAAAATTTATTCAAAATGTTTTAATTAAGTCTCCTTAACAACTAATAATAACAATTTTTTTCATACAGAAGTTACACAAGGGGAGAGTTTGTGGGTTCAACCCCCCTCCCAAATAGACCAACAGATTTTTAAATTTCACCATGCAGATTACCCCTTTGCGCTTTATGTCTATATGTTTTTTAGAATATACCCACCACCACAGGAGTGTTCTGTATATGCCACTGACATGCAGAGAAGATGATTAATCTGGATTATATATATTGTATAAGTCTTTTAATTCCAGTGGAAACCTCATCCCACACTTTATGTAATCCCAGATGACTGCAGGAGAATTTAGTATTTACTCTTGTTGTTTACAAATGTACTTTACACACCCCATGTATAACAATTTTTTTAAACTATACTTTTTCAGACTACTGCATAAAAGCCAATATTCATCATTATAATATTTTTGTTCCAAACTAAATAAATAAATTTAAAAAAAATTTTTTTTTAAGAAAAAGGAGCATTTTATGTAGGTTTATGTGTTACTTTCTTAATCAAATATTAATCCAATAAAAACTACTTACCCAAATGATGCGAAGTTAAATGTCAACATAAATACTGCAACCATTAGACACATCGTCTTTTTCATTGGATTGGATGTGAAAGTAGCTTTCAACTTCAATATCTGAACAGAAACATTGAAATAAAACATTTTAATATGTAATAAGAGTATCATTGCTTGGCCATAAAAGTTAAAATAAATAAGCAATATTATGCACACAAAAAAGAGAGAGAATAAAATGTAATATTTATATCTCATAATTATTTGATGAAAGATTAACATGTAATGATTGTGTTTAACATAAACAATGAATGGAGAAAAAAGCCTACACGTTAAAGTAAAAACTATTCAATATCCAGAGAAATACATTTAAAACGAAGATGCTTAGAATGAAATATCAGTTAACACGAAAAGATATCCCTTCTGGAGAAGGAGGATATTGAAACTGAGTAAATACTTAATGAAATTTTTGAGAAATTTTCTGTATTATTGAACTGCCCCACTGTATCATCGGAAGAATTTTTATGCAAGTCAAAGTCGTGAAATTTAAAAATAGTTTAATCTATAAGACACAAAAGTCAAACTCTTACATTTTATTATTAATTAACTTTTTAACTGACCATAAAACCAATCAATTTAACAAACTTAACAATCAGGTTAGATATAAAAGAAAAATGGGCAACTTGAAACACATAATGCTAAATGTAATTATTAAGCAGTCAGAACTTGCTTAACTCGCGCTGGGTGTTCTGTACACCCCAACAACAAGAAAAGCCTCCTACGATTCTAAAAAGATTGCACAGAACATGATTTTTTCTGTAGCTGCCCATTTTAGGTCATTGAACCTTCAAGCCTGATGTAATCAATCTCGCTAGGACGATTGGAATGTAATGACCTTCAAAAGTTTATCTGGGGTGCTGAGAACACCCCGTGAGTGACTGAGTTACATTTTCATATACTCGAAGCATCTACGGAAGAGTACGTTTTACTCTTTCCGTTTTTCAAATGTATTAATATGCATGCATATTTTATTTAAAATTTCAATTAATATGGTATAAAAATAATATAATTCTATGAAATAATTGTAAAATATAATTTTTTAAAAAATTTTCAAAAGCTTTTCCAGAAATTATGACAAAAACTCCACAGAAAAATGGAGAAACAGCGACTTCCTCGTCTATAAGATACTATATCAACAGATTGTGTCAAGATGAACTAAATAAATTCGATGACTACGTAATTACGGAACCAAAGTTGGAGAGATGAAACTTGAAATTGTAAATTTTTATAATACAGGCAGTGTTGATACCACTGATGAAATGTGCAGTATATATGATGTATTGCGAATGTAACCTTTGGCCATTGCAAATATTTTATCATATACTTAATACTGCAGGAATTAATGCTTCTATTGTCTATCATCCAGTTCTTTCTAAAAAAAGTGAGACTTTCAAGATTATTAGAGGAGATTAGAATGGATCTTATGCAGCCACAGTGGGATATGAGATCAGATCTTCCAAACCTTAACAAAACACTCAAAAGAAGCTTTACTGACACAGAATATATTAAAAAGAGAATTAATTCACCAAAAAAGGGACGTTGCACTATTTGTCCACGGGTAAAAGATGTAAAAATAATTTGTGTTTGTATTCAATGTAAGAAAAATATGGGCTTAAAGCATATGACTACAGTCTGCTCTGAATGTTTGAAAAATGAATAAAATATTTGTTTTTTACTTTCTAGTATCCTTGACATCAATTGCAAAGTTTTTTTACTGGTATATACATTTTACTTGTGCTTTTTGAAAAAATATAAAAAGTATTTTAAAATGAAAATTTTGTAGGTTTAGTTTAAATTAATGCTAATCTCATTTGTAGGCAATGAATTTAATAATTTTATTTGTAAAGGGTGTTTTTTTTCCAGGTATAGAAGTTTAAGTTGGCATTACTTTCCAAGATGGCGACCGATTTAACAGCTGTCAAGTGATTTATTCTCACTTTGGTTTGGCAATTCATCAAAACGATCATCAAGCAAGGCGTAGATTCGTCGAATGGGCCCAAAACGAGATTGCCGTTGTTCCCGATTTTCATAAGCGAATTTTGTTTAGTGATGAAGCGCACTTCTGGTTGAATGGCTACGTCAACAAACAAAATTGCCGCATTTGGAGTGAAGCTAAACCACAAGTGTATGTCGAAACACCGTTACATCCAGAAAAACTGACTGTTTGGTGCGCTTTATGGGCTGGTGGAATCCTTCTTCAAAAACGATGAAGGCCACAACGTTACAGTCAATGGTGATCGGTATAGAGCCATGATTACTAACTTTTTCATTCCTGAATTGAACAATCATGATATCCAGGAGCTGTGGTTCCAAGAAGACGGCGCAACATGTCACACAGCTCGTGCCACAATCGATTTATTGAAAGACACGTTTGGTGACCGCCTCATTTCACGTTTTGGACCTGTGAATTGGCCTCCAAGATCTAGTGATTTAACACCGCTAGACTATTTTCTGTGGGGCTATGTAAAGTCATTGGTCTATGCGGATAAGCCACAAATGCTTGACCATTTGGAAGACAACATTCGCCGTGTTATTGCTGATATACGGCCACAAATGTTGGAAAAAGTCATCGAAAATTGGACGTTCAGATTGGACTACATCCGAGCCAGCCGTGGCAGTCCTATGCCAGAAATCATATTTAAAATGTAATGCCACAAGATTATCTTTCGAATAAAAAAAAATTCATGTCAATCGAATAATACATCGTTGTTTTATTGAAATTTAAAGTTCTATACCTCTAAAAAAACACCCTTTATAATACAAAAAATATCTTTTATTTTATAAATATGTATCATATTTGACTTAATTTTATTTTCATAATTAATTACATGTGTTAAAAGTTTGGGGTGTTCTCTACACCCAGCGAGTAATGGTGGTACAAAATCAGGCACGAGTGACCGCGGGTTAATGGGACTTTTGAATTTGTAGGTTTTTTTTACCAAATTATCTATTAGGATTAATTCTTGAAGATGCTAACAAAATTAGGTAGTTTTAGGTGCATATCAATTAATTTTGAGCGATATTTTGATTTTATTATGTTCTCACCAACATTCTGATCAAAACATACAACAATATCTGGCAACCAAATCGAGTAAATTTGGAAAATTGCCTGTTGCTATGAATTTTAAAAAATTGAATACCATCCGGTTCACTAGCAGTTGAATTATGTTTCTTATATTTTCATTTCAGTCTAGTATGGTGCTGTAGGTCAATAATTTCAATTTCAGGTGGGGTAAGAATTAACATCTTGTGGAGAAACTGAAAAAGGATTTATGAAAAAATAATTTTTTATCCTCTTGAGAATCATCAAACTGAATGAATCATGCAAAAATGAAAATTAAATTTCCCCCAGCTAGGAGCATTAATGATTTTGATAGATAGTCCCTGCAATTATGCGAAACGAGTTACCCCTTCAAAATCGAGACAAAAAAAATACGTAGAAAAGTTTGTTCATAAAAGAAGATATATAACCAACAAGGTTAGAAAAAATATAATCTATTCCCTGTATTCTTAAATTTAAGTTATTCAAATGTCCCATATTTTAACACTCTCCCTCAAATTCTAAAACCATGCAACTGTACTTTGGAAAAATACTTCAATGAACAATGAAGAGTATTTTCTTCAATAATGCAACAATGTACTCTCTACAAGATAATTTTCCATTGTGTAATTCAATTAAGTGTATTAAAAAATATATTTTGAGAAGGGAAGGGGGAGGGTTGTCTGAGGCAACTGTATTTCAATAAAATTGTGAGGAAAATATTATTTATCATTGTTTTTTAGAATGTTTAATTTTTTTCAACAAGTCTTCGCATGCCACTGTAACAATTCTGCCATGCCAAGGATAGGCCACCCCTGCAGTAGATGATGATAATGTGCATACAGTCCCAATTATGGCAGACAAAGACATTTTGGAGTTTGATCAAAGCTCAAAAAGTATCATTGATGCAGATTCTGATGAAGAAAATGAAATTAATAATATAGCTCCTGTTCACACATCATCAAAAATGAAGAACATCATGAAAAGTATGTGCAATTATTTAGACACACGTTCCAATGGTGATGGATGACACTGAACAGTTTGTAATCAATTTGATGCTAAAAAAGACAATGAAAAGAAAAATATCAAATTATTCAAATGCTTTTTATTTTCAAAAAATTTGAGAAAATCTTGTATTAAATTTCATTAAGTTTCTGTGAAGGATTCTGCTTCATTGATTTTTATTAAATAAAAGCATATATACATGTCTACATAAATAACATGTACTTTATAATAAAATTAATTTTGTTAAATGTAGGATTTTTCTTTTGCATGAAAAATATTTCAATCCCCTCAGTTTCATGTTAAATGATTTTCACTCTTAATTATACATTTATAAGTATAAATATCAAATGCAATCAATGCATAGAATAAATCAAATAACATTAAAATAATAAATTTATTAGATCTCAATTATTTCATAGCTACAAACTTTAACATTAAAAATTTTTTTAATATCTTCCGAAAAATCTGATTTTATATTCATATAAGATATTTGTATTTTAAATCAACACATTAATTTTAGTAAAATTTTGAGTGATTTTATTTTATTTTCAAGATTTTATTTTTTCACTTTAACAGAAAGAAAATTTCACGTTCAGCATTTCAACAAGTTCCAAAGAAAAGTTTAATAGAATATAAAAGTTGAAAAAGAATAATAGTTGCCTTTTAAATTATCAGGTTTGTTAAAAAAATTAATTTACTTTAAAATAATTATTTATTTTATAAATAATTATTTTAATAATTATACTAGCAGCATAGCCTGATGTAGCACAGGCTTTTTTTTAGTGTAACTATTTTTTCCACATATATATTTCCTTTTCTCTCTTGACATCCCTACTCCCTAGTCCAGTGTTTCCCAACGTGGGGCCCACGCCCCACAGGGGGGCAATTCAAAAATGGATACGACACACAACACTAACCCTTCCGCTCCCGGCCATTTAAATGCAATGCTAGATATCGGTGCCGAATTTATCAAAAAAAGCAAATTCTTAAATAATTAATAGGCATAATTTCGTTTGACGAGACCAAAATATCAACTGGGTGATTGGCTTCGTCCGGGGTTCACCGCGGAGTGTGCCATCTGCCGGGAGGGGGACATAGCCCTGGCCAGTCAAGAAATTTGCTAAACAGCGCAGTTGTTTGCACCTAATTGGCCTATCGCAACACCTGTAGTGTTTTACATCATTCTGTTGGTCTTAATCTGAAATAAGTGTTCATCAAAACTGTAGTAGAAGCTCATTGTTTTTATAAATATACATATTTATTGTATAGATATAATTGGTAAGTATTTTTATTTATTTTAATTTTAGAAGTGAAACTTTCCAGATAATTTTTTTAAATAGAAAAAATATAGGTACCTTTTGATTTGCGTTGGCAGTGTAGTAAATGTGTTATATACATTTAAATAAATATGCATTTTTAGTGTACTGTTATGTGGATCCAAGGGTTCGAGGATTTTATGCAAAAACAATCACAAAGAAAAAATAATCAGTTCTTTAAGAGCGATGCGAATTTATTAGCGAAAATCCAATCCTTTAAATACAGGATTCAGCAGCAATATTCACAGGGTAAATATCCGAAGGTCTTCACACCTTCGACGGCAATCAAACACAAGAACAGTGTTTAAAAATACACGTACGTAAAGATTATTCACCAGCACAGCAGAGCTAATCACTAGTCAAAACAATCCTCACTACTCGCTGGCTTAATCAAGACTCTTCGCCGTACCGGCGAGCATCCTTTTTATATGCACGACAGAAACTTCTAGAAATATAACCGCTCATGTCATTGAACGTGATACTAGTGGAGAGATCTACTACTTTCTAGAAGAATCCAGAGGGTTCCGAACTCGCCAATAACGCCAAATTGGCCACCAACTTGTCTCCAAAAATTATGTCAACTTGGCTCTACCGCCAAGTTCTCATTGAATCGCCATTATAACATAAGGGGCGGCATTGCTTGTGAATAGTACAACTTTAACATGAAATAAATATAACATAGAGTAATATAAATGCATTAAACACTCAAATACAAATTATTTACACTATTTACACAAAATTCGTAACAATACTTTGGCTCTATGTCACAGTGAATTAAATTTAACACATATTTTAATATTATTTTTTATTGATTTTATTTTTATTTCTTATAGCCCATAGTAAAATGAGTAGTGCAAGCAAGAAAAAAACTTGTCAATATTCGGAGGAATATTTAAAATTTGGGTTCATACCAGCTGTTCAAGATGAGCGGATTCCTTTTTGTCTTTTATACCAGCAATTCTTGAGTAAGGAATCAATGAAACGAGGTGGTCTTGAGGCGCATTTGAAGTCAAAACATAGTGCTCATATTAATTCAGATTTGAGTTACTTTAAAACATCGAAGAAAAACTTTGAAAAAAGAACAACAAGTCGCTATTTACTGCCCATACTTCAACTAATAATCGTGTTCTTGAAGCTAATCAAATTTCTTTATTCATTTCTAAAACTGGAAAAAATCAAACTATAGGAGAGAATTTAATAAAACCGTCAATATCAGCATTCCTCAAAATGGTTCTTGAAAAAGATGACAAAGATGTAAAAGCTATGCCACTCAGTAAAAATACTGTTAGCAGAAAAATAGATGAAATGGGCGAACATAATAAAAAACAACTTGTTGAAAAGCTGAAAACAAGAAAATTCTCAGTGCAAATGGATGAATCAACTTTGAGAGATAGTGAGGCGGTATTGAGCTTACGTAAGATATATTGATAAAGGGCATTTTGCAGAAGAAATGTTGTTCTATAAAAAATTAGAAAGCAGCACTACCTCCAAAGATGTATTTAATAAGCTACAAAATTACTTAGATGTCAATGATATACCAATGAAAAATATAACATCTTGTGCTGCAGATGGTGCTCCTAATATGATGAGCAAGAAAAATGGCTGTTTAAAAGTGATGAAAGATGTGAATCCAGAAATGATTCTTTTCATTGTGTTATTCATAGGCAAAACTTGGTAGCTAAAAACATCTCGCCTGTTCTAAAACGAAGTACTACATACTGTAACAAAATGTGTTAATGTTATTAAAGCTAGGGCCAAATGTGAGCGTATTTTCAAGCTATTTTGTGATGAACAAAATGAAGACAATGTGAGACTTTTACTTCATACTGAAGTAAGGTGGCTATCTAAAGGAAACTGCTTGAAAAGATTTATGGAACTGTTTGATACTCTTAGTGATTTTTTGAACGATAAACCAGAAATGAAGCCCCTATTAATAATCGATGGTAAAGCATTTGTGAGTTATTTAGCCGATATCTTTGAAAGACTAAACATATTAAAAAACCAACTTCAAGGAACAAATAAAACTCTTGTCTATGCAAAAGCAAGATATTTGGTTTTATTACCAATATTGAGTTATGTTAGAAACATATTAACAACAAAAACTTTGAACAGTTCCACTGGCTCCAAAAATGTGAAGTAGCTGATACCGCTTTACTTGTTATTGTAAATCATTTGAATAATTTATCGGCTAATTTTAAAGAAAGATTTTTAGATTTAAAACGAATTGATTTCCCAACATGGATGATGCAGCCAATGTTAGTGGATTTGTCTGATATATCAAATATGCAGTATCAAGCAGAACTCGCCGAATTGCAAAATGATGACTCAGTTAAAACTTTATTTAGTATAAAAGGTGCGATGGCATGGCTTTGTGAGGAAACGGAAATCAAACACCCAAACTCAACCAAATGCACAAGAAAGCTATTACTACTGTTTCCATCTTCATTTTTGGCTGAATGTGAATTTAGTGCTGTAAATGATTTACTGATAAAAAAAAAAAAGAAATCAGCTGGATATAACAAAGTGGGGATTTGAGACTGAAGCTAACCAAATTGAAACCCAATATAAAATCTCTCTGCAGTAAGCATCAAGCGCAAGGATCGCACTAAATTAAAATGACAAATTAATATGGAAAAATCATTATTAAAATTATTTTGAATTTTAATTTCTGTTTTTCATTATATATTTTGAAATTTTACTTACTGTGTTTTGTTAACAATTTGATAGTGATTTATTCCTAGAATCCATCATTTATGTTTCTTAAATGAACAAATCAATTTTTTAATATTAAATATTATGCATGTTACATGGGGGCATAAAAACTTTAGAAAGGTTAAAGTGGGGCATGGCACAAAACAGGATGGGAAACACTGTCTAGTGATTTTTAAATTTATGACATTAAAATTCACTTTCCAAAATTTCCACTTCTGTAATATAACAATGAAAAAATTGCATCAATAAATCCTCAAAAAAGTCTATTAAAAGGAAAGCACAAAAACTTTTTTAAAATCCATAATTTTCAAGTAAATTTTTCAATCTTAGATAATAAGGTTTTACACATGGAAAAGGTTCTGTGCGATTATTTTTATAAAGTGCCAAGTTATTTTTCTGAAGTTGAATTTCAAGTAATTTTCAAAAAATTGCGAGAATAAAAAAATTTGGGAATTTGATTTTTTAAATCACCATGCCTGAAAATGCAAAGTGTGCACTTTTAAAGGACCTGAGCTCAATTGATTACAACTATGATAAAGTGACATAGAGCAAATAGAACATTTTCGTTGTGAAAATGCATCAAAATTTATTCACTTTTAAAATAAAATTGCAAACAAATAGGAAAATGCCCTTTTGTATAAAAAAATTAAACAGTATCTTCAAGAAATAAACAGTCTGTCCAATTCCAGAATTATTTTTTGTCCGATTTTGATGCAAAAGGAAAAATGGCAGTTAAAATAATAGAAATTTTTCCACCTGCCGCTCTTCAGAGTTTCTGTACAATAGATGGCATAAAGGGGTAGACCAATCATACATTTTAATGTTTTTAATATTTTTTTAAATAAGATTAATTTTGGAATAGAAATGATTAAAATGGATTCCTCAGGTTATTTCACATTTTTTTGGTATGTTCAGAGTGTTTCCCTGTTGAGAGGTTCATGAGAATATAGCCTCATATAGATAAATATTACAAGTATATAAAATGAATGAAAATATCTCAAAATAAAACTTAATAAAAATAAACATTCCATTAAAGGCCAAGAAACTTTGAATATGATTTCAATTCTGTATTTTTGTTTCAAAGAACACTTTCTAATATCTATTTATTCATATGTTTATTACACAACTATATTTACTTCATTCTCCAAGTCAATAATTCTGTGTTTCAGGCGACAATTTTCTTCTTTTAGAGTGGTATTTTCAGCTGCGACTTGATTTAATTCTTCTTCTATTTTCATCACATACTATTTTTTTCAACAAACAAAAAGAGAGGATTAAGAAATATATAATGAAGCACATTAAAATTAATATAAAACAAATTTCTTCACAAAATTTTCTTACTTCTAATTTTCTTAACCGAGATAAGAGTGCATATTCTCGGTTTTTCGCTTTTTTTTGCTCTCTTCTCTCTTCTACTAGGCGAAACTAGAGGATATGTTAAGACAAATTTAAAAAATCTAACAATAAGAAAGAATAACCTAGAATCTGTACAAATACACTCTTTTGCAAAAAAAATCGAAGCACCAAGAAGGAGTTGTCTGACTGTGAAAAAATTTTGTAGGCAAAAACATCTTGATCGAACATGCTTTCAAGCATGATCAAATTTTCAAGGCCAACGAACATGAATTGCAGTCATAACGCGCATTTCTGCTGAGCAACTCACAAAATATAAAACCAGTAATAGAGGCAGAAAATTTATCTTTTTTTGTTTTCACCGTTGTAATTCCCTGAGAGAAAACTAATTACGCCATCATGACATTTTTGAAGACCTTACAGACAACAGAATGACTTTGAACGTGGTCGCATTGTCAGAATGCATGATGCTGAGTGGTCATACTGAGCAATAGGTCATCACCTCTAACATACAGACACAGATATGTAAAGGTGCCGTGAGGAACTTATCGATGAAATGAACACTTTGGAATGTCAGGATGCATAAATGCAAGGTAAGTTCGGATGATTGTTCGACAGGCCCGAACTGCTCCAACTGTATCCTTGTCTACTATTCAACGCACTACAGCCTCTTCACTATCCTCCATAGTACCTTCCACCATTTCATGATGCTTGGTTGAGGAGGGATTACATTCACAGCAGCTTTTAACCCCACAACATCAACCATCATTTCCAGATCTGAAGACCCCCAACGGTCTCATTCAGCCATTGTTTTATAAAGGCTTACAGCCATAACCCGTGGTGTGACAGAGTGGGATGCGATCTCATATAACAGCAGGTCAACTCTAGTCACATTTTTAACAGTTCAGCGATATGTTTATACCATCCTGCAGCCGGTTGTATTATTCTTCATGATATATCATCCAGGGGCTAGTTTCCAACAAGATAATGTCAGGTACCATACCATTCGCACATCTCTGAACTGCCGTCTCTCTGTTAATACTCTTCCTTGGCCAGCAAGGTCACTAGACCTTTCACCAATCAAACATATCTGGGACCTGGTAAGGCGTCATACTCGAGCATCTTAAAATATTGTAGATATGGAGCAACAACTGGTGAATGCCTGGCAGAATGTATTGCAAGGATAACATTAGAAACTTCCATCACTCTTTGACAAGACGTATACTAGCATGTATCCCCGCCTGGGGCGGTTCACCCCAACTACGAATTTGAACATTCAAGCTGTTATTGAGAGCCATGGATGAGTCCTATGGCCTTGATATTTTTATCATCTTATTATCTGTGTATGAGCTGTACACATATTTAATTTCATTAAAAACAACCACTTCCGTCATGGTGCTTTGATATTTTTTTTTGCAAAAGAGTGTATATTTAATTTTCCTCTAGTGATATGTTTTAAAATTATAAAACCTCCAATGCAATATTTCATTTAAAGCTCAGAAAATATTTACTTTTAACATTCAATAACAGTATATTAAATAATCAACAGTTTGCCAACAGGAATAAAATGAAGTTTAATTAAATTAAACCAACCGAATTCATAACATTTAAGGTGAGAAATATTTTCATTTTTGTTAATATTTTTCATTAAGATATAATTTTAAAAACCTCAGCATTTATTACCATTGTTTTTACAGGGTTAAAATTTTCATTAAAAAAAACTAATTTTTTTCAGCCAAAAATATAATTGAAAATGCTTTGTGATAGTCAATTTCTAGTATTATTTTAAGTAATTTTCTCTCTTAATCAATTTAAATGAATGAAGTTATATTGAAAAATTCCTTTAATCTGAAAATGTATTCATGAGTTTTTTATGATAATGGGTAAGTTCTGTTTCTTCAACCTTAAGCAAAGGCAGCCTTACATATTGTAACAAAAGCACAAGAATCCCAACTCTAATGCAAGAATTGTCTACAATAGAAATGAAAATAAATAAATAAATATAATACAACTGTGCTTGATAAAAATAAGAAATTTATAGGGCAAAAATATTCTTTTAAAACTTAGCTTGAATGAGCAAGAAAAAATTTAATTTAAATAAAAAAAGAAATTTGAATAATTTTAAATAATTCAATAAACTACATTATATATACTAATACTATTAAAAAATACAACAATGTTAATTTCAAATTTTATTCAACAAAATGCACATTTTTATTTTGTTTTGTTTTAAATTATATCATACATTTAAAAAAGGAAAGGGGAGATGTAATTTATTTTTTAAGGAAACTAAACTTTTTATGTAAATTAAAGCAATTTTATGCTGAAAATAATTTGGGGAAAAAACATAAAAATACAAAGAAATTTTTAGAACAAGACATTTGACAAACATGATCTTCTGAAATTGGATTAGTAATTCAAAAGGCATAACTGCCATTGAAAAACTTTAAATATTAGTGAAAAATTTAGATTTGATGGTTTAAAAGAAAATTTTATTTTTGAGGTCCTTAACTTTTGAATCTTCATTGAGATCTTTTCTGAATTAATTAATACCTTAGCTACAGAAAACAGAGATATGTAATATACTTTCAAAGCTATTCCTGTTTTGAGTTAGCTTACATTATATTGTTGGCAATGAAGTCATGTTTTATTAATCTTTTTGTAAACTATTATTTATTGATCTAAACAGAGAATGTTTGACATAAATTTATAAGAAAAATTATGTAAAACTTGAAACACATTAACATATACAAAAAAAAAAAACTATGGCTAATATAGTACAATTACTTTTATATTTAAAAATCACAAATCATAGCATACTCTATCTTCTGGATTTTGAGGTAGCCTAGTTCTTTTTCTTTTAGGCTTGGTTAACAATCCATTTTGTATAGAAGCAATTGAGCTAGATTCTTCAGTTTGGGAAATTCCATTCAATAATGTAACTGATGGTTCTGAATAATCATGATCTAGAAAGTTAAAAATACACTTTAATTTGCCAAGCTACATTGCTCAAAAAAATTAGGAAAGCAGATGGATTTAACGAAATTATACAGAAATTTCTTCTAATAATTAACGCAAAACAAAACATATATACTCTAAAATGTAGCAGGTAACAGTTGAGAATTTGTCAGCTAATCTTTTTCAGATTGTCCAACAAATGGCACCAACTGTGTTTTTCTTTCTGTATGAGAAGAGCGGAGAATTTTTGTAGTCAGTTCTTTCAATGTTTTAATATGCGAAGTTTGTTCCTGTTATTAAAGATTATTTTGTACTTTCTAGGTAAGTGGTCTCTCTTGATTTGGGTGAATGGGGGTGTATCTACATATCTTTGGAACCTGCACCAGTGTCGAGTAGACACGTTGATAGCTCTGGGTGTTGGGGGTTTGAGTCAGATGTGTGGCGAGATAGGTGCTCCAACAATAATGGTGTCCACGACAGGATATTTTTTGGAAGTAACTTTTATGTATAATATTTTATAAGTTTTGGAAATCTTTTTAGAGGTTAACTTTTTGTGTATAATATTTTAGAAGTTTTGGAAATCTTTTTAGAGGTCAACTTTTTGTGTATAATATTTTAGAAGTTTTGGAAATCTTTTTAGAGGTTAACTTTTTGTGTATATTTTAGAAGTGTTTATATCTATACATATAAATAAAAATGAAGTGTCTGTTTGTAAAATGAAATTAATAGCTTTTTACTAAATGCATTTAAAAGTATACACCGTACTTATATGAAAAAATCAATTTTTAAAATTTTTGTCTGTGTGTCTGTGTCTGTCAGTCTGTTTGTTCCGGCTAATCTCTGAAACGGCTGGACCAATTTTGATGAAACTTTTCCTGGCAGATAGCTAATGTTATAAGGAGTAACTTAGGCTACTTTAATTATAGGGGGAAATTAGGGTTAAGTGAAAATAAAATTAAAACGAATGAAATGGGGAACAATATCCATTTCAAATAGGGATTATTTATTTGAATAGGGATTATTTTTGGTCAATAGGGACTGTTTTATATCGCAAGCCTTCTGTCTCAACGTTTCTAGCAGTTATATCAAACTTTTTTGTTTAATTAGGTTACTGACACTCGCGATTTTTCCCTTTCATGTCTGATACTAATGATTTTAAGTCTTCGCACCATCGACACTGTCAAAGGTCATACATTTTTCTTACCCCTTGCTTGCGGCTTCGTTTGTGTTCGTTTCACCCCCCCACCCAGTTCTCACCCCATCGACAATGTCAAAGGTCACGCGACCCTCTCCCCCCACCTGCTTGCAGATTCGTTTCACCCTACTGCTACTTAGACCTGTTGTATTCAACGCTTATAATCATTCCAATGATTTCATTCTCTCTCAAGAACACTGAGCAACATCAATTTTCTATAACATATAGACAGCATTTAAATTTAAATTAGGAAGTTTTTGGGTTTTACGTCCTTTGACTTCTCACAAGGCTCCACATTTAAATAGAGGTAAACTCAATTTCATACCTCTATTGTTTACTTCATTGCCAAACACTGCAATTATTTTACAGTCCCCACCCCATTGACAGTATCAAAGGTCATGTGTCCCTCTCACACTTTGCTCAACAAAAAACAAAGAAAAAAAAGTAAAACAAAAAAGAAACATTAATTCACAAAGTAGAAGAATGGCATTATACTTATAGCATAGATATTTCTTTATGTGGAATATATAATTATTAAGTTTTCGTAAACTCTGTGAATTGAATAAGCACTTTATTGTTAAATTCCACGTGGACGAAGTCGCGGGTAACAGCTATTTAACATAAAATAAATGCATCAGAAAGTAATATTAACGTATTACACATCCAGATACAAATTATTTACATTATTTTTAGCGTTTATTACACAAAATTTGTAACAATGTGTTAATTTTGCTGAGCAGAAGGAAAGTGTTTTCAAAAATCGATCCATAAGAGAGTTACGGGGCATTATAAGTAAAAAAAAAAACTTTTTTATCAACTATTATACCTACAAACTTAAAATTTAGCAAACATGGTTTTTTGTTCAGCTGAGATATGAAAAAAGCTTTTTTCTTTTTGTTTAATTTACAATTCACGTAAAATTGACTCATTAAAAACTTCTTTATCCTTCAGTTTGTATTGCTTAAATTTTTAATTCACCTGTGCGAAGAACGGGTATACCAGCTAGTTTGTAATAGAAGTTTAAAATTAGAATTGTTTTGAAGGGTTGTGTGTTTCATTTTGAAAATTGCTCATGGGGTCTTCAGGGCCTTGGCAAGTTGAGCGAGCTGGTTTGCGTACTTCTTTTACAAAAACTGCTAATGTTTTAAAGGCTGAATTGGTGAATGTGGACTTTTCTGTGGATTTAGTGCACAATAAATTTACTAAACTGCAAAGTGTATATTTAGATATAAAGATTCTAGATGAAAAGATTCTTGGTTTGTTGGCTGAGGATGTGAAGTCTTTGGAGAGTGATATCACTAATGAAATTGAAGATTGCAAGGTTTATTCTGATGATTTCATAACATTGTCATGGCAGGTTGGTGAGAGATTGCGAATTTCTGATGAAAGTGGCATGGGAATAAAGTAAAATCAGGATTCGAGTGTTTCTCGTGATGGAATCAAACAGTACAGACTTCCAAAGATATGAGTTAAAGTAATTTGACAGAGAGTTGATTAATTGGCTTCTTTTTTGCTTGCAATTTGAGAAAATCCACAGTGACCCTGATCTGTTTATGAGAGTGACAAATTTTCTTAATTGGTACAATGTATGAAACCCAGATCACATGCAAGAGAATTTATAGAAAGCTATCCAGTGACTTCGGAGAATTATGATAAAGCTGTTTTGGCATTAAAAAAACATTTTCAAGATACCTGAATTGTTAGTGAAAGTCTATGCTAGGGAATTGATTAAAATGATCATTACCAACGTTAAGGCCAATAATAGGGATAAATTACTCCTTGACAGATTATATGATAAAATTGAAGCTCAATTAAGAGTCTTTGGATGGTTATTTCCAATGGTGGAATCATGCCTTACGGAAGACATTTTAAAGGCATGGCAAAGGAATTCGCTTTTTGGTCAGCTTGATGAAAATGATCGATCTCACCTTACCAATTAGATGAAATTTTTAAAGGCTGGAGGGTGAGGAAAGATTACAGTTGGCTCGTGGTGGACTCAATAGTATAAACCAGAAAGAGGATTATCATGATAAAGAAACAGGCAAGTGTTCCCACTGCCACGAGATTTCTTGTAACTAAAGATCATGCTTGTATTTTTGGTGGTAAAATGCATAAAGTAAAAATTGTTACATTGCCCTTGAATTATCTGTTGATGAAAGGATTTTCAAGGTTAAAGAGAAAAAATGCTGCTTGAAATGTTTAGAAACTAATCATATTGCAAAGTTTTGTAAACAGTTTATTAGGTGCTTTGCATGTGGCAAAGCACACTCGGTTATCTTATGTCCAGGAATAGTTAGTAAAATGGAATCCCCAACAGGGAGACCGGTTGTAAACAATATTCAAACAACCACTGCCAGAATTCAAACAACCACTGCCAGACAAATTTGTACTGGGGAAGTGGCTTTAATGACTTTGTGGGTGAGAATAGCTGGTATCAAGTGGCATAAAAAATGTGAGAGTACTCTTAGATTGTGGCTCGCAGTGGTCATATATTTCAGAATCATTAGTTGCAGAATTGGGGTTACCAATCGTTTCTAAGGAAAATGTTGTTCTTACTTTATTTGATGGTTTCAGAACAGAGCCCAAGTTGCACAACAAATACCGGGTAAAATTACGTTCAGCCAGTTTACGAGCATGCTCAAGTTTAGAATTTGAATTTTTGGATCAGAATGTAATATGTGGAAATATACCTCGCATGTCCAAGGGTTCGATATTAAAAGAACTAAAATGAAACAACATTTGGTTGTCAGATAAGGGGGCAAACAGCCCCAAAATAAATACACTTATTGGTAGTGATAACTACGATAAAATTCTTACAGGACAGGTAAGGCAATTGAAAGGAGGGTTGACGACAGTTTATACAAAATTAGGTTGGGTTATTTGTGGTGCATCTGATGAGATTATTAGAGACAAAGATAGAACTGCTCCAACGCTATGCGCAAGTTTAGCAGTTCATGACTTTAATATCTCCGATCTTTGGAGTTTGGAGGCTATCAGGATATTAGATGCTAATCAAAACTTATCTAATGCTGTGGAAGAAGAAATTGCCCATGACCAATTTTTGAGTTCTCTTACCAGAAAAGAAAATGGTCGTTATTGTATGGGGTTACCTTGGTTAGTGGAACTACCATCGAATTTCCAGGTAGCAGAAAAAAGATTGTTTGGTATCACCCGAAGGCTTAGGTCTCTGCACAAATATGAAGAATATGATGGAGTTTTCAGGGAATGTTTGGACGAGGGAGTGATTGAGATGGTTCCAGATCGTGAACTGAATTCTAAGGGACATTACTTGCCACATCACCCAGTATTTAAACCAGATAGTGTCACGACTAAGATAAGATCCATCTTTGATACCTCGTGTAAGGTTGGTAGATCGCCTTCCCTTAATGATTGTTTGGTCAAATGACCAAATTTAATTGAAGAGATTCCCTCGATCTTGTTAAGATTTAGAGAGAAGTGCATTGGTGTTACCTCTGATAGTCGACGCGCATTCTTGCAAATAGAATTGCAAAAGGAAGATAAGAGACTTTCTCTGATTTCTTTGGTGGGAGAGTGACAATGTTATGAAGGTTTTCCGGCACACAAGGGTGGTATTTGGAGTAAGGTCTAGTCCATTTTTATTGGGAGCGGTTATTTCGGTCCATTTATCACAAGTGCCTACGGAACAAGGTTGTGTTGCTCAGAAATTAAGTAAATCCTTTTACATTGACAATTGTGTAACATCTGTAGACAATGAAAGGGAGCTTGTAGATTTTGTGAAATGTTCTACTAAAATCTTAGTGGATGCTAAGATGGACTTAAGTTTGTGGACCTATGGTCCAGTGGGGGAGGCGGTGAGATCAGCTCTAGATGACTTAAATGCGGAATCCACATCAGAGAATATTGTGCCAGTTTTGGGGATTATGTGGGATAGAAAAGGCGATACCCTCTATGTAGAATGTAAGACTGTATTGATTTCAGAAAACTTGTCTAAGAGAGAAGTCTAGTCCCTTACGCAGGCAATGTTTGATCCTTTAGGTTTCTTAACACCTATTTTGCTGACTGCAAAGTTATTACTATAGGAAATGTGGGCATGTGGAGTAGGCTGGGATACTCCATTGACTGAGAATATTCAATGTAAATTTTTGAAGTGGTATAATGGATTGGAAGTTCTGAATGAGTTAAGAATACAGTGGCATATGGGGTTTGGAGATAGAAGTTTCTGGTCGCTTCATGTGTTCTGTGATGCTAGCCAGCACGCTTACGCTACCATAATTTTATTTTGATGTGAAACTAACGAGGAGAATTTAGTTTTGTAGCGGCTAGGTCAACCATTCCTCGCCTAGAACTTATGGCGTGTGTTTTAGGCATATGCCTTTCCAAATATGCGACATAAACACTTGCATTAGATGGCACCCCGAAGTACTTTTGGACTGATTCCACCAAAGCTATATTTTGGATTCGAAGCAATGATGCCTAGGGAACCTTTGTGGGCAATCATGTTAAAGAAATTTGCGCTTTATCTAGAGCAGATCAATGGTCATATGTACAGGGTCCTTCTAATCCAGCGGATTTGTCTTCCTGTGGTTGTTCCCCTCTTCAGTTTTCTGAATCAGTCTGGTGGAGCGAGCCTTGTTGGCTCAAAGACCCCGAGGACAGATGGCAAAAATTAGAAATTAATCCAGATGAAATTTTGGTTTTGTCGGAACATAGGAAGGGAATAAATTTAAATGTAGGTCATGGTGTGACTGCAGGAATTGATGGGGTTAAGTGGTATGAGAGGTTCTCAGTTCTAAAAAATGACACGAATTTTGGGTTGGGTAAAGGGATACACAAAAATTGCCAAAAGAAAGTGGTAAATCAGCCTTTCCTATCTGTCGATGAGGTGCAGGATGCTAGGGGTATACTTCTTTAACTCATTCAGTCAGAGAGTTTCCCGGAAACTGGAGATTCTATAAAAGGTCGCTTGACCATGCGAGATCAGAGTGGCCTGAGAAGAGTGAAAATTAAAATCATTGAACGGGATGATTCTTATGCATTTCGTTACCTTATTGTTTTGCCTTCTAGACATCACATTGTTAACTGTTTAATCAGATTATCATTTAAGGTATTCTCATGCCGGCATACAAGCACTAACTGTCATAAATAGAAGAGATCTGAATTATCGGTGTGAGACGCACAATAAGATCAGTGGTAAAGCAGTGTGTCCAGTGTAAAAGATTTTTAGCAAAACCTCTTGACTACTGCACCTATTCAATTACCACTAGATAGAGTTAGGGATGCATTAGCATTCAAAGTTACCGGTGTAGATTTATATGGCCCTCCGATTCTCAAAATTAAAAATAAATCCTGGGTAGTATTGTTTAACTGTGCAGTGTATCGATGTGTGCATCTGGAATTGGTAATATCCCTAAGTACCGAATATTTCATCCAAGCCTTCCGTCATTTCATAGCCCGCAGAGGTCGACCATCTACTGTATATTCTGACAACTGGACTAATTTTGTCGGTGCGTCAGCAGGACTGAAAAAAGTTGATTGGGAGAAAGTGGTTTCTCAGGAAACATTAAATCCCATAACACTGAAATTTATTCCACTCACGGCTGCCTGGTGCGGCGTATGGTGGGAGCGACTAATTCATTCTGTCAAGAATTTGATTGTGAGTCTTGGGTCAGGCTTATGTTAATTATGAAGAGCAACTTACAATTCTCTTTGACATTGAAGCTGTAATAAATTGTCGACCACTCCCATGAGTAGTCTGAGGATCTTCTACCATTAACACCTTCGATGTTTTTGCAGAATATAAGAGTTTCAGGAACAACTGATTTAGACATATTGGACAGAAACAAACTCCTAGTACGTCAACGTTTTTGCCAAGAGCTCAGGGAGCAGATCTGGGAGGAGGGAGGAGTATCTGGGACAGTAGATCCAGAGACATGTACATAAAGACTGTGAAATTAAAAGTAGGAGACATCAAATTAATCTGATGCGAGAACCTCAAGAGAGTGAACTGGCTCATCACTCGTGTTCAAGAGCTTTCTACTGCAGAGACGGGCATATTTGAGTGGTGAAGGCGAAGACCAGAAATGGCATACTGACTCATCCAGTGAGAAAAATGTATCCTCTGGAGATGTGTTCCAGCACTAGAGATACCATTATTTGATTTTTTTATTTCTCTTCCGAAAATCAAAAGGTGGGAGAGTTGAGAATTTGTGAGCTAATGTTTTTCAGACTGTCCAACAGATGGCACCAACTGTGTTTTTCTTTCTGTATGAGAAGAGTGGAGAATTTTTGTAGTCAGTTCTTTCAATGTTTTAATAGGTGAAGTTTGTTCCTGTTATCAAGAAAGATTATTTTTTACTACCCAGGTAAGTGGTCTCTCTTGATTTGGGTGAATGGGGGCATAGCTACATATCTTTGGAAATTGCATCAGTGTCGGGTAGACACGTTGATAGCTCTGGATGTTGGGGGTTTGAGTCAGATGTGCGGTGAGATAGGTGCCCCAACACAGAAGAAAACTTCCTATGAAAATTAACATTTGTGACTCCAAAAATCAGAAAAAGTAAATCAGTGCAGAAATTGTGGTTTCGTAAGAAGCTGTTGTTTTTTGTTAAATCAGAGATGAAATGTAACCTTTCGGCTGTTGTTGTTACTGGTCCCACCTGATCGGCAAAGGCCAGATCGAGGCCCTCGAAATTCATCATGACTAAGTGACGCCTGTCGTTAGCCGTAGCTTTGAGCACCATACAGGTGGCAGTACAATTTGACCCGTTTTCACCCCAATTTTAAGGGAGGACACCTGGGGGTGGTCAGGAGCCTCCCACCTCTCTTCCCCTTCCACCAACCTCATGAGAGGACTTGGGGCTTGATGGCTATTTAGAGTAACCCCATGCAGCAAAGGCACTATGCCTTTACAAACATCCATGCCTTCTCCGGGATTCAAACCCAGGTCTTACGGCACAGCAGTCAGCATCACTAATCACCGGAAAATGTCATGACAATGTGATCTACTGGAATCAATGGCTTGGTGTATTATTGAGTTTGAAAAGCAGGCAAGCACAAAGAATAAGGGGAGCTGTTTGAGGGGCAAGAAATGTCATTGAAGAACTGGAAATGATTTCAAGAAACAAGACATGTTTGATGTCAGCCAGGAGAAAGTCATCCACATGCTACCATTAACAAATAATCTACTCTATTAAAATTCGTAGGTAAACAAACATATCTATGTAGGTATGGGGTGTCGCCCAATTTTTTCACGAACCACAAGATGCAGAAACCAGCCGAAAGTACCAAAATTTCGGGAATGATCCTATGAATCCGTTTTGACCATTTATATTCCAATTAGTTAAAAAGATATTAATTAAAAACCTTAAAACGCATAATTAGTATTTTATTATGCACGTGGTGCCATCTGCAAAGAATATCAGAAAGATCATTTACTTCACCTTAAATTTAAAATTTCATTTACTTCGCCTTAAAAATTCTGTTTTTACAAAACAACGAAACTTTGCATATAAATAAATTTATTTAAAAATTAAAATAATAAAATAAAATTATTTATATATCTTTCTTTCAATTTAATTATCTTACAATTTTTTTTAAATATTTTTGGTACTTTTTTTTCCAGAGATTTTTAAAACACGATCTAATTTCTTTCATGAAACTCACACAAAAAATAATTACAGATTTGTAAAGATAATTTATTTCGCCACGATATGCTATAATTTATTTCACAAAATAATTATATTTTGTATTTTTAATGATTTTTTTAAAACGAGTCAAAATTGGTTCCTTTTTTTGAATACGAATTATAAGTTGTTCCCCTTGAACTTTCTTTCGCGTTAATGAAAAAAATATTTTACACTAAAAAAAGTTCATGCTTTTCGTTTTTTCCGCATGTAGAACAATATTATACATAATCTGTACAAAGATTATACTGCATGTGAGTGGCCTATATGCAAGTAGGCCAATGGTGAGTATTCCATTAACAGCAAGACACTAAGTGGCCCAAAGAAAGTTGGGCTGCTGAACATCGGCTGGATTTGATTGGATGCAAAGTGATTGGAGTCAAGTACAGTTTACAGACGAGCGCGCGAATCTCGATTCAGTTTAGAGTGTAACACCAAACATGTTTTGGTATAGTGAGGAAGGGGAACTCAAAATAACTATATTTATTCAGGAAAAAATCACATTACAGATGAGGTGGTTTGATGGTATGGGCTGGAATCAGCCTAGGTGAACACACTGGCCTACCTATAATTTGGAATCGTAATTTGACAGCTCGAAGGTATTCAGACAAGATCCTGAGACTTCATGTCTTACCTTTTCTGCAGCCATTGATGATTCCCTTCTTTGGATGCAGGATGAAGCCAGACCTCATACAGCTCGTCCTGTGGAGAACTTTCTTAAAACTGAAACAATCAGTGTATGGAGTGTCCAGCATGCTCCCCTTAACCTTATCTGATCAAGCATGTTTGGGATGGACGATACATTGTTGCAAGACCAAGATCCACAGTTACTGCCCAAGTCTACGTCAAGAGTGGGATAGTATTCCCCAAAGTCTCATTAATAACCTATTCACGTCCATGCTAGATAGATGTACTGCAGTCTTAGCAGTTGGGGGGACCTCGCACCTCATTAAACATTCTATATCCATTCCACAGAATCAGTTTTCTGTTACTTACAAGAAATCAAATTGTTGCCCTAAAGCATCATTTTATGTTCTTTATAGCATTCGAGAAAATTAAAGTTCAAACACAATTGGTTTTTTTGCTTCTTTTTTTCTGTATTACATTTTGTTACACATGTATCCTCCATTTTATACCCATGTGTATGGCTATTGCAAAACTCCTTCACTTTGTTTGATCCCATAATTTTTTTGAGCAGTGTATATATATTCAACAAAATGAATATTTTACATACAATTTGGCAGAACTTATGAGAAAAATTTTCAAAGATTGAATTCAGAAAATGAATTGATCACAGCATTTATTCATCCATGAATAGCAAAAAGTAATAGAAGACACACATCAGCTTTCCTTCTAAAAAAAAACATGTTTTTCCACAAACACACTTTTGATATAGTAATTTTACCTTTTTTTACTATTATTACCTATTATTTTGATTCAGCAGAAGGCAAGAGTCCTTTATGTTCAATTATCAGGTCTTCAGAAGTGGAGCTATCAGAATCAGTGAGAATATCTGATGCCATATACAGAGTTTTTAAATTTTTTTTAACTTTCTAACTATCTTATTTGTCAAAGGGAACTTCTAGCAAGTTCAGTGGAACTGTGATGTTTATCACATTTCTTCTAACACAATACACAATTTTAATCAAAAATAAAAGCCTTAAATCACACAACATAACTTTTATATTTAAATATATATATACTAGCTGGTATACCCATTCTTCGCACGGGTGAACTGAAAAAATAACATCACAGATTGAAGGATAAAGAAGTTTTTAATGAGTTAATTTTACGTGAATTTCAAATTAAACAAAAAAAAAGCTTTTGCATATCTCAGCTGAACAAAAAAGAGAAAGAAAAAAAATACCTTTGTTAAATTTCAAGTCTGTAGATCTAATAGCTGATAAAAAGGGTTTTTTTTATTTATAACTCCCCGTAACACTCTTGAAGGTCGCTTTTTGAAAATACCTCCCTAAGCTGATCCCTGCTCAGCAAAAGTAACACATTGTTAAAAGTTTTGTGTAATGAACGCTTAAAATAGTGTAAATAATTTACATCTGAAAGTATAATACATTAACATTACTTTCTGTTGTATTTATTTTATGTTAAAATTGTCATATTCGCAAGCAACGCCATTTCTTAAATTATAATGCCGATTCAATGAAAAACATAGCGAAATGTTAATGAGAGTCAAGTTGGCAAATGCCTAGCTACTTTCATACCTTGAGCGTTATTAGAGCTTTGTAAGACCCGCCGTTTTGGAGAGCGATGCACGTTAATACTTTATCCAACCGCATTATGATTTACTGCAGTTTTTTTTCCATACAATATTTTTTTTGGGGATCACATTTAAAATTAAGGGATATACATAAACAAAATACTCCACTTTCGAAAATTTAATCCGTTAGAGCTTATAAATTAATTAAAGATATTCCACTGTAAAATTAATTATATACACCGTTCACTTTAAATAAGTAGTGAAATCATTTTCTAAGGTCTCCATTAACATACAAAAACATAAGACACTTAAATTTTGACATAAACTATTTTTTCGGGACAAAAATAATAATCTTTGCAATCCGCTGAAAATGCCGTTAGCTGAAAATGCAATATCTGCTACAAAACTATTCGCCTTCCCTGCTAATATACTCATCATAGAACCCGTGGTGCCATATATCTTGGAAGAGTGGATTTCAAAGAATATTCCTGCTAAGTATTGGTAGAATATTCCTACTAAGTTGGTGTGGTGTTGTATTTAGGAGAAGGGTGTACCAGCTCAGGTGTCATCCACGTCACTTGACCATGGTTCAAAATTACGTGATCCGTTGCCAAAAGCCCTCATGTAGCTGAACAGTACGACATTAATATTCACTCACTCACACACTCCAAATAATACAGTACAATAGTTACAATTATTTTTATACTTAAAAACGCAATATCTACCAATTTAATTAAATTTATAGCAATATAATTAACTACTAACCACAAACAAATGTTGAAAATTTGTCCAAATGATGCAGTGTAAAAGAGAAAGTTTATTTACTTTAAGTAGCAGAACTGATAAAAGCATTTATTTTGAAAAAAGATAAATTTCTTACTACCAAATGTGCATAATAAAATTCAAAAAAAACCATTAAAATAAAGAGAGATTTATAACAACCTCTCCCTTCAAAACGTAGTTTTATTCTTAAATAAAAAAAATATATTATGCTGATCACAGGATTTAATTAGAAGCGAGCACCTTGCGTAGATAAAACAAAAAGTGTTTTTCACAAACAAAAGATAGATATATGCTGTAGTGAGCTTTTTTGCAGTGCACACCAGAATTGCTTGCAGATGGCAGAATTTTTTCCTATTTACTTAACAAATACCGTTTTACTTTGGACACTTCATACAATATCTTTATAAATTATAGCCTACGCTATAAATTGTAGAATATGTGTTATTCTGATGTATAAGCTATATTACTGTAAAGTTCTATTAAAATCCATTTAGTTGTTTTTGCGTGAAAGACCCACAAAGATACTCACAAACTTTCGCATTTATAATATATATTAGATATATATATATATATATATAGATGTAACATAATATGCTAGCAAAGTGCAAGCAAGAAAAAATTAATTTGAAAACAGCATCAGCTATGCTATACACTGGCAGCCGATGCAAATAATGAGAAATAAAGCAATCAGCAATGACAAGACACTGGTGAAACCAAGTTAAAAATGGAGAAGGAGTAGAGAAAGGAAATGAGATAAACAAACTTAAGAATTTGGAAGCCATTAATGTGCATATTATCCAAGTAAAATCCAGAAAACTCTAGATTCTGCATGTTAACAGAGCAAATAAACTAATCTACACATTAACTAGATAATGTGTATACTGTTACGTAGATCCAGGTTCGTGAATTTTATGCAAAACAATCAAAAAGAAAATAAACAGTTCTTTAAGAGCAATGTGAATTTATTATCAAAAATCTAATCCTTTAAATACAGGATTCAGCAACAATATTCACAGAGGAAATCTCCAAAGGTCTTCACACTTTCAACAGCAATCAAACACAATCATCAGTGTTTAAAAATACAGGTAAGTAAAAGATTATTCACAAGCACAGCCGAGCTAATCGCTAGTCAAAACAATGTTCACTCATCGCTGGTTGAAATTAGACTGACAGACGTTCCGGCGAGCATTTCTATTTATAAGTGTGACAGAAACTTCCAGAAATATAATCACTCGTGTCATCGAGCGTGACGTTAATGGAGGGTTCCACTACTTTCTAGAAGAATCGAGAGGGTTTGGAACTTGCCAACATGGTCGCCAAATTGGCTGCTAAAAATTATGCCAAGATTCCGCCAAGTTCTCATTGAATCGTCATTATAACGTAAGGGGTGGCATTGCTTGTGAATAGTACAACTTTAACGCGAAATAAATATAACAGAGTAATATAAATGCATTAAACACCCAAATACAAATTATTTACACAAAATTCGTAACACTGCCCCCTCCTCAAAGACTGCACGTTCCGGGCAGTACAATCTTTGAGTAAGAAGCATCTATTTACAGGCAAACTACTCACATAATAATCACATATAAAGTAACAAATGTTTTCCACAGCATATACAATACAAATAAATTCAAAATACAAAAATAAATTACAATACTATAACAAAACCAAGGAGTTTGAAAATAGAAATTATTTACATTTACAAAATAATTAATGACCATGGTCTGAACTTAAAGATCTTATTCTTCCTGGCCAAGATAAGGGACTAGCCTATTATAATGTATTACCTTCAGTTTTGTGTGTGGGGATTTCTGTATCTGCACCACAACATCATTCAGTCCTTTTAGGACAGACTGTGTAAAGATCTTCCCAGTTGGTCTCCAGCTTTGGAGAGAGTCCTTTGCGACGTTTTGGATTCCATAACCACACTTTGTCGCCTTCGTCTAAGTCGTGTCCGGTTGATCGTGCATCTCCTCGGAAGTTATGCCAATTCTTTCCCTAGCCAGATGATGCATTTTCTCCATCCGTGCTTGGAGTTTCTCGATATACTCCTCGGGCGCCAAGGGTGCATCTAGTGGCTGGTTGAGCAAAAGATCCGCAGGCAGATGAAGATCACGTCCAAAGAGCATCTGGGATGGGGAATAGCCAGTGAGCTCATGAACGGACTCCTGTAGGCAAGCAGGGAAAAAGCCAATTTCTCGTCCCAGTCCTTTTGATTACTGGATACAAGGAGAGAGAGGCTGTTCAGGATGGTATGATTGAACCTCTCTACCATGCCCTCAAAATGAAGATGTAAAGCTGTTGTCCGGGTTTTGTCGATGGCGAGTATTTCACACAGTCTCTTGCAAACTGCACAATCGAAGTTTCTCCCTTGATCGGAGTGCAGTTGCAGGGGGACCCTGAATCATGAGATCCAGTGTTGAACTAGAACCTCTGCAACAGTCGAAGCCTCTTGGTCGGAAATAGGATAGGCTTCAGGCCACTTGGTGAAGTAATCCATCACCACCAGGATGTTGTTGCCATCTGATGATCTTGGAAATGGGCCTAGGATGTCAAAAGCTATACGTTTGAAAGGTGCTCCCACATTATACAGCTGCAGGCTTCCTCTAGTGCGTTTTCTGGGTCCTTTGAGTGCAGCACAGGAATCACACGAGCGACAACACTTTTCCACGTTACTCTGCACATTGTTCCAGTAGAAGCGCTCACGAACTTTTTGTAAGGTCTTCATAACACCAAAATGACCTCCAGTTGGACTACCATGGAGTTCCTTAAGGACCGTTGAAACTCTTGTCTTTGGGAGAATTAATTGCCACCTGACTGTTTTTCCGTTGTCAGATTCTCATTTTCGATATAAGACACCATTTCTCAGATGGAGAGAGTCCCAAAGAGCCCAGTAACGCTTTGTTGTAGGATGGAAAGGGGCGATGTCTTGCCAGCTGGGCTTTTCGTCAGAGGACTCTTTGAATTCTATAATTGTTTTATCTCAGGATCAGCCCGTTGATCTTAACGGATACTCTTGTCACTCCACGGGTCAGATTCTGATGGTGGTGGCATTGTAACTAGGTGAACTTCTGGACCTATCACGCCAAATTTCTTTTCGACTCTCCAGCTGTATTTACTGTTTGTTCTCTGAACAGGGTCTTCTTGAAGGGGCGTTAATATTTTCATCTTCTGATCCTTTTCAGTGGCTACACATTTCCTTTGACTCTATTACACTTGCACGGTGCGGATATTCTTGATTTACTTGAGGGCAGTTACTTCTTGCATGCCCGGTTCCATCGCAGATCTTTATTTATTCAAGGGCAGCTACTTCTCAGATGCCCTGCTCCATCGCACCTCCAACACGCGATTCTACCTCTCCTCAGTTCTGACGTTGAGCCATTAAATCTTGAATTTGCTTTATCAATTTCACAATTTCCTTTAGCCATTGAGATTCACACGGCACATCTACCGTCACTCTAGCTCCTCGGATGAAATGGCGGTCTATGGGATGCTACTAGCTGACATGCTTTGATTTCTTCAGTCCATCCATTGGCTTTAGAAATTATACAAAATTGAATCTTGTACACCTCCCAGCTGGTTTTTCCATCATAGGTGTACAGTTTCACTGACATTGGTGAGGCAGGTACAGGTACTGGAGAAGCAGGCAAAAACTTGTTTTCGTTTTCCTGCAAGTTGGAAGCTTCTTTTCAAGGTCTTCTACTTGCTGAGACATTTCTTTCATTCTTTCATCAACCTGCTCTTTAACCTTTTCTATTTTTATCTCCATTTTGTTTATTTTCTCTTCAAGAGTATTCTTCAGGTCTTGACATTTCAGCAATCTCTCCTTAAACTCATCTTGGCCGCTTTTCAAGGCATTGAGGCATTCCAACAGAGCCTTCAATTGCTCATCCATCACTCTTGTTATTGGCATAAAATCCCACTACTGTTACGTAGATCTGGCTTCATGGATTTTATGCAAAACAATCACAAAGAAAATAAACAGTTCTTTAAGAGCGATGCGAATTTATTATAAAAAATCCAATCCTTTAAATACAGGATTCAGCACCAATATTCACAGAGTAAATCTCCTAAGGTCTTCACACCTTCCATAGCAATCAAAAACAATCATCAGTGTTTAAAAATACAGGTAAGTAAAAGATTATTCATAAGCACAGCCGAGCTAATTGCTACTCAAAACAATGTTCACTCATCACTGGTTGAAATCAGACTGACTGACGTTCCGGCGAGCTTTTCTATTTATAAGCGCGACAGAAACTTCTAGAAATATAATCGCTCGTGTCATCGAGTGTGATGTTAATGGAGGGTTCCACTACTTTCTGGAAGAATCCAGAGGGTTTGGAACTTGCCAACATAGTCGCCAATGATGCCAAAATAGTCGCCAAATTGGCTGCTAAAAATTATGCCAAGATTTTGCCAAGTTCTCATTGAATCGCCATTTTAACGTAAGGTGCGGCATTGCTTGTGAATAGTACAATTTTAACGTGAAATAAATATAACAGATTAATATAAATGCATTAAACACCCAAATACAAATTATTTACACAAAATTCGTAACAATATTAACAGCTCTTGAGCTTTAGCAGAAACATATATATATACCATAGATAAAAAAAATTATGCCTACCAAATGAAAGTTCTTTGAATGTAAGAAATTTTTGGAAGAAACATTGTATAATCTTCCATGTAATTTTGTTAGTTTAAAAAATTAGATTTTAGCAAAATGAATTTATTCTAAGTTATAAAATATAGTGAAATATGTTTAACTGCGAAATCGCTTAAGACGAAATATTGGTTGAAATAATACAATTGTCCCAACAAACTACTATGTATTTCCATGCATTTTTTCTCTTAACATGAAAAAATTTTCCTTCAGTGAATTAACAATATTCAAAAAATACCAGCCACTCAGGCAAGATTTAAGAGGGTTGTGAAATGAAAGAGAGGCAGGTAGGTGGCTTACTTTGCTTTGAAATAGCCTGTGACAAGCCAATTTTGTTCATATAAGCTATTTTCAACTTCCACCCCTATAAACACAACACAAAAATGTCTCATCTCACATCAGTAAGCTTTGGAATTCGGTGACAAGTACATCACAGTCTGAGTAAAAATCAGTGAATTTAGTTCACATTTTTTTTAGAAGAGTTTTTTTACAAGCCCAATGGAAAAGAGATAAGAGGGAAAGCAAACTTCTATTTCGCTTAAAATGAAGATGGAGCTTCTTGAGACAGGTAATCAAAATCAGATGAAATTGGAAATTTTGTATTAAATTTCATTAAGTTCTTATGAATGTTTTTGTTTTGTTAATTTTTATTTAATATATGTTTATATATATGTATCTATGTAAATGATATGTACTCTAATAAGCTTAATTTTATTGATTATATATATATTTGTTTCAGTATCCATTAACACGAAAAATTTTTAACATGAAAAAATATTTCAGTCCCTTTAGTTTTGTGTTAAATGATTTACACTGTACTGGCAAAAACAATCAAGAAAATGTTAAAAATGAAAAGAAAATTTTATAAAAAAAAAATCATTGGCGATAAAATAATTCAACATATTAGATGTGTTACACCCAATATGATACTAACACTTAAGAATTTAATTGCAGATCAGTAAGCAAAATATATGAATTTTATAATGCATACAAAAACAAAGTAGAACAGATATCAAATGAGTAAATAATTCAAAAGTCAACTTTATGTGAGAATTAAGATTTCCAGAATATGATGCAAGAGCTCTTGATTACGGAGTAAAATCAAGAAATATAGGCACCATTTAAAATACTTTAATTCTAAATGATGGCTTTAGTTGATCATATGTAAAAATAAATAATTGCATAAACATTTCATATCTAAAAAATAAATACATAAAAAGTTTTGAGATTTTAAAGAACCTCAGCAATTTAACTCAAAAAAAAAAATTTTTTTAAAAAAGAAATTGGCCTTCAAATTCTGATTAAATATAAGAAAATGAAAAATATTAAAAATAAAAAAGGAAAAGAAGATTTGAAAAACAAAAATCTTTTATTTAAAAAAAAACCTTACCTTTAACTATGTTTGTATTTCTAGAAGAGACATTTTGAATGATTTGTGTTTCAAGATTGCAGCCATTAAGTCTTGGTTGAATTTTCTTACGAATTTTTGGTGGAGCAATCACAGGTTGTGCAGAGATTGGAGGAGGAAAAACATAAGTCACATTAGGAACAGCAAGAGAAACAACAATAGGATTACTCGGAATAATAGGCGATGAATTCGGCACTTGTTCTATAAAGTCAGGTGGTGTTTGAGGTGGAGTTTCAGAAAGTACTCCATTGACTGGGCAGTTTGAGTTTTCTTCAGGTATATGTATCACTGACACATCATTCTAAACAAGGAAACTAATATATTACAATTTCAATTCGTGAAATATTTTAAAATAAAATGCATAGAATTTGATGTGCTTTCAACATCTAATATTAAAAAAATTTAACATTTGTAAAATATTACTTTTATAAGAAGCGCTTGAATTTTAATAATATACATTTGAATAAACAAACTACAATATAAAACTTTTGAGTTTTTCTTTCTTAAAAGGAGAAAAATTACTCTTGGAAAGTGACATAATTCTTTTCAACAAGATGATGCTCCCTCCCCCCCTTTTACATTAACTGTATTTTGGCAGCTAAACATTAGCTGACACATCAAGTACCCAAGTGTGAGAGTTGTTTCATTGGTGGTACCAACTAGTGGGGGCTCCCCCTGTCAAATTTTTTGTGCTTGAATTTATTCAATTCTAACTCTCATCAGATCCTAAATATTGGCATATATATATGTAAAAAAATAGCTGTTAATTAAATAATTGCAACAAGATTTGAGAAATTAATTGGAAATATTTTTAAGTCAATTCCACCCACACACAGATACACATGAATACACACATTATACCTAATTCTTAAATAAATTGCATTATATACATAGTCCACACCAGTGGTCTTCAAACTGCATTTCACAGAACCCTGGGGTTCGGTGAACCACAGTAAAAAAATCAAAAAATAAATTATAAACGTGCATGCAATATGAATTCATATTCTCTATAAAGTTTGTATAGCTATAGTATCTAAAGCTCATTTTTGTCATTAAAACTGAAAATTATATTTATATACATATGTGTATTTTTTAAATCTGAATATTCTATTCTTTATGATCCTGGGTTCTACGAAATAATTTTATAATCGTTAGTACAATATTTTGGAGAATTAAATAGTTTTCTATTGAAAAATTCACCTTTTTCATTTGTGAATAAAAAAAATCCATAATAAATTAGATATATATGCTGCAAATTCAAGAAAAATATGCAATATTTCCCACAAAGCTGTACACACATTAATGCCATTCAGAACAATGTGCTTAAGTGAAAAATGTTTCTTAAGAGTGGCTCCAAGAGAATAAAATATAAAAACAAATTATAGAACAAATACACCTAGATTTCGATAGTTTGAGTAAAAAAAATGCAAGCACATTAAAGTTAAATGTGTGTGGTGTGGTACATAGATACTGGTATTGTGTATGGGTATTTTCTGGAAATAATACTGGTAATAGTTTGTCTTTTCCTGGATTTATTCATAACATTTTGATAAACTTCAATAAAACAAAACTTAATAATTTTACAAAAATTATTTCCTCAATTTAATTATTAGACAGAAAATATTCTAGAAAACAACGGCACTCCTAGAAGCTGAAGCCAAGATCAAGATTTTTAAATAGAAAATATCCGCGCTAAACAACAGCGACCAAATGTGCTGAAGCCAGGTTCCAGATTACTTTTTAGGATCTACATTTCGTTTTCGTCAGGATGCACTCCATCGGGTCTGAGCACAGTGACCGATACGCTCCGCCCACACAGAGGACAATAGTTTACAACACACATATATACCGCAGCTATTAACTATAATGCACAGGCAGGTGATACTTGAATCACAAACTATTCTAATTAAAGGAAATAAATTATATTACAATTATATAAAAAAAATTTTAATACAACAGATACAATATTTTTTTAAAATTGTGTTTATATAAAACACCTGTAACATGTTGATCAACTCCAAACATTATTTTAAGGTATATTCATTTAAGTGAGAGCGAGGATGAAATGGGGTTCCCCCAAAACATCTTATATATCTAAGGGTTCCATGAAAAGTTTGAAGACCACTGTTCTACTCTAACCTTTAGGATTTTTTTATGTTTAATAATCTCATTTTTTTTAATTCAAAAGACCAAAAAAACTTCAAATAACAAGTTACGTATAAAAATATCAAAAAATTACCTCAGATGTAGTCACTGAATAAGAACTGGAAAGCTCATTTGTGATGCTATTATCTTTGCAACTTTCCTTAAGGAAATCATCCAAGACGCTGTTAAATATCTCATTTCTGACAAAATCCAAACTACAGGAATCTCCATTTGATTGCACAGACTGATTTTCCGATTGCACATAATTCTGACACTGCTAAAAAAAATTAAGATGTATAATTTCTTTATTTGTCAACCACAACATTTTGCTTTCAAAGTAATATTAATATAACAGCTAAGGAATTTAAGATTTTTTTTAATAGAAGTTATACTATATTTTTTTTATATTTTTTGTTGTATAAAAAATTAAAACCAGGCAGAGCATTTTTTTTTTTTTTTTTTTTTTTTGGCAATTCCTTCTTGTATACAAAATTGCAATATTTCTTCAAACTTTAAAAACTAACATTTCTTCAAACTTTAAAAACTAACTTCTAAACTTTAAAAACTGACATTTAGCATCCATTAACTTTTACATTAATAGATAACAAATTAAGAAATGCATTGAAATGATAATCATTTTATTATCTTTTTATTTATTAACAATTATAAATGAAAAGCATTTAATATAAAACACCTTCTCATTAAATTAATTTTTAAACATAAGTATATACAAAATGTTACTATTATATAACAAAACTAAAAAATCAATTTTGTACTTAATGTGTGCATTTTATCATACATAAATTGTTAAAATTTTATATATATATATAATTTGCAGTTTTAATTAATAGAACAAACGTAATTAATAGAGCAAAATTAACAGTTATATAATGAAAAGTATTAGTTTTAAAATTGTAAAGATTATTATAATTTAAATACCTGCAATTCATTACCAAAGTTTTCCAAAATGTTTTGTTCTTCTAATGGTAGATCAAGAAAGTCTGGAGTTCCTAAAAATATAATGTATAAATTTCTTTTTTGAACTCTTTTAAGACATGAGAAATAAAACTTCTGAAAAAAGGCTCTTTCTTCAAACAGTTAAATTTTATACTATGCATTAATTTTAACAATTCCATATATTAATTTAAATAAAATATTTGCAAGTTTAACAATTTTTTTTACAGAAAATTATATATCAACAAATAAACACTTAAAAAAAATGACAATGATAATGTGTGTGTGACATTAAGCATACACAATAAAAATGTACTGGGAATGTGATTTTATATAAAAATGTTTCTCCCCTGAATTTAGTATTAAGTTAAAATATTTCATATCTCAGTTTTAAATTATTTACAATTACATCTGTTTTGATTCAACTAATATCTTCTGTATCACTTATATTTATTACATATATATAGTGAATTTGGCAATAAATGGCTGCAGTAGCAACTGGTCTTGAGATTATAGCTGGAGACTTATCAATCAAGTACCAGTTCCACCAAACATCATTTTTGCTAAAAAAGACTGATGCCCATATTAAATCTGTCAATTCAAAATCCTTCCATTTGCATAGAATGAATATAGAATATAGAGTCAGCTCAGGCAACAACCTTGTCATTCAACAACAGTTTAAAACAGAGGTTCTTAAACTTTTCAGGGTGGCAACCCAATTTTTGAAGAAAAAATTTTTGCGCCTAATAAGCATTGCACAAATTTTACGCATGCTTCAATACCTCCATATGTTTATTTGTAGTATATTATTGCCTTGTAGTAACAAACATTCACAATAAGTTTTTACTTTGACTATAACAATATAGAAATTTTAATTAACAAATACAAATATTACACATAGAAGGATCTTCTTTAAAGAAACATCTATGTATATTTCTAGGTCAATTCTGAAAACATGCAAGAAAAGCATAATCTACTAAATATTTTCCAGAAATTGTCAAAGTATAACATTTAAAATCTCCATTGTGTTTATCATTAAACTTACATAAAGGTCTTCCTGCACACAACATTATAATGGTAGAAAATGGCAGTAATATCAACACTAGCTGTAGACTCATCAGCTTCAACAAAAGAAATTCTGATATTGGTTATAGGAAAGATGGATTAGTGACTGCTTTTCTGAGTTGTCACCAAAACTGACATTGGCAACATTATTAATCCATAGTTGTTTCTGGGCCCCATGAAACAGAAGGAAGTTCACCAGTCCCAAAGTAAATAAACCACAAGGTAAATAGTCCTGTATCTGAAAACTGATTCATCACATGTAGACCAACATATTATCAAGATCATATGACATAGTTCTTCCAGTGGCATTTCTTGCCTACTTTCATTTGCATTGTAAAGCCATTTGGTTAAAAATAAAAAGGCAATCACTGTAAAATTTCCTTTTTCTAATAAGACTTATTGCATTTTTTGCTCATCACCAAATGCCAGGTTTTCATCATTGTAGTAAAATGGTAGAACACTATAGCTGTATTCATATACAGAAGGAAAATGGTATTATGTTCAAATTACCTGCTTGTAACAGATTTATGGTATTTAAAAACAGTAACAGGTGTAAGTAACAAGTGTAAGCCCAATTTGGCAGATTTTATGTTTGGCTGTGTGATCAAAAGTTGTCAACATTCTGATGCCTTATATCAGATTTAAAATTTGTTTCAAAAACATCCATGACAAATAACTTTGGTAGCAAAACATTTTCGAAAAAATTACTGCTTGAGAAACAACTAAATTTTAACCAAATTTTTTCAGTCTGTGTTAGCTTATGCTTCTTTACAAGAGAGCTATTCTATAATTAACAATTACATGCAGCCTTGAATTCTACTTTTAACATAGTGTTTTCAAGAATACTTACAATTATACACTCTCTCTCTCTTACATATACATGAATATATATACTACACATACATAAGTTTGAGTACACATAAATCCATTAGCTTTACAGTTAATCATCCCATTGCCCAACTGATGCCCTTTCCCCCACCAAAGATGGATTCTGTTTTTGAAATTATAACAAGATCGTAGAATTTGCAATATGAAAAAGAAAATGCTAAATTTCTTTAGAAATATTATGTTTCACTCAATTAAAGAAAATGAAGAAATTGTACTTCTTAAACAATAGAATTTTTCTCAAATATCTCATAAATCTTAAGCAATTTTTTTCCATATTAAATATCTGGTTTCTAAATTAAAATGTTCCTATTTATCATTATTTAAAGGAGAATAAAACTTATAAACAATAGAAATAAAGAAAGTTTTTTTCTTTGCCACAAAATTACCAATTGGTTAATGATTTTAAGTAGGAAAGTGGATAATTGTACTAATAGGTTATCAGCATAATATATATTAATCCCTTTTGGTACAATTTAATAATGAAAAACTGCATGAAATAACAAATTAATTCCTACTTTAAAAAAAAATTGCTTCATTTTATAATTCTAACATATTCTTAATTAATATCATTTTCAAAACAGTAAAGTTAAGAAAAAATCAAATCAAAACCTTAAAAAGGTATAGATTTAATAGTCTTCAAGCATGTGGTACTTTCCAAAACACTCTGGTACGTGCAAAGGAATCCTGAATTGTTTACACTGTCAAAGTCATGGTTCTAATCTTATTCTTGTAACACACACAGCACCTCTTGGTAGGTTTTCTTTTATTCTGAGTTGAAAGAATGTATTCTGGAAAAAGTCGCCTTCTTTCAACCTGCAACCTAGATGGGGCATCACTATATGAAAGACAGTGACGAGTTTTATAATCTGGTAGTATTAACTTTTTGTCCAATCAAAAGCTCCCAATTCTGATTTTTTTTATATAAAACATAAATTGAAGAGAGCAATATCAAACATGTGAAAAATATTTTTTTATATTCTTTCATATATTTTTGCATATATATAACCGGAAAACACGCAAATTAATGAATATTTTTATTGATGCCTCACATTCCGTTATTGTATTCAATCACACAACTTGGTTTTAAAGCATTCACCTGTTCTCCAACTTTCCCCATATCCATGATATCAGCATAACAATGTTTGCTATCTTTGCTGAGTATATATACATCCCTTTTGTCAGACCATCTCAAAGCTAGTAAACCTTGACTGGAGAGACTTTGAGCCCCCCTTTCCAGTGGCATAACGATGAATATTAGGACTCCCCCTGCAAAGTCAGGTTTGGGGCCCCTAAGTCAGATCTTACAAAGGGTACGTATTTGACATTAGTCAGTTTTGATTTTGAAAGTTCCTTTGGCCTTTTTTTTCGTATGCTTCCAACAGTGTTCGTATTACTTTTCAACAAATTTAGGAATAAATTTGGAGATGAATACCAACTACCCAAATAAACTCAAACTCAGTGGCACAACAGCCCATGAGGGCCAGGGCCTACTGTGCCCATCCCAGTATACATTACAACTGGGTGCTGAGGTGCAAGAGCAGATGTCACGATCAGGTGGTCAATGTGAAGCGAGACCCCCAGTGTTTTAAGTCCCCAAGCAAGCTTAATACTCATTTATCAACCCACTGTAGTTGGGATGAAAGGCTGAGTCAATCTTGCCCAGCCCGGGAATAGAACATCAAAACTGTGATGTGGAAGGGCTTATCCAAACAAAACTAAATTAATTATCATATCCAACAATAATTTCAATCACATGACAAATGTAGCCCACCATTGTGCGGTGGGGCAATAAAAGCAAATGATGAGCTAGACACATCATTTTACCACAAGGGGTTAATTTTGCATTTGTTACTTTTTCTTAAACATTTCATATAATCAATTAATAACACCAATGATATGACAATTTTAAAGATTTTTTGAAAATTTGTTTTCATGTGTCTATAATAGCAGCAGTTTTAGGAGAAAAAGTAACATTGTGACAGCTAGATTTTATTGAATATTTTCAGAAAGATTACATAACTATTTAAAATATTTCTTAATTTTTATTACTGATGATATTAAAACCAAAGACTAAGCTTTTTTCAATTCTTTGAAATCAAAGTAACTATTATATATATTATTTGCCTAGATGGAAAGTGAAGAAAGAGATTTCCATTTAACTTTTTTAATTAAATTTCAGGATGTTTTTCCAACTATGATAAGAAAAAAAAGAAGCTATTGTATGCAAAACAATCTTCTCAAACATTAAAATGTTTGATGTACTTCAAAATTGGTTAGTTTTTGAATTTACATCACTATAGAGTCTATGACTCAGCGACTCCTTCTCCCACAAGTTACCAAGAGACAGGAGTAAAAGTGTTTAGAGATCAACTTGAAGAGGAATTCCTTTCTGGCCCAGTCATCTAAACTGCACCATAGCACACAATTGAGAATTAACAGGTTCCTGGTACAAATGAAACATTCGAGTAAAGGTCATAACCTGCAGCTGAAGAGATTTCATTGGTACCTCCCTATCCTGATTTTCCAGAACAATGAAGGACAAATCCAATATAGCTTAATAAACAATATTATAATAATTTCATGCAACTTTTCTTCAGTGGAGCTAGGACTTAGTACTGCTGCATACAAAACTCATAATCATATCTATTTGGCTTTAACATCCATGTATTTTAAAAGTTTTCACAGTTGGTATTAAATTTAAAATATAGATTTAGTTCTTCCCCATGTTTATATACTTTTAACAAAACTTTTAATTCTATTAATAAAGTTCAATTGAAATTCCTTTCATATTCAGAAATTTCAAGCTACAGTATTTTAAGAAATGTAACAGTAGATGTCAGCGGAAAACGTGAATTCTTTCCAATACATTTTAAATAAAACAGTCAGTAAATCCCTTGTGGTTTTCAGGATATTTATTTTACTTTAATTTTTATGTGTAAAATATTAATATCTCAAAGTGCAGTCTGACATACATTTAAAATACAGTACTTCAATTATTACACAATTCTAATAAAATTAACTACTTATTTGGTGATAAAAACTTCATAAACAATAACTGATTAACTAACACTCATAGTCTGGAGGTAATTTTAAATTGCGAAATATTTCAGAAGCCCAGTGGCTGAATGGTAGCGTATCATGCCACAGGTCCGGAGTTCAAATCACGGGCTGGGCAAGGTGGACTTAGCCTTTCATCCCTTCAGTGGGTCAATAAATGAGTTCCAAGCTTGATTCGGAACTAAACACTAGGGATTTCACATCAGACTGACCACTTGATCAGAACATCTGTGCTCATACACCTCAGTGTCCAAGGTCATAAAAACTGATATGGACACAGTAGTTCTTGGTCCTTATGGGTTGTTGCACTACTGAGTTTAGGTTAAAAATTACACTGGAGCTCAAGTCTCCATTTTGTAGCTGTGGGTATTTAATTCAAAGACATACTTGATTTTGAATCGATTTTAATTTACATTGTACTGTAAACTTCAGAGGTTTACAATACACTTTATTTATTAATTTAGGCAGCTTATCATTTTTTTTTTTTTTGCACAAGAAAGCACAATTTCAAATCATTGCACTTTCTTGAAATGTGAAAGAAACAATGTAGGAAAAATCTACACTTAAATGACAACTATATTTCATTATTTACAAATGAAATTTAATTTACAAGACTCTGCATAGCAAGTATAATATGTGATTTTATTGTTTTATAAATACAACTGTTCACTTTACAAATGTGGAAATTAAAATATGTTGAGGAACATGTAATTCAACTTGAATATATAATGGAAATGTATCGATTTGTATTATTCTCCTCTAAAGCCTCTTAAAATAGTAACCAAAATTAGTTTAATTAAAAATAAACATCTAACACCAAATAATGCAAACATTCGCACATGACATTACACGATAAACGAAAGACATCTAAATTATCTCCATGTGCGCGAACACAAAACACACACATAAATACAACCGGTAAATACCGAATTGAAAATCTTGATCCGTCAATAAATTGAAGTCAAAGTTTTGGTCATCCAGTGCATTAAAACCGCTGTCAGAGGTCATCATTTTAAAAACCATTAGAAACAAGTTACATTATTTTTATTTAAGTTTCTACAAATAATTCAACGCGATAAAAAATAAACAAAGTGTGCCACGATAGCCTGGGGCTATATCATAATAATTGCCATTTTAGATTGATAAATATATGTTATTATTAGCAAAATATTTAGGTTAGATGAGATTAGTTGTACTCAAAAAGTTTCGATTTGGTTTTATTGATGAGAAAGAGAAAGGGAAAGAAACAGAAAAGTATACGCATATTTTTTAAAGCAACATCACTGGAGATTCTGATAAATAATAATAATTAGATCTTTAATATATTCAGTAGAACAGCTAGCTCTAGGTCATGGCCATGTATGATTCGATAATAAAATTTCAATAACTGAAAAAGTTCTTCAATTATTAAAATAAAGTTTCCAGCAGAATTATAGGAATGGGAGCAGCCAGCTTTCGGCAGTAAAAATGAGAGGATCATTGGTGCATAATAGAGAAATTAATTCAAGCGCCCAAATATGCAAACGAGGCCACCAATAAATGGTGCCACCATAAAATGGCTCTCACATTTGGGGACTTTGCCATGTCTGCAAAAGCTAAGTTGCTACAATGCAGCCCCATAGGAGAAAAAAAATTATAGCGAAATCTGAACAGAGTTTCAATGTCAACAGGGCCGATCCTAGCAGGAGTGCAGCGCGTACATCGCACGCGGCCGGCCGAATCAAGAAAGCGGCCGCAGGCCACCTATAATTTTTTCGATGAAGCAAAATTTTTTGTGAATTTATCAAAATGAAATTTATAATAAGTTGAATAAGTATGCGAAAATTTATAAAGTTATTGAAAAATCAAAATAAGTCAAGATTTCCCGATAGCATAACATAGTTCTAGAAAAATAAGAATGGATTTAAAAATCTGAGGAGCATTCCTTCTCAGCAGGGGTGTAGCCTGCCTTTTCGGGGGATCAGTACAGTCGGTCGAAAAATAGCTGAGCACCGTGACCCTTTCAAAAAATGATTGGAAATAGAAAACGACCTTTTTTTGAAATGACCTTTTTGAAACCCTCTCACTTGAAATTCATCATGAAAATCATCTCACTTGAAATTCATCATGAAAACTGTCTCATTTGAAACCATCTCACTTGAAATTCATCATGAAAACTGTCTCATTTGAAACCCTCTCATTTGAAACGAAAAAAGTCTCATTTGAAATTAATCATGAAAACCGTCTCATTTGAAGCCATTTCACTTGAAATTCATCATGAAAACTGCCTCATTTGAAACGAAACACCCCTCCCTTGAAACCCTCTCATTTGAAACCATCTCATTTGAAACGAAAACCATCTCATTTGAATCGAACACCCTCTTAACACCGTCTTTTTGTTGTTTTGTTTCCACCTTTTCCTTTCAAACTACTCTTTATATATGACTCTTGTCCATTTTTCACCTACTTTTTATCCAAAACTTGCATTTAAGATTTCCATTCCAAAGGAACGTTCAAATGGTTCTTTTGTATGACTCTTGTCCATTTTTCACCTCATTTTTATCCAAAAAGTTGTGTTTAGTGTCTCGATTCACATTTGAAGCAAAGTATGCAGGAGACGTTAACATGTATGAACAGAATAAAATTTTTCAAATTTCACACCAAAAGATTTTTCAGGGCCGAGAGAAAATTTTTCATTCCACCCCAGACCGAAGATTGAGATAGGTCCAATGAAATGCTGGACAGGTCCAATGAAACAGAGGTCTCAAAAAATAGTTTTAACACGGGGGTCCAATGACATGCTCGACGGGTCCAATGACATGCTGGACAGGTCCAATGACATATTTGGTGAGAGGGCCACCTCATTCCAATCTAGGTGACGATTCACAGTTAATTTGATGCATCTAGGGGGACCACCTCATTCCAATCTTGGGGATTATTCACAGTGATGCATCTAGATGAGAAGGCCTCCCATCTCGGTGATGAGGGTCCAATCTTGGTGTATGAATGGACCCGAAAAATGAGGGGGGAACTACCCCCACCCCTATTTTCGGTCTTGAAGATTTTTGCTAAAAAACATTTACTGTAAAGACTGTCAGAATTTGATATGGAAACAAGACTCCAAATCCTGACAGTCTTAACAAAAAACATTTAGCCATTCAAAAGCACTCCGAAGGTATGACTGCTAGCCTTTTATACTCTAATGAGGTCACGTGAAACAATTTCTATTGGCTGGTCCTTCCAACGTTGTCTTGAAACACCGAATCGACTCGATTGGCCCAGAAAGATAATTCAGCCTAAATGAGCACACATTAGCTGAGCGATCCAAACTTGGTATACCCGAAAAAAGGGGGACCGAGTCAACTCGACACGACCCCCCTTTCCAATTTTTTTTTACAAAATTGAAACGCCAAAGCTGGGTTCAAAGGATATTCTGACGCGTGACTCGATTCGACCCAGATTTCTAAATACGATAGTGGTGGTCCAACAAGTGTTGTACCGAAATCATTCTGACAAAAAATGAGACTTATTCATTATTTATAGAAAAAATATATACAATGAGCTACAGGCAACTATTGACAGATCCATGGGTTGGATGGCTCCGATAGATTTTTTGACACAAGTCTGACATATAAAAATATATACAATGAGCTACAGTCAACTATTGACAGACAGATCCATGGGTTGGATGGGTTTAAACTGATAGATTTTTGACACAAGTGTTTACTCTGGGCATTGTCAAGTCCATAGGTTCCCTTTCAAATTCATCCAGGAAGGAGAAGAGATCTCCATCAAAAATAGAGGGTACCGTGTGAAGCAGCTGGAGTTCTTGGGGTCCAGATACGAACGACATGAGCTGGTCGAATGCATCTGTCGACTCCAAAGGGTCAAAAATGTCGAGCTCTGGGAGAAGCTGCATAGGTTCTAGGAGACTCTGCACAGGTGGAATCTGCATAGGTGGCTGTGGGACTTGTGACACTGGAATCTGCACATGTTCTGGAACATCTGGAATCTGCACAGGTTCTGATACATGTAGAATGTTCATAGGTTCTGGGAGAATCTGCATAGGTGGCTGTGGGACTTGTGACACTGGAATCTGCACATGTTCTGGAACATCTGGAATCTGCACAGGTTCTGATACATCTGGAATCTGCACAGGTTCTGATACATGTAGAATCTGCACAGGTGGTTCTGATACATGTAGAATCTGCATAGGTGGCTGTGGGACTTGGGACACTGGAATCTGCACATGTTCTGGAACATCTGGAATCTGCACAAGTGGAATCTGCACAGGTGACTGTGGGACTTGTGACACTGGAATCTACACAGGTAGCTCTGAGACATGACACACTGGAATCTGCACATGTTCTGGAACATCTGGAATCTGCACATGCGGCTGTGGTACTTGTGACACTGGAATCTGCACAGGTGGCTCTGAGACATGGGACACTGGAATCTGCGCAAGTTCTGGAACATCTGGAATCTGCACAAGTGGAATCTGCACAGGTGGCTCTAGGACTTGTGACACTGGAATCTGCACAGGTGGTTCTGGGACTTGTGACACTGGAATCTGCACAGGTGATTGTGGGACAAGTGGAATCTGCACAGGTTCTAGGACATCTGGAATCTGCACAGGGGCCATCGGTAGCTCAAATCGTCTGGACACACGTCTCATAACGGGAGTGATGCGCATGCGCACTTTGGATCGTTTCTTGGGTAGAGCGTTTTCCTCCAAAGGTCGCTTTTCGGCCGGCACATGAATCGGGGTAGGTGGAGGTAGCATGTAAGGAGTTTGATTAAACTTTTTCATTTTCCGGAAATATCCCACGTGGAATACCTTCTGAATGAGCTGGGGAAGAAGGGATTCAGGGATGATGCCCAAACCAAAGGCGGTTTTTTGAACCGTCAACACAATGTAGTTTGTTCCAGTCGGGATCGGATACTCCGTGTAGGGCTCCAAAATGGTTCGATGGTAGAGCATTTGGTCATGGGGCTCAAAACTTCTCCGAATCACATTGGGTTGGGCTCGGCACTTGAGACTGGAGGCTGGCAATTCATAGATCAACATGGGCACATGCGTCGTTTGAATCAAGTGAATCTCTCCGGATTTCACCGTTCGCAAGTCAAAGGTAAAGTCTTTTTTGGCAAAAAATATGTTGTTGTAAATGTAAACCGTCCTCTTGTCGGTATTTTTGAGCAGTGTATCTGGATTTCTCAACAGGTCTTTGGATGTTTTTTCCCACATCACGTCGTTGGGTCTAAATTCATTGGTATGTTTTGCCTCCATGACGGCCCGTTTGAAATTGTCCAACCACGTCTTTTTTTATGCCAATGGTCTTTACAAAACAGAACAAACACCCGTTTGGCGATGGGCTCTTGGTAGATGATACCAGCTCGGACTTGGCCCTGCCGAGCAGCATATTCCAATGCATCGGGTTTGTCGGGCAGCGTCACGGGCACCACCGTAGTAGAAAGGTGCTCGGGAAGGCATCAATCGGATCCATGACGAATGAAAAGTGTTTAAAGCATGTCTCGCTTTTATACGTTTCAAACAGGATGCTATTCAATAAGGATTGCAAAAGGAAGCCGTGGCGTCTTTAAATGCGTCCGTCACAGTACCAATATTGATGGACGATCCAAGGCACCATGGAGGAGAGGTCAAACCTTTAGTGTGAAAAAAACTCTTAAGACAATTGTGAAGAGTAAGAGTTTTAAACTATACTACGTCACAGTACCAACATTGATGGACGATCCAAGGCACCATGGATGAGCGGTTAAACGTAGAGGGTGGAAAAACTCTTAAGACAATCGTGAAGAGTAAAAGTTTTTAACTATACTAAAAATTTTAAAAAAAAATTTTTTTTTAGTGAAACTTTTCATCTTTTCTGCCCGAGTCCTTTTTAAATTTTCTTACATTTCATTCTTTCAATTTTCGACCCTGATAGTGAGACAACTCTTGTGCTTCCCAATACGCTTTGGAATCTAACCTTGGCGTCTAGAGCAGCCCAAAAAAATGGGAGAACTGGTCCAGAGTTATGCTCCTTTCCAGTTCTCTCATTTTTCTGGGGCTCATCACGGTCTCTAGGATGTTCTCAATGGGTTGGGTGCCCTGCAGAGGGGACAGGTATTACTCGCGTTCAAGTATTGCAACAAACATTGCAAGTGAAACCCATGGCCACAGTGTGTCTTTTCTGGCCAGTGAATCGGACTCAGACAGATGGAGCATACGTCGGGGACTTGAAACACGGTATCGGGCCATTTCTCTGCATAACATCCATCCAACACCGCTTGAGCCAATAGAGTCCACGTGGTCAAGTTTTGCGGACCATGTCGTTTCCAAGCCTTATATGCCAAACGGTATAAGCTGGATTTGGCATACAGAGTCCACAGAGCTTGAATGAAGGCTCCTTTTCCTTTGGAAGCCTCCTGCTTCACGTAGTCACTGGACACGTCCTTTGGTTCTGAACGAGCAAAGGCTCTGACGCGAAGAATGTCCAGAGAATGATGATCAGGGAACACTTTGGTCAGCAGCTCCACAATACGCTGTTCAGTGTCAATGTGGAGGTCAATAATCTCCGGAGGTTGCAAGCCGTTGACAATGATTCGAAACTGCGTCATAAACGTAATGTAATCAGAGAGATGCACTCCCTGGTATTGGATCAGGTAGACTTGAAATGCGTGCTCGGCCTCCATGTCTATGGGCGACTGGCTTCCGAGTCCTGCTTTTATACTAGAGAGAAGCAGGAAGTGGCTTTTGATTGGCTCGAGAGAGAAGCAGAAAGGGGCTTTGGATGGGCTATGAAAGACAACGGGGTTGAACCATTATGCACCGAGGAGAGGGTCCAGCAAAATAGTGTGGGTTGGAAAGCAAGGTTGGGAGTCACAACAAGGGGTGGAAGACACACTAAAAAAATTCCATCCACGGCCTTTTCGATAAAATCTTGGACGGGAGATAATTTGTAGCTCACGCCCGCATGGGTGGCAATGGGGTTCGTTTATAAGACGACAAATTGGAGGCATTCAAAATGATACATAGATTTCATTTTTTGTTCAGATTTCATTTTTCCTTCAGATTTTTTTTACAGTGGAAAAAAGTTTATCTCTGCGAAGAATTTCCGTTGTGTCGTGGAAAACCACTTTTGACATAGTGATACATTGTCTGCCAACGTACGCTATTTTGGTCCGTTCTATGCATGGCTCGAGGTAAATAGTCCTTTCCACCCTGTAAAATTTCCTCCAATCTTGCTTCGGTGGGCTCGCCGTACAACATTCGTTCTTGAAACACCATCGATTCCAATAAAACTTGGATGGCACAATCATGGGGTGGCACATCTCCCCGACCACACACTAAGCAATCTGGTTGACAAGAGCATGGAGCCGAAACGACTGGCATGGTGGTACGATAAATTGTGAAGATAAATGATAAAAGAGGTGTCCAGGATAAAATTTCAAAATGAATTGATTCTTAAAATAGAGATGGTATTCTCCCACATTGACAACTGGCTTTTGTCAAACAATCCTTGTGATGTATTGATCCATCCCGTACAACCACATGATCCAATTGTTTCACAATAAAATACATTTCGGGTTCGTTAAATAAAAATTAACATTCACAAGTGTCTGGACCTTCAGTGCAGTTTTCCGTACTCCAGACGCAGTCCGTAATGTGAAATCCATTTTCATTCTTTACCACCTTGACTGGAACAGGATACATTTTCAAGAGTTCTTGAAATTTCAATATACCCGCTAAACGTTCCAATCTTCGTTTATAAGACGACAAATTGGAGGCATTTTCTTGAAGCATGCCTGGGACAATGTTTTTATCCAATTCAGAGATTAAAGTTTTCAAGAAAAAGGCCATAATTATGAGTGCTTTCAAAAGAGCAAATAAAATTGAACTAGCAATACAACTGAGGAATAAGTTTAGAGCTGCAAAATATTCCTTATAAGAACACATTTAAAAAAAAAAATTTTTTTAGTTTACTAAACATTTTATAAGCTCAGTGCATTTCTTTAAGAATCAATTCATTTTGAAATTTTATCCTGGACACCTCTTTGATCATTTATCTTGACAATTTATCGTACCACCATACCAGTCGTTTCGGCTGCATGCTCTTGTCAACAAGATTGCTTAGTGTGTGGTCGGGGAGATGTGCCACCCCATGATTGTGCCATCCACGTTTTATTGGAATCGATGGTGTTTCAAGAACGAATGTTGTACGGCGAGCCCACCGAAGCAAGATTGGAGGAAATTTTACAGAGTGGAAAGGACTATTTACCTCTAGCCATGCATAGGACAGACCAAAATAGCGTACGTTGGCAGACAATGTATCACTATGTCAAAAGTGGTTTTCCACGACACAACGGAAATTCTTCGCAGAGATAAACTTTTTTCCACTGTAAAATAAAATCTGAAGGAAAAATAAAATCTGAACAAAAAATGAAATCTATGTATCATTTTGAATGTCTCCAATTTGTCGTCTTATAAACGAACCCCATTGCCACCCATGCGGGCGTGAGCTACAAATTATCTTCCGTGCAAAATTTTATCGAAAAGGCCGTGGATGGAATTTTTTAGTGTCTTCCACCCCTCGTTGTGACCCCCAACCTTGCTTTCCAACCCACACTATTTTGCTGGACCCTCTCCTCGGTGCATAATGGTTCAACCCCGTTGTCTTTCATAGCCCATCCAAAGCCCCTTTCTGCTTCTCTCTCGAGTCAATCAAAAGCCACTTCCTGCTTCTCTCTAGTATAAAAGGAGGACTCAAAAGCCAGTCGCCCATAGACATGGAGGCCGAGCACGCATTTCAAGTCTACCTGATCCAATACCAGGGAGTGCATCTCTCTGATTACATTACGTTTATGACGCAGTTTCGAATCATTGTCATTGCCTTGCAACCTCCGGAGATTATTGACCTCCACACTGACACTGAACAGCGTATTGTGGAGCTGCTGACCAAAGTGTTCCCTGATCATCATTCTCTGGACATTCTTCGCGTCAGAGCCTTTGCTCGTTCAGAACCAAAGGACGTGTCCAGTGACTACGTGGAGCAGGAGGTTTCCAAAGGAAAAGGATCCTTCATTCAAGCTCTGTGGACTCTGTATGCCAAATCCAGCTTATACCGTTTGGCATATAAGGCTTGGAAACGACATGGTCCGCAAAACTTGACCACGTGGACTCTATTGGCTCAAGCGGTGTTGGATGGATGTTATGCAGAGAAAGGGCCCGATACCGTGTTTCAAGTCCCCGACGTATGCTCCATCTGTCTGAGTCCGATGCACTGGCCAGAAAAGACACACTGTGGCCATGGGTTTCACTTGCAATGTTTGTTGCAATACTTAAACGTGAGTAATACCTATCCCCTCTACAGGGCACCCAACCCATTGAGAACATCCTAGAGACCGTGATGAGCCCCAGAAAAATGAGAGAACTGGAAAGGAGCATAACTCTGGACCAGTTCTCCCATTTTTTTGGGCTGCTCTAGACGCCAAGGTTAGCTTCCAAAGCGTATTGGGAAGCACAAGAGTTGTCTCCCCATCAGGGTCGAAAATTGAAAGAATGAAAAGTAAGAATATTTAAAAAGGACTCGGGCAGAAAAGATGAAAAGTTTCACTAAAAAAAATTTTTTTTTTAAATTTTTTAGTATAGTTTAAAGTTTTACTCTTCACGATTGTCTTAAGAGTTTTTCCACACTCTAGGTTTAACCGCTCATCCATGGTGCCTTGGATCGTCCATCAATGTTGGTACTGTGACGTAGTATAGTTTAAAACTTTTACTCTTCACCATTGTCTTAAGAGTTTTTTTCACACTCAAGGTTTGACCTCTCCTCCATGGTGCCTTGGATCGTCCATCCATGTTGGTACTGTGACGTAGTATAGCTTAAAACTTTACTCTTCACGACTGTCTTAAGAGTTTTTTCCACACTCAAGGTTTAACCACTCATCCATGGTGCCTTGGATCGTCCATCCATGTTGGTACTGTGACGTAGTATAGTTTAAAATTTTACTCTTCACGATTGTCTTAAGAGTTTTTCCACACTCAAGGTTTGACCTCTCCTCCCTGGTGCCTTGGATCGTCCATCAATATTGGTACTGTGACGGACGCAGTTAAAGACGCCACGGCTTCCTTTTGCAATCCTTGTTGAATCGCATCCTGTTTGAAACGTATAAAAGCGAGAGATGCTTTAAACATTTTTCATTCGTCATGGACCCCATTGATGCCTTCCCCGAGCACCTTTTCTACCACGGTGGTGCCCGTGACGCTGCCCGATAAACCCGATGCACTGGAATATGCTGCTCGGTAGGGCCAAGTCCTAGCTGGTATCATCTACCAAGAGCCCACCGCAAAACGGGTGTTTGTTCTGTTTTGAAAAGACCATTGGCATAAAAAAAGACGTAGTTGGACAATTTCAAACGGGCCGTCATGGAGGCAAAACGTACCAATGAATTTAGACCCAACGACGTGATGTGGGAAAAAACATCCAAAGGCCTGTTGAGAAATCCAGATAGACTGCTCAAAAATACCGACAAGAGGGTGGTTTACATTTACAACAACATATTTTTTGCCAAAAAAGACTTTACCTTTGACTTGCGAACGGTGAAATCCGGAGAGATTCACTTGATTCAAACGACGCATGTGCCCATGTTGATCTATGAATTGCCAGCCTCCAGTCTCAAGTGCCGAGCCCAACCCAATGTGATTCGGAGAAGTTTTGAGCCCCATGACCAAATGCTCTACCATCGAACCATCTTGGAGCCCCACACGGCGTATCAGATCCCGACTGGAACAAACTACATTGTGTTGACGGTTCAAAAAACCACCTTTGGTTTGGACATTATCCCCGAATCCCTTCTCCCCCAGCTCATTCAGAAGGGATTCCACGTGGGATATTTCCGGAAAATGAAAAAGTTTAATCAAACTCCTTACAAGCTACCTCCATCTACCCCGATTCATGTACCGGCCGAAAAGCGACCTTTGGAGGAAAACGCTCTACCCAAGAAACGATCCAATGTGCGCATCACTCCCGTCATGAGACGTGTGTCCAGACGATTTGAGCTACCGATGGCCCCTGTGCAGATTCCAGATGTCCTAGAACCTGTGCAGATTCCACTTGTCCCACAATCACCTGTGCAGATTCCAGTGTCACAAGTCCCAGAACCACCTGTGCAGATTCCAGTGTCACAAGTCCTAGAACCACCTGTGCAGATTCCAGTGTCACAAGTCCTAGAGCCACCTGTGCAGATTCCAGATGTTCCAGAACATGTGCAGATTCCAGTGTCCCATGTCTCAGAGCCACCTGTGCAGATTCCAGATGTTCCAGAACATGTGCAGATTCCAGTGTCACAAGTCCCACAGTCACCTGTGCAGATTCCACTTGTGCAGATTCCAGATGTTCCAGAACATGTGCAGATTCCAGTGACACAAGTCCCACAGCCACCTATGCAGATTCCACCTGTGCAGAGTCTCCCAGAACCTATGCAGCTTCCCCCAGAGCTCGACATTTTGGACCCTTTGGAATCGACAGATGCATTCGACCAGCTCATGTCGTTCGTATCTGGACCCAAAGAACTCCAGCTGCTTCACACGGTACCCTCTATTTTTGTTGGAGATCTCTTCTCCTTCCTGGATGAATTTGAAAGGGAGCCTATGGACTTGACAATGCCCAGAGTAAACACTTGTGTCAAAAAATCTATCGGATTTAAACCCATCCAACCCATGGATCTGTCTGTCAATAGTTGACTGTAGCTCATTGTATATATTTTTTATATGTCCAGACTTGTGTCAAAAAATCTATCGGAGCCATCCAACCCATGGATCTGTCAATAGTTGCCTGTAGCTCATTGTATATATTTTTTCTATAAATAATGAATAAGTCTCATTTTTTTGTCAGAATGATTACGGTACAACACTTGTTGGACCACCACTATCGTATTTAGAAATCTGGGTCGAATCGAGTCACGCGTCAGAATATCCTTTGAACCCAACTTTGGCGTTTCAATTTTGTAAAAAAAAATTGGAAAGGGGGTCGAGTTGAGTTGACTCGGTCCCCCTTTTTTCGGGTATACCAAGTTTGGATCGCTCAGCTAATGTGTGCTCATTTAGGCTGAATTATCTTTCTGGGCCAATCGAGTCGATTCGGTGTTTCAAGACAACGTTGGAAGGACCAGCCAATAGAAATTGTTTCACGTGACCTCATTAGAGTATAAAAAGGCTAGCAGTCATACCTTCGGAGTGCTTTTTGAATGGCTAAATGTTTTTGTTAAGACTGTCAGGATTTGGAGTCTTGTTTCCATATCAAATTCTGACAGTCTTTACAGTAAATGTTTTTTTAGCAAAATCTTCAAGACCGAAAATAGGGGGTAGTTCCCCCCTCTTTTTTCGGGTCCATTCATACACCAAGATTGGACCCTCATCACCGAGATGGGAGGCCTTCTCATCTAGATGCATCACTGTGAATAATCCCCAAGATTGGAATGAGGTGGTCCCCCTAGATGCATCAAATTAACTGTGAATCGTCACCTAGATTGGAATGAGGTGGCCCTCTCACCAAATATGTCATTGGACCTGTCCAGCATGTCATTGGACCCGTCGAGCATGTCATTGGACCCCGTGTTAAAACTATTTTTTGAGACCTCTGTTTCATTGGACCTGTCCAGCATTTCATTGGACCTATCTCAATCTTCGGTCTGGGGTGGAATGAAAAATTTTCTCTCGGCCCTGAAAAATCTTTTGGTGTGAAATTTGAAAAATTTTATTCTGTTCATACATGTTAACGTCTCCTGCATACTTTGCTTCAAATGTGAATCGAGACACTAAACACAACTTTTTGGATAAAAATGAGGTGAAAAATGGACAAGAGTCATACAAAAGAACCATTTGAACGTTCCTTTGGAATGGAAATCTTAAATGCAAGTTTTGGATAAAAAGTAGGTGAAAAATGGACAAGAGTCATATATAAAGAGTAGTTTGAAAGGAAAAGGTGGAAACAAAACAACAAAAAGACGGTGTTAAGAGGGTGTTCGATTCAAATGAGATGGTTTTCGTTTCAAATGAGATGGTTTCAAATGAGAGGGTTTCAAAGGAGAGGGTGTTCGTTTCAAATGAGAGGATTTCAAATGAGACAGTTTTCATGATGAATTTCAAGTGAAATGGTTTCAAATGAGACGGTTTTCATGATTAATTTCAAATGAGACTTTTTTCGTTCAAATGAGAGGGTATCAAATGAGACAGTTTTCATGATGAATTTCAAGTGAGATGGTTTCAAATGAGACAGTTTTCATGATGAATTTCAAGTGAGATGATTTTCATGATGAATTTCAAGTGAGATGATTTTCATGATGAATTTCAAGTGAGAGAGTTTCAACAAAGGTCATTTCAAAAAAGGTCGTTTTCCATTTCCAATCATGTTTTGAAAGGGTCACGGTGCTCAGCTATTTTTTCGACCGACTGTATGGAACCTATGGTAAGTACTGTAAAATGAGAAATGTAACTTGATTTACAGTTATTGCCATAAGCTAATGGTATAGTGGTAATAACACCGGGGCCTTGGAAATACCGCCGCATTTTGCAGTTTCCACAATACCGGGGCCCACAATGAGCGACATACTCTAATGGTACATGGAGAGGCGACGCAAATGGAAGCATGCAATGAAAAATCTCATGGGATCAAAAGTCCCCCTTGCAGAAGGTTGTGCAAACTTTTTTGGAGAAAACAATCAAAAGGAGGGATTTAAACGAAACGAGCGTAAAGAGAAGGGTAACAAATAAATGATTCAGCTAGCCGATGGCCTCGTCAACCATGGACGACCCACGGGAGGAGCTAGTGAAGGGAAACGGAAATTTCTGTAGGGTTTCAGGCAAAGGGTGCACGATACCTGGAAGGACTGTAAAAAGGATGCCCAAAAGGTGTACGGTTTTGGGACACTTTGCAACAAAGATTAGGAGAGAGACGCATTGAACGGCAAGGACTGTAAAAACAGGTGAGATGGTTTTGAAACATTGAACGGCAAGGACTGTAAAAACAGGTGAGAGGGTTTTGAAACACACTTGAACGACAAGGACTGTAAAAAGGAGACTGTACACTCTAAAAAGGGTTTACACTTTTGGGACACTTTTATTGCAGTAATTACCATAGGCTAAGGATAAAATTGTGAATATTCCAGGGTACTGAGAAATTTCTGAAATTATTCACTTGAAAGGCAAAATTTAAAAGCTACAGAAAATAAATTGTAAATATTCCAGGGTACCGAGACATTTCTAATCACACGAAAATCAACATTTAAAAGCCACAAAAAAAGTTGAAAGGCAAGAAACATTAAATTTTTTTTTTTTTTTTTATAAAAGTTTGTTTGCTCTCAAATGAGCCATTTCTTTCCTCAACACGTCTCGTTCAACGAAGCAAACTGCCAATTTGTTTTGCCAGTAAAAGTTTCGCACAGTTATGACCTTATTTTTTACTGTTTCAATTTGATTCATCATGCTTTGTTGCTTGGGTGACAAAATGTACATTTCGCCTCGGATACATCGTAAGGAACACTCTTCTCGATCAGCACCGTTTCCCTCTTTCACATACATTTTTTTGTCATTGTATAGGGTCAAATATAGTGGTGTTCCTTCCTTAGTGGACTCAAATCGTCGGTCAAGGGGAATGGCACAGTTTAAAAACTTCCAACCTGTCACTTTGATGGGTACAACCCATTTTAAGTGACGATTCGTGTCAGTTACACGCACGGCTGCTTCTTCCCAATTCACCACATTTTTACTTCTATTTTACCCCAAGAGTAATTTTTCAATACCATCTGGAAATAATGTGCAGAGAAACGCAATACTATGCTCGTGCATGGGACGATTGATGTAAAAATGGGAAGTTTGATTTGACTCCTTCAAATTTTTAAAAATTCTTTCATCACACGAGGCTCTTTGTCGACTTACATACGCAATTGTTCGTACCAGGTGAAATACATTCTCAATTCGTATTCGTTTCTTTGCCTTACCATTTGGAATGTTATATCTAAATTTACGCTGCCAAACAAACTCGAATTGACCCTGTAGCTCACACGCTATAATCATGTGCCGATGCTGTACTTTAGCAATTCCTGCCATCAATCCATCACACAAACACCAAAAAGGTAGGACAACAATTTCGTTTTGAATTTTTTCCATTTCGCGGCAAAATATTTGAAATGCGTCATGTTTCACCATGACGTGAAACCATTTCAAGTCTTTTTTCAGATAGCGTTGAACAATTCCGTAAACATCTTTGCCTAAGCCACTGCTCTCACTAAATTGCACTCCATCATCGCTCCACATGTCGGGTTTTTCAAACACGGATTCGTACAAAATTACATTGTCCATGTTTTTGGATCGACCGAGCATGTCGCGCGGGATTGAAACAAAGGTTTGACAGTCACAAATTTCTTCTTCCAAATCTTCATAATTCTTCACAGTAGACGCATTGTTCTGGGGGTTCACAAAGCTTTTCAAGCATTCCACTACATGCTTCACATTCTCACGCTTCATTCGTTGCCCATGAGGCCAAGATTTTAATCCCATGCAAAAAACACACTCTTGACGATTTTTCAAAGAATATTCTTGCAAAGCATGTTTGTGAAGGTAATGGCCAAAGGTCATCAATTCAAAGCAAATGGGACAACGAACGACAATATGCGAAGATGAATCTATAACCTTGTAAAGCGTCTTGATAGACATGTCCTGCTTCACTTGGAACTCAGAGAATAAATAACTGAACAGCAGTATACTTGATATATAAAGTTACTGCCATAGGTTAATGGTATAGTGATAATAACACCGGGACCTTTGCCTGTATTTTATTAAATTATTTTTTATTTTTATATTTATATTTTCATCATGACACTCACCTTTTGTACATAAATTTATGACGTCATATCCCCGAAACCTCAACATTTCCTTATTAAGAAGTAACTGCGATAACGGGCATGGTGTCGTGGGCATGGGTTGAGCAGGTAAATAGGCATGTAAAGAGTCAAATTGTGTGTAGTTTTCAGGTAAATACTAGAGATTTGAAACAAAAGGGAATTATGTGGAAGGATGGAAAAGGTTTGACAAAAATCATGAAAAGGATCGAGTGGGATCAAGGAAAATGTGGAAGAAGCATTGGACAAGGAAAGAATGGAAGGGAAGCCATCAGACGGTAGAGAGTATTGAACGGGGATGAACGTCGCACGGTTCAGCAGCACGAGGGCTTTGGGCGACGGACCACGTAATGTGGAACCATTCAACGGAGGGGTTTCAATCGAGTCCCGTCTTTTCCCAAGGAGGGTATGTATCGCTCAAAGGACGTCGTTCAAATGGAAAGGGGAAAACTCAAAGGGGTCAAGCAGGATACAGGGGCAACTCACAGGGACAAACGGGAAACGAACAAACTTTAAATGGGGGAGGCCAAGCATGCAAGGGAATCTCCAAATATCAAATGGGAAAAGGAGATCCAAACAGGCCAAGCATGCATTTCAACCCACTGTATCAATGGCACAGGCCCCCTAGCTACAGGGGCCCCGGACATGTGTAAGCAAAAAAATCGTAAAATGTTATTAATAGTCATATTAAGAGTTCCTTTCCACGTTTACAAAATAGTATGTCAAACGATAAAAATTTTCCGTGCGAATTCTGAATCTCGTGTCCTACTATAAAAAAGTTTAAAAGCTGGTAAAGTTACTCAAAATAATGAGAAAACAAGTATGTGGTCAGAAAGCAGGAAAAACTTCTCATTCAAAGCGGTTCGACAAAAATGATCGTTTGAAGTAAAATACAGATAACACTTGGGATGGGAAAAATACATTCAGAATGTTATTTGCTTGTAAATGAAAACACTCCCTTCGTCTGCTGATTTATTGATTGTAATAAACGTCACACTAAGAAGTTACACAAAGGCTTGGCAGTTGGAAGTTTTTCAGAAGTGGTCCAGTGAAAAAAAAATATGAGATTTTATCTATCCAAGTTATCACAAAAGCTGTTTTTTCTGCTACAGAAAAACACACACAATGCAGTGTCCACTTTTGCCAGTCTTCTTAATTTTAAAGTCCGCCCGTGACTTGCTTCAATTGTAAAAATTCTTCACTTGTTCGTACCGCGAAGATAAAGAAACAATACAACCTGGTTTTTGTCTGTTAAATTATCCTATATACCGGATCTCCATCCAACGCTTCCATACTGAAGCTTCTTCTCTTTATTCTGCTGTGAGGGATGCCGTTTGTTTTCGATGTTCCTCTGCTCCTCAGGAATTCCGTCGCTTTCCTTCACTCGGCTCCATAGATAGTATGGGCAAGGTCTCCTTGTAGTGGCTTGATTCGACCGGACTGGTCTCTCTGCTTGTTTGTTGCGTCCTCTCGTTGTTGCTCTGGTCTGGCGGGTCTTGTTATCACGTCCACTGCCTTCCGTCCGGGATTCGACTGTGGTTGACTAATTCAGTCTGCAATCAGGCAACCTTGATGGACCTGCAATGGACTCTACTCCTTATGAGGAGGTATTAGGTCTTTTAAATTTATAAGTTCTGGATGAGATCGAGGGTGGAATCGACCTCTTGACTCCCTGCCTTTGCTCAGGAGCGAGTCTTTTCCGGTCCTTGTGTTCAGACCCTTGCAGTGATCTTTTCCTGCACATCTTGGACCGTTTTAAAACTTGGTCCTTCGACTCATAATGACTCATTGTGCGTTTGTTTCTGGGGATCTCCCGTGCGGTGTTACCCTGCCGTGATCTACACCCCTCACTTTCCTTACTAGAGGTTTTCCTGTGCTCTTTAAACTGCCCTTGATTCGATCTATTCGACCCATGACTAACTCCTTGCTCGTCATACAGAGTTTCTACCTTACTATCCGAATTAATCGTGTCTGTCTGTCAAGGGGATGGTACACTCGAACCTGATCAATATTAACTGTCATTCTTTTTCCGCTTTTCCAAATGATCAAATTATTACCTTTCACTTCCAAAACTCTATAGGACCTTCAAACTTAGGCATAAATTTTCCAACCTGTTTTCTACCCGCAGCACTTAAGAAATGTGTTTGAATTAAAACTAAATCGTTCACTTTGATGTGAACATCCCTCCTTCTGCGATTGTAATATTTTCCCCAAGACTTATGCTTTTTTTGCATATTTCGTCTTGCCTCATCGAATAATCTTTCGATGTTCCTACCAACATATTTCGTATCATCTGTAACATTTATGAACTTGCTAAACGGGGTTATGATTTTCCTTCCCAAGAATAACTCAGCCGGAGTTTTATTTGTTGTTTCATTAACCGCAGTGCGCAGATCAAAAGCGAACTCATGAAGAAATTGGTCCCAGTTTTCATGGTTTTCTTCCACAAAAGAGGCTATCATTTGAACTAAATTTCTATTTACTCTCTCAGTGAGATTAGCCTGTGGTCTGTACGTTACCGTTTTCATATGTTTGATGTCCAACCTGTGACTGAGATGTGCAAATACGTCAGAAATAAATTGCGGGCCGTTATCACTTATCAAAGAAATCGGAGCTCCGTATCGTGCTATATAGTTAGCAAAAAGGGCATTAGCTATTGCCTGGGCTGAAGCTTTACGAAGAGGAATCAGCTCACACCACTTAGTGAAGTGGTCAGATATAACTAATATGAATTTATATCTCTCGGGTCGGGATGCAGGGTAGGGGCCTAATAAGTCTAGCGTTACAATTTCATTTGGATATTTTGAAACTATAGGCATTAAACGACCAGCTGGTAGTGCGTTTTTATAATTAAATTTTTGACACCGGTCACAGGTTGAAACATATTCAAATATATATTTTCTCATAAATGGAAAATAGCACGTGTCACGAAGTTTAAGATATGCCTTCCTCTTTCCGAGATGCCCTGCCAGTGGCAGATCATGAAACGCTTTCGTTATATCTTTTCTAAGAGAACCAGGAATATAAACTCTTAGTTCTCCCAGAGTAGAAAAATACTTAGCATAAAAAAGGAGACCATTTATTAACTTGAAGTCCTGAGACCAACCCTCGCATACCGTCGCATTAACAGAACCGTCATCAGGGTTTTCTAAATATCGGTAAATATGTCATAATTCAGGATCTTCCCTTTGTTCCCTAATGAATTGTTCGCGTGAATTTATTGCGAGGGCTCTAAGAGCTGCGCACGAAATTTGTGACCCCTCGATACTGTCCACTGGATTTCTCGATAAAAGATCTGCAACCACGTTTTGAACACCAGGCCTGTGCTCCCATTCTATGTTAAATTCGGACAATTTCAATGCCCATCGGATCATCCGACTTGACAAATTCTTACCATTCGTTAACTTTGTTAACGCGGCGTGATCTGTGATCACTTTCACAGGCAGGGGTCCAAAAGAAGTTTTAAACTTATTTAGAGCCCATATTACTGCCAAACATTCTCTTTCGGTAACCGTATAATTAGGTTCTGCTTTATTAAGGGTTCGAAACACGAAAGCAATAGGTTTTTGATTTTGTTGAAGCACAGCACCAATTCCGACCCCACTAGCATCAGTGAATAAATTGAACTGTTCAGAAAAATTCGGTAATTGTAAAATTGGTGCCTCCGTTAGTATACGTTTAATCTTATCAAAAGAATCTTGTGCATCTTTAGACCAGTTAAACTTCGCCCCCTTTTTCTTTAATTGGTACAATGGTTCGCATATATCTGCGTATCGCGGGATAAATTTTTGGTACCAACCCGTCATCCCTAAAAATTTTGACACTTCCCTATTATTTTTGGGAGGTCTCATGTCCGTAATTGCCCTAATTTTATTACTGTCAGTTTCGATTCCGTCTTTGCTAATAATCAGGCCTAAATATTTTAGTTTGTCACGGGCGAAGTGACATTTCTCCTTATTTAAAGTTAGCCCTGCGTCTCGTAATAAAGTAAAAACCTGATTTAAATGATCGAGATGGTCTTTAAAGAATGGCGATGTGATGATAACATCGTCCATATAGACCAACACGAAACGCCCAATAACAGGTTTTAAAATTATATAGATGGCCTTTTGGAAATTTGGCGCCGCCCCAGAAAGGCCAAAAGGCATGCGGAGGAACGCAAAAGTGCCATTGCGAGTGATAAACGCGGTTTTCTCTATATCTTTTGGACTAATCATCAATTGAAAATAGCCACTTCTTAGATCAAGAGTGGACATAACGCCGGTGTAAGGAATATTGGTAAGTCATCAATCACCGGTAATGGAGAGAGAGAGATATCGAGGATATTTGGTGTAATTCCATTTAATTTGCGATAATCGATCGCGAAACGATACGCCTCGGGAGAATCTGGAGGAAGGTCATTTTTCTTTCGTGTTAGAACGACTGGAGATGCGTAAGGCGAATTAATAGGACAAATTGTACCATCACGTATTATCTTATCGATGTGATAATCAATAATGCCTTGCTTGACCCGGTCGTACTTGTATGGTCTCGACACTACCGGTCCCTTGTCTCCAATATCTATCTCATGATATAGAACATGCGTTAACCCCGGCTGATCGGAAAATAACCCCTTAAAATTATTAAATAAAGCTTTTAATTGTCTCTGTTGCCCGTCACCTAGTTTTGTGTCTGTGAGATCAATATCGACCGGCTTGTCCATTTTCGGCAATTGTTTGATCTGATTTTCGGGAATGATCAAGGATTTCTGATCAAAATCCGATGTCAATCGTGACGCCTTCATAAAATCAATTCCCAAGATGCATTGATATTGCATGTTGTCTAGAATATGGAATTCCCAGGGTTTCTAAAATTCCCTGATCCGAATCTGCAATTCGACCCGACCTAAGTGACTACACGGGGCTCCTTGTGCTGCCATGACTCTGTCCATCGTCTTTTGACGAGGTCGGTATGAAAAATATTTGCGGTAGACCTCCTCCGAAATAAAAGATTTCTCCGCTCCCGTGTCCCACAGTGCTGTAATAAAGGTTTCGTTTAATAGTATAGGGACATACGGTAATTCGACTGGGGTTATTTTTATAGAGGATACTCTGATAGGCCATTGATCCGAAACCGGAGGATTTTCCGTACCCCGCGATCGATTACCTCCCTATTCACATCGATCGCTTAAAAGTTTAAATGTCTATTTCGTTCATTTTGACCTCGAAATATACTATTTCTCGACCCACTTTGTCGACCGCCCTGATTGTGGAATCGCTGATCCGATTGTCCACCTTGGCGTCGACCCTCGAATCTCCGATTATTTGCGAAACCTTGGTTTTCGAACCGATTAAACTTTTTTGTGGTCGGCTGTTATTGGCGTATCTCTCATTATTTCTGTTTTCCCTCCAATTTTCTTGTCTATGCCGGTTATTAAAACGATTGTTTTCATTAGGGTTTGAACTTCTAAATCCCTCACTCGAACCTCTGATCTGTCTATTCATAAAACGTTCTTCGTATTTATCAACGATTTGCAGGAGATTGGCAGTATTTTGAGGATGTCTAACTTCGACATAATCCAAAATTTGAGGTTCTAATCGAATAACGACGTGATCAATTAATATTTCCTCCGACATTTCTAGTTTAAGGACCTTATGAATTTTCAATAATTCATAAATAAAGTCCGAAGGCTGCTGATCACGCCTTTGCGACGAGGAATAAAATCGCGTTTCTAGTTCTGACCTGTTTCTGACCACGGGAAATTGTTCCGACAATGCCTTTTTTAAGTGCGCGTAGTCGGTTGCCTTATCTTCAATTACCTTATAACCAAGAACTTCGAACCAGTCTAGTCTCCGTCCTTTGAGATGACCTTTCAAGTAAGAACACGCTAGTTGTACAGGTATCTTATAATACGCGAGATTATTATCAATATTCTCCAAAAAATGATTTATGTTCTCAACCCCCGAAAAATATTGTTCCGGAATGATTCTAAAACCGGATCCGACTCTATTCTCGGGATTTATTCGTTGGGCGCCATTGTGAAGATCCCCTTGGATCTCACTTTGAGAACGAGAATGATTTTGAGTCAAAGAAGAACCAGTAGCCATTTTAATGAATAACTTTCTTTATTTGGTTATCTTTCCCAAATAGAATCAAAGACTTTTAATAACAAATAATTTAAAATAGATATATGAGGTTTAAAAGGGACTTACCTTTATATTAACTTAAATATTTAATGATCCAATTAATTAACAATTAGAATATGGACCACGCAGAGATTACCGCAATAAGAGATCCCAGAATTATATTCAATAATATTCCTATTGAACATTTAACTTTAATCTCACTCTTAATATAAAGCTTTAATGAGACTTTAAATATAAATCAATATTTATCACACTGAATCTCAGCTCTTCCTGCCTAATTTATCCACCTAGAAATCTTCAATAATAAATCTCTAACTTCACTATTATAACTTCCTGCTTCAATCTCTCTCTCCTACTGCCTCTTACTTTACTATTCCGTTTGACTTAAATACTTTATCTAATCTGCATAACAAGGAATACCTGTCCTCTTTTTGGAGCTGATTGGAAATAGGTAGGGAATTAAATTTCCCTAAAAAAGACGTCTCAGAAGGTTAGTGATAAAGATCCGTATAAATTTGTCACAAAGTTCTCTTTTATTTCTCTAACAACCAAAAGGCCGGATGTGCATTCAGTCAGCCAGGGATCTGCTTCCCATTCCGAGAAAGATCTGGCCCATAAGCGCCAGAAATCTTCTGTCATCCTCCAAGTCTATAGTTAATTATTTTTTAACGAGTATTTTCATAAGTTCTCAACGCTGGTAGCATGGGGGAAGGGGGAGGAGGCATTAAAGAAGAATTTTGACATATGGGACAAAAGTAATGAAAAGCACGATCAAGATTTATGACACGCTTAAGGACGGATGAAGAGAATGCAGCAGAATGACCCTCAGAAAAAAAGACCCCTTTTCGAAGAAAACTGAGGAAATTCTGCGTCAATTTGACTTCCGAACTAATTTCTTTTAGAAAAGACAAACATCGGAACAACAAAAACAGTTAAACAACAAAAAAGGTAACTATATTTTCACTCTCAAAATTCTCTTTTCGATTTTTAAGATTTAATATCCATGCATTTTAATCATTGCGTAAGATAAAGTGAAGAAAATCTTTTGTTGCATTTGGGCTATAACTATTTTATTCATTTATTCATATAAATATAAATAACTGTCATTAGTTTCTTAGAATACTTTCATGTTGATAAACATAGTTAAGTGTATGTTTTCGTAGCTTGAATGTACCGTAATCTTCTTAAAACATTTTCAATTGGCATTGATATTCAAAGGGAAGAATATATATATTATTTGCCTCTCGTATAAAATAATTTCTTTAGTCACTTATGAAAAACGGTAGTAGTTCATTTAAAATATAAAACACTAATGAGCCTTTGAGTACATTCATTAATTACTTTCCATACTTAAAGGGATCCTAACAATAGCTCGAAATTGAAACAAAAAGTAGATATATTTATTTTGATGATTTTGTTTGTAATCATAACGTGTGTATTACGATAATTTTGTTTAGTAATAAATGAACCAATCTATAATTTCTAAATATTTAATTTAAATTGCTTCAAACTGTTAAAAGAATTTTCAAAGAAATAAAGTATGTTAAGTTTACTTAAAGATACACACATTTTTTGTCCTTTTTATTGAGGTAACATGTGAAATAAACACATAATTTTTCTAATATACTGCAAGACTGCTAAGAGAATCATTATTTGTAAGATTGAATTTGAAAAGCACAAATTATTTTTTCTTTTTGTATTTATTGCTATTTTAAGAGGGATTTGCACGATAACTTCTTGATTAAGATCTTTTACCCAGAGAATTTGAAAGAATATTTAATGCAAACTAATAATTAATTATGTGTGTAATTAATTCTAAAAATGCATAAAAATCGTATAATTTCCTTAAAATATTGTATAGCATTATGTATGTTTCTAATAAAGTTAATCAAAATTCATCTTTAACAATCTATAGCAATACTTAGAATTTTTAAAAAAGGCAACAATAAGAATGTCAGAACTATATTGCAGAAATTTCTTATAAAAAGCATTTAATGAAAGGTTTATTTTTACAGAACAATAATAAATGTTGAAAAATATAGGAAATATTTTTTTGGTTGCTCCTAGTAGTATAAAACTATTTAATTAAAGTGATAGCAAAACGCATTACAGAAACAAAAATGTGATAAACACAATTTATAAAGTAGATAAGTGATTTCAAACAAAACAGAAATGTGAAAAATTATTCAATAAGTAGTAAGATTGCACAATCTTGAGTATTTTTAATGTAATTAAGATACCAATTTATAGTTAAAAAAATTTAGATTTATTTAGTGATATTGTGGTCTTTGTCAAAAAGTTTTGAGTTATCTTAGAAATTTCAAACTATTCTAAAAATGTTTTATTGTTCTGTTTGGTCTCAAAATATTAAGATATTTAAAAAACAAACAAGTAAAATAATAATATTAATGTTTAATTAACTAATATTTAGAAACTTTAAAAGGAAACTACAAATTCAGATTATTGTTATTGTGTTCCTAGTTTTTTTTTTAAAAAAAAAACCCTGAGAATTTTTGAAAGCTTACTTTTCGTGGAGATATTTTAATAATTTTGAATAAGTTATCTAGAGTCTAAGCCACGTTTTGTTCTAGAAATGAAACTAATATGTTTAAACAAACAATTAATTAAACAAAATATGTTTGTATTAAATCAGAAATTTCGTAATTCAGTCAGAAAATTTGAAAAAAGATGAAATGTAATTTTTTGAGAGTTTGGAAAAAAAATTAAAAAGCATAAGATTATTATTTTAACTTTCTAAATATTTCATGGAAAAAATTTACAGTTTGCAATAACAAATAGAAAACTTTAAAAAGATTGAAAATTTAGATTCCATTAAAAAAGAACTTACTTATTTTTTAATCCAAAATTTATATCTTTATTTTCAAGCATTCACAGAAATTCGTTCCACACTGCTACAGAGAAATAAATTATATGACTCGGAAATCATACCTCGGGAAGACCCGAGGATTTGTACAAGCATAGAAGTTGCAAAAGAAATGATCTCGACTTTTCCTAATGTAGAAATACTTTTAAAAATATTTTTAACTATACCGATATAAAATGCATCTTGTCCACTTCCCGCGCAGGGTATATCATACCCACCGTCTACCTTTTTTCAATGCTCCTTCTAAACCTTTTTTGGAAAATTGATAATTTCTCATGCAGCTGACTTTAAGGTCATATCCTTTGAGGATCCTTAGCTTGTAGGCGAATTCTAAATACATATTTTTGGATACCGCCTCTTCGGGTATGTCATACCTTGCGCGTGGATTCTAATCCGTTTTGTATGAGCACGTTTTAAATCTTCCTTATACTCATGGCCGGATCTACATATGGGCTAAATGGGCTGCAGCCCAGGGCTCCCGGGTTCTAGGGGGACCCGTTCCCCTTTGAAGATAACAAACAGAAAAAGATGCTTACAATCAAAATAATAAAATAATAAACCAGTCAAAAAATACAAATCAAAACTAAAATACCCGAAATACCATATCAAATTTATTTTTATTTTCGAGAGCAACAGCAATTTACTTTTGTTCTTCCACCCTACCATCGAATACGCGGAAATTAATAATTAATAGACAGAGGCTCTATCACAGAGGGGCGCCGACGAGCCTCAAGCATTTATACAAACGTAGTCGCACTATTTCTGTAACCATTTATTTTTATGCAATAATAATTCTCATTTACAATAATATACTGATTTGGTGATGTGTCCTGTGCATAATACCTGCAATTAAAACATACTTAGGTACCTGTTTATTCAAGAAGTATATATAAGTTCTCTAATATGCATTTCTAAATTATTTAAGCAGGAAGATATTGAAGTTATGATTAAGTGTTTTCTGTATTTTCAATTTTTCAAAGAATGAAAACATTAGGATTTCCCATAAATATGTATGTTGTCTTAAAATTTGTGATGAGTAACTTAATCACTTCTATAGGATGGAAAAAATAACAATCATTTTTTGTGGATTATGGAGATTTCCCGCGAATGTTATGGATAGTGATATTGATTTTCGTAATAAATCGGGGTTTTTTTAATTATAGGTAGTAACAACAAATAATGGATGACAACAGAAAAACAATATTTATTTAAAGTGGGGCAAATAATTCTAAATTTTTTAAGTACCCCTTTAAAGTGATGGGCCAATAAATAATAATAATCAACGTTTTAGGTTTCAGTGAGCATTGACAAGGATTTTTTATTTATTTTTAATTAACTAGGTACTTTTTTTCAATTATCTCAGAAATATACTATATTGTTTTGTAAAAAATTCTTAGATTGTTTTAAGTTTATTAAGCATAGTCGGTTGTATTATCGTAATTTTATGACCAAAATTTTTTAATTTATTTTCAGAAAAATCAAGTACTTAGCAATATAAATGTCTGGCAGAAAACATAAAAGTGTAGCGGAAAACGAAAATTACTGTTAAATCGAGAAAAAGAAAAAATTAAATGTGTCAAAATTTTAACTTTTCTTACAATGGAACAAAGTAACAAGAATATATATAAGAAATGCAGATACATTAACAAGCGAAAGGGAAAGGAATTTATCCAAAGAAAACAGAGAAACACAATAATCAAATATTAATGACGAAAATATGCAAGATCTCGATGACCAGTAGCCTTCTGAAAAACATATTGTTCAGCCAGAGACATCAGTAATGCCCCGACCGAAAAGTGTTTAAAAAAATGTTGGGTTTGAGTTTGATAAATACGTTGACGTGGGTTCGTGGCCAAAATCTATTATATCCTTTCACATGAAATGAGTTATTTTCAAATCCAAACAAGATTCTTATTTCAAGATCCAAACAATATATATTCTGTTTCGGTAAGAGAATACAAAGAACAAAAGAGATCCTTTTTGAATAATCATTTAATTAAAAATAGCTAAATGCTGGAAAGATCTTGGCTATGTTATTCAACTAGTAATTGTAGCGTTTGTTTAAGTTTTATTATTAACGAAAAATAAATAGGATACAACCTGCACACTTGGTGACAAGAGCTAGAGTGAAAAATACATGAGAAAAACCACAAATACAAATGTGAGATACGGGCGCCATCTATTAGCATAAGAACAAAATCCTGTTAGCATTAGATATTAAGTCATATTCTTTAACCCTTTCCCTTGTTAACCGTATTTTGTCAAAACAGTCCCATTTGATTACACGTCAATAGTCTGGACTTCATCAAGGGTTTTGTCAGAATGTCAGAGACTTGTTTCTCAGTTGACACTTGTTTCACATTTAATTTTCCCTCTAAGACTTTCTCGCGCACAAAGAAGTGTTTTATTTCTATGTGCTTTGTCCTTCGATGATATTCAGGGTTGTGTGACAACTTTACTGCTGCCCTGTTGTCCACTTGAAGTGTGGGAATTTCCCTTAAGTTCACTATGCCCTGAATCAGTCTGCAAAGCCAAATTACTTCTTTGGCTGCCTCTGATGCTGCTATAACTTCAGCTTCAGTTGTTGAAGTGGCAACAATTGCTTGCCTTTGGCTGCGCCATGAGATAGCTCCTCCAGCATATATCATAACATATCCCGAGGTTGATCGACTTGTTTTGGTACATCCACCAAAAAATCTGAATCACTATAACAATGAAGCACACCTTTTAACTCTGTAGCATGATATGTTATTCCATATCCAACTGTGCCAGCTATATAGCGGAATACTCTCTTCACCTTGACTATATCTTCTGCAGATGTGTTTTCAAGTGATCTCGAAAGAAATCCTACACTATATGCAAGGTCTGGCCTGGTTCCCACCATCAGATACATAAGGGCACCAACAGCTTGCCTATATGGAAAATCAGAGTTTTTGGTTTCAGACTTTTGCAATCTGCAATCCTTTAACATGGGCGTTGCTACAGGTTTGCATTCCTCAAATCCAAAACATTTAAGTATTTTTCTGGCATATCCTTTTTGATTGATAGTTATTGAGTTGTCTTTATGATGCTCAATTTCAAGACCTAGAAAACAGGAAACTTTTCCTACTGATATATTGAATTTTGTTTTCAGCTCCTTGATGAACATTTCAGAATCTTGTTGGTCAGTTGCAGCAATTAATCCATCATCAACATACAACACTATCAATAATTTTCTACCTTTTCTTTCCCGAATGTATAGGCATAGATCAGCTTCACTTGCTTTAAAGCCAAGATCTGTTAAAAATTGACCAAAACACTTGTTCCAACAGCGTGGTGATTGTTTTAAACCATACAGGCTGCGCTTGAGTTTACATACTCTTCCTGAGCCATCTTTGAAACCTTCTGGTTGTTTCATAAATATGGTTTCCTCCAGATCTCCATAAAGGAATGCTGTTGATACATCAAATTGAGTCAAGTGCATCCTTTCTTCAGCTGCAATGCTTAAAACTGTCCGTATTGTTCCCAATTTGGCTACTGGGCTGTAAGTTTCATTGTAATCAATGCCCTGGCGTTGACTAAAGCCTCTTGCAACAAGTCTTGCTTTATATTTATTGATGCTGCCATCTGGATTTGTTTTGAGTCTATAAACCCACTTACAGGGTATTGCTTTAGCTCCAACTGGTAGGTCTTCCAAGTATGATTTTCACTTAATGAATTCATTTCACTCTCCATGGCTTTCTTCCAGTTTGTGCTGTCCTTGGAGTTTATTGCTTCTTCATATGTTTCAGGATTATAGTCATCTAAATATGACTCTGCTTCCATAATATGATCCTCAAACCGTTTTGGTTTCTGCAGAAGTGAGCGGTTCCTCAGCTGTCTATCTGATGTAGGTTCAGCATCTTCTTCCCTATCAGTCTCAGAATCACTTAAGTCTTCTTGGCTTAGTGTCTTTTCTATAGGATTGTCCTCAATTTTTATCAGCTGCTCTTCATACTTTCCCTGATTTGTATCTCCTCTTATCCTGTCTTCTAATTTTAATTCTGTACGGTCATCACACTTCCCTGCTTTTTCTTGAAAGATTACATCTCTAGATAAAGTTACTCTGTGTTCTTTCTTTAGCCAGATTCTGTATCGTTCATCTCCATCATATCCCACAAGGTACCCTTGGATGGCCTTCTTGTCCATTTTCCTTCTCTTCTGAGCTGAAACATGAGCATAGCATGGAGATCCTATTATGCGCAGGTGTTTTAACCGGGGTTTCTTTTTGAGCCAAAGCTCATATGGACTTGTATTTTCTATTGACGACTTTCCTGTTCTGTTTAGTATATATATGGCAGAGTTAACTAATTCAGCCCAGATAGCTGCAGGGAAACTGACCTCAGGATTTGAATATTTGAGTGTTCTGGCCATTTCAATGGTGGCTCGCATTTCTCATTCACTGGCTCCATTTTGTTCTGGGGTGTAAGGTGCTGTGAGCCTTTGAGTAATTCCATTTGAATGCAAAATTTCATGAACATCTTTGTTATCAAATTCTCCACCATTATTGCAGAGGAATTCTTTCACAGAATATCTCAGTGTCCTTGTATGTGCAAGCATGTGCTCTAACACCTTTTTTACTTCTGACTTCTCTTTTATTAGGTAACCATAGCGAAACTTTGTAAAGCTGTCTTTGAAAAAAACCAAGTACTTTTTCTTCTGAAATGTCTCATAAAATGGTCCACAAACATCTGCAGAAATCAGTTCACCAGGCTCAGAGGCTTTCTCCCTGGTGCCAAATGATAGTCTGTGTGCTTTGCCGTAAATACATGGCTCACATAATTCCTTATCTAGCTTGATGTGGATGCCTAATTCCTTTTCAAGCATGTTTCGGATGTGACGTTTATCTTGGTGGCCCCATCTTTCATGATACAACTGTAGCAAAGAGCTGTCTACTATAACAGTATGAGCTTCTATCATTTCTGTAAACTCGTGAGTTCTTTTCCGACCGTGTTCGAATTGTGACAAGAAAATAATTGCAGACAGGATTTGGTCCCACTGTTTATTCCATACCTTCTATGGGACATTTCTTAAAATCAAGAATATATTCAGATGTTACAGGATTACCATACATCGTCCAGCCGTGTCTACTTTTCACGACCCCGGCTTTTTTCGCCAACCTCACTTCTCTCCCGTTCCGACCTTTTTCTCTCCGTCGTTGCCAGATCCTTTTCTTTTATCGTCTCTCGTTCGACCTGTTGCCAGGTGCAGGCAGCGGTTCCTTACACGCCCCACCTAAGAGTAAAATTTGCCCCTTGTGGCTGATTTTACCACATCAGACACCAGGAACAGAAAATTCACAAACCGTGACACAGAAAATCCACAAACAGAACACACCATAATTTCAACAGTCAAAAGTCTTGATGATTGTTCTAGTGAAAGTTCCTTAATACAAACACATGAAATAATATTAATAGTTCACCCAATTGAAATAAGTGACTATGTTCCCAGAAAGATCTAAACTGTAATGGGACTGCAAACAGATACATGGAAAACACATTATACAAAAAAAACAACACTAAATATATACATTACAGTTTTTATCTTAATCTAGACAATGTTTATTTCATTAACTCATGAATGAATGTTCAATGAGTTCACTAAATCTATATTAAGTATACAGTAAACTTTCCTACGGCTCTAATTTGCCTTTGGCCAGTATGATTTCCGACCCAACCCATCCTAATACAAAGTTAATTCGCTTTACACGATTTTTCCAAATTTGCATCAGAAGGTCTATATCGACTATTCGAGATATAACAAACTGCTCTAACATTCTTAAAACCTGAGCCGTTAAATTACATCCATAAGAAGTGTATTCAATCTTAAACCTCACTTTTTAGTCATGCAAATTCCAAACGACATAAAGCATGCGGCATAATTTTTCGTGAGAGAACGACAGAAATACCACTTCCACAAATCCAGTACCGTGACCAACGATGCTGCGCTATTCTTTTCTACAAAACCTTCCCTTTTCGACAAAAGATAAATCTCGGTTCTCGAAAATATGTTTAACCAAGCTTCACAGGTTACCTTCACACTGAGACTAGTCAACGGCACAGCCTCGCCCCACCTAGTGTGCTGATCAACCAGACGTAAAATATATTTATGTCCCTTTAAGCTTGGCGGATCAATTGGACCTATCAGATCCATATTCCCCACCTCAAATGGCAATTCAGGCCTTGCCACAGGTGTACTAGATGATCGGTCTTTAATCCTAACCGATCGAGTGAGCTGACACTCTTTACATGATTCACAAAATTTCTTCACATTGGAACTTAGACCCTCCCAAAAGAAAGAATACTCGATTCGTTCAAGCGTCTTCTTGGGACCCATGTGACTACTGAACACGGAAGTATGCGCTAGTCTCAACACCTCCGTTCTTCTGCATTTCGGAATTACCAGTTGCCCAATACTCTCCCCGAGTATTTTATCTCTATGAAATAGATATCCATCTACTTCATAGTAGTTTCCTTTGCCTTCCTTAGCCTGCTTCCAAACCAATGCTAACTCGGCACAACACTCCTGTTCGGAACGAAAACTATCAGCCACCATGCTTCCTTTATCCATCTCAGCGGTCACCTCCTCATCCTTAGTACCCAATGTTCCCACTTCATTCCGACATGAAGTAATATTCCTTTGAGAATCCTCAATGTGCTCCTGTGCTTTCTCTGGCAGAATACCCAATGAAACCTCGGTTTCATATACATTTCCTGAGTCAACCCTCAGGTCCTGAGAGCTTCGAGCCAGTGAATTCTCTTCACTCTGGGCTCCTCCCAACATATCCAAAACCTCTGGTGGAAGCAACACGTCTTCTACCAAAACTTCTGCCAAAGCACATAACACTTGCTGGTGCACCACATTAACCTGGCCACCGGTAACAAGACCAATTGGAACATATACTAAAGGACATTTAACCGATGGACCGAAAATACCTTTCAAATAAATCGTGGAAGCTCCTTCAACCGAGATTCCAGGAACTAAGTCTTTCTTGATAACAGTAATTTCCGTACCAGAATCAATAAAGCATGGACTAACTTCCCATCTACACTGATAGATGTTTTCACTAATTTACTTAATTTGTCTTCAATAGCCTGTCTAGGAATGACTTTACCTAGCACATCAACTCTAGCAGCTACCGTCCCATCTACCAATTCCGTCCCTTCTGTTGACACCTTATTCTCATTAAGTCTTTTATTATCTACCTCTTTGTTTTTCGGACAATCCCGCTTAAAATGTTTATCTGATCCGCAGGTGAAACAAGCGAATTTTTAATTTCAGTTACTTGACCCTTATCAAAGTTTTTCCTAGAAGAAAAATTATCTAACTTTTTCTCCCCAAATGGCTGTTTACCCCAACTACCATTAAAACTTCTCTTTTCACTATCATTCCATTTAGCTCTCTTAGGTTCATCGTAGGATTTCCCTTTGGAAGCGTAAAATATATCACATTGTTTGCCCAAGTCCCTGGGTTTGTACCATTCTTCCCCTTGGAGCACACCAATATGGGTCGCCGTCTCAGAATCCAACATTTCAAACATTTTATCTGCTACGATCAGTTGATTAACTGACTCAAAATCATTCGCACCTCTTAACTTACAGTAGTATAACCACATCGATGTTAAACGGGACGCGAACTGAGAGAAAGTTTCGTCAGAGTTACGTTTGGCCTTTCTAAAATTTTCTAAACATATTTTTTGGTGAGGGTTCATACTCCTTGAGCACAACCTGTTTTAAAGATTCGTAATCTTTTAATTCTTCTTCGCCTAGGTTAACTAATAAGTTTGACACTTTGTCTCCTAACATGCATAACAAAACCTTCGGTTTTAACTCGTCGCTAACCATTTCACTAGCGAAAGCCTTTTCAAGACTAGAAAAGAAATAGTCCCACCCGTCTGATTTATTGGGTACCTTTACAGTTAAGAGCCTAACCATTTTAACTATTTCATCTTAAGATTTTACACGTGAGGTTTGACCATTATTTTGAGTAGCACTCTGATTAGCGTTCCTAGATAATTCTATTTCCAAGCGTAATTTTTCAATTGATAATTGTTCTTGTTGTTCTAGTTTTTGCTGCTGTTCTGTCTCTAACCTTTCGGCTGTAATAACTTCCAATAACTCTTTTGCCTCTTCCTCCTTGTAATATTTACTAGAGATTATTAAATTCCTTAAAACAATTTTAGACATAGATGGATCAGGTGACTCATCTAAGTCCCGCGCTAATTGAATTAAGTCAATTTTCTTACTTCTACTGAGAAATGCCATTTTTAATCAAGCTAAACCTAATGCCAAATTACCTTCTGACAAATTTAACTACAAACACTTAAATGACCTAGTACTATATATTTAACAAGCAAGAAAAATTCTACTCGTTTTTTCTAAGAGTACTCAAATTCCAGAAACACAATACGAAATATGTTTACAATAAAACTTATATGCGACACAGTTATTTGTTATTAATCAGAACGCAGAACCTTTTTCAAAAAAAAACACAATTAACAACATACTTTAGCTACATTACCATAGAATTATTTCTCAAATCATAAATCTACTCTTAGTTTCTTTTTTTTTAATTAAAAGAAGAGTCCTATGCAGGAAACAAAAAACCAATATACATATACATCCTAAATTACGAGCAAAGGAAATAACCTCAGATTGCATTAAACTATCAACTAACTGACAAATTGCAAAACTTTTGCTTAAAATGAAAAACAATCATTTAATATTAAAAAAAAACATGCCACATTCTGAGTCATAAATAACCTACAAAATCTCTTATTTACAACATTTTAACAGGAAATCCGTCTACTTGAAATACATATACACATTTTTTTTAATGGATATTTTTTTCACCCACTCAAACATACATTTTTCGCAACCATTATTTCAAGATAAATTAATCTAACTCTTTTTTTAAAAAAATTCTGCAAACTGAATTGTTATGCAAAACACTTTCTATACCCAGATTTTAATTTTTGAGACAACTTCAAAACAGTAAAGAATGATGATAAAAAAAAGAAATTATAGTTTAACACTAGAACTCTAAATACCATATTTTACAACATTTAAAATGATACCCTATCATTTCCAGGTAAAATAAGTACACAATTTTCTTATTTCATCTACACAATAATCCAACAACATAGAATATTGCAATAAACCAATGAAATTTTCTTTTTTTCAGATATATCTGCTTTTTCTATTTTATTTTTTTTAAAAAACAAATTAAATATGACTACATCCCATTACTTTTTAAATATTCACACAATATTTTAACTTAGGGGAACAATAGCCACCTACCTCGACATGAAAGCTGTTTCAGTACTTGAACACTTTTCAGATCACGGCTCCATTCATCAGAAAATGAAGAAAAATACGACATCTGTTCGTTCATATCCCAACTCGGCAGGTGATGGTAAAACTCCATATGAAGAAGGTCTTGTTTTTTTTCACTTGAAACTGCTGCAAGGCAATTCCCGGGATGCACGTGGTCATCAACTTGAAGATACACTGCAGGGTTCTATTTTCTTGTTAAAAATTTCCTTTCAAACCGAATGTCCACTAGAACCTTGTTCACAATTATGTAGTACGAACACCGATCAATTTGGAATATATTATTCATTTAACTTCTGCTCCATTGCACCCCACTTCTGACACCAGTGTAAACTCGTGAGTTCTTTTCCGACCGTGTTCGAATTGTGACAAGAAAATAATTGCAGACAGGATTTGGTCCCACTGTTTATTCCATACCTTCTATGGGACATTTCTTAAAATCAAGAATATATTCAGATGTTACAGGATTACCATACATCGTCCAGCCGTGTCTACTTTTCACGACCCCGGCTTTTTTCGCCAACCTCACTTCTCTCCCGTTCCGACCTTTTTCTCTCCGTCGTTGCCAGATCCTTTTCTTTTATCGTCTCTCGTTCGACCTGTTGCCAGGTGCAGGCAGCGGTTCCTTACAATTTCTTTGGGCAAAATTGGTTCAAAATTTGCTTTGAATAAGGAACCATTTACATTTCGAGAGCCATAGAGCACCACATCATCATTGACTTTTAACCAGCACTCAGTAGGAGTCGACACAAATTCACTGTTTGGGTTTCTGTCTTGAGCGGCAAGTACAGAGAATAAATTTCTATTAATCTTTGGAACATACCAAACATCTTTTAGAACGACTTCCTGGCAATTTCCATTAATGGTTGATTTTACTTTTATTGTGCCTTTTCCAAGGGCAGCTAATGTTTCATTTCCTGCAGCTTTAATGCCACACAAGGACTATCAAATTTTATGAAGTCAACAAAATATGTGTAGCAGTTCGTAACATGCCTAGTAGCTCCATTGTCAATCCAATATGATGTCAGGCTAGTCTCTGATATGTACAGACTTCCTCAGATATAGACATCAATGCTATGTTCGCTGATACTGTATTTGATTGTGTATCACTCAATTTATTCTTTGATGGTGTTCCATCTGAAATCCACTTTCTACAGTCTTTTACCCAATGTCCTTTTCGTTTACAGTAATTGCAGCTATCTTCTTTTCTTGACTTGGACTTATATTTGCCTTCTTGTTTGTGCCTTTCTGATTTTGTAGCTATTAAGGCTTCTTGAGCTTTTTTGCTACTGTCTTCAACTTTAGTAAAATTTCTTTCAAACATACACATCTGCACTGTCAATTCTTCAAATGACTTCTTGTCATCTTTAGCCAACAACATCCAACTGGATTTAAAGGTTTCAAACTGACAAGGCAAAATATGTAAAACTTTACAGACTAGCATCAAATCTGGCAATTTACTTTCCTCTCTAGCCTCAAGTCCGTTATTCAATTCATTCCAAAAACTTCTTATCTTTGCAATGTGTGGGGAGATATCCTCTCCTGGAACCCAGCTGAATGCAAAAAACTCTGTGCAAATTTTAAACAACTGATCTTTTGAAGTTGCTTCAAACTGCTTCCTCAATGATTCCCAAGCTTCAAAGGCTGTCTCCTTGTCCATAATCTTTTGATACACAGCATCAGTGACAGTACTTGCGATCATTGATTTCGCATAACTATTTGCTTTTCTGTACAAATCGCAGCGTTCTTTATACTGTTTTCTTACAGATTCTTGAGCATCAGCATCTATGGATTCTGGCTTTTTCAGCTTGCCATCTATGACCTCAATCGCTCCTTCGTGGTAGTCAAGTAGGTCGCGGATCTTCCGTTTCCACATCGGCCAATCTATTTCTCCGGTCAAAGGCTTAATATAACGGCTAAATCCATACTTATTTCTAGAAAATTTAGACTTGCAAGTTTCTTAAATAATCCGTATCAGTATCTCTAGGCTAAACAACAACCCTCTTCTGTTTCTTCCTCGATCGCTCCAAAATGGCGGCACGATCACGCCACCTTCCCGCCAAACTACCGATCGGCGAAACTTTGCCACGACTTGTTGCCTCCAAGAAATATATCTGCCTTTTCTATCATAAAAGATTCATAGCTTTGATACTTCAAGCATGGTTTAAGCTTGTGCTGGTACCCATAACCTGTTTAAGTTTTATTATTAACGAAAAATAAATAGGATACAACCTGCACACTTGGTGACAAGAGCTAGAGTGAAAAATACATGAGAAAAACCACAAATACAAATGAGAGATACAAGCGCCATCTATTAGCATAAGAACAAAATCCTGTTAGCATTAGATATTAAGCCATAATCTTTAACAAGATAGACAGTTACAGGAGCAACTAAGAAAAGATACAGAATATTACCATAATATCCTCAAACGGGTTATTTCGGTAGCAAAGTATTTGGCTATAAGAGGTTTATCAGTTAGAGGGGTACCGAGGAAGTTTTTGGTTCTCCTCATAGTGGTAATGTTATGGGTACCCTAGAATTGCTAGCAGAGTTCAACCCATTTATTCGTGAACATATTGAACAGCGAGAATTACAACCAAAATCGCTAATATCGTACTGATCAAAAACAATATTGTTACGTCATCAGCGCACTGTAGCGCCATCTGTAAAAATTTTGTAAAGGTAGACATTGTCTAGCTGTACCCCAACAAAAGCGGGTGCACGAATAAAGTAGGCTTAGCGTTGCGAAAAAGAGTGATTTTTTATTCTTTAACCAGCTTTACAGTCCACACAAATATTGACGAATCATTGGTCCTACGAACTCCAACGTAGCTACTGAAGAGAAATTGAATCGTTTAAAAGATTCAATCAAAGGAACTTTAACTAGGTTAGAGGCTTTTACCTCGGATAAGACAGTGTCAAAGGATACTAGTGTCACTGAAATCGAAATTAAACTAAAAAAAATTGAGCAATTACAGATAAATCTAGATAAAATAGCTGAGGATTATTGTGAAATAGAAATTTTCGAAAGCTTGGAAATCATTCAGCTGGACATTGAAGATATAAATCAACTGATCGAGACAACAGAGGTAGGTCTCAAACTTTTAATGTATTCTTTGAAAAATTCTGAAAATGTAAACATTAATTTAAATGACAATGGTAAAAATAGTATCCGCTTACCTCAAATTCCATTGCCAGAATTTTCTGGTGTAATAGCAGAATTTTCTAATTTCAAAAATCAATTTATTAATTTAATGAGTAATAATGAGCAATTGAATGATTCGCAAAAACTATACTATTTTCGAGCATCTCTAAAAGGAGAAGCAAAGCTATTGGAGTCGCCTAGCGATAGTTTCGATTCTCTCTTTTCAGCATTAGAAGATCGTTACGAAAACAAACGGCAGTTGATAGATTCTCATGTCCTTGAGATAATTAATTATGAAAAAATTTATAGCGAATCAGCCAAACAACTGCGCGCTTTAATGGATTGTATCAATAGAAACATTAGAGCACTTAAAGTTTTGAAATATGAGCAGAATGATCTATCAGATATAATTTTAATAAATATAATTCTTCAAAAAATTGACAAAGAATCTAGAAAACAATTCGAACTTTCGTTGAAAACAGCAGAAGTTCCAACATTTGATTCTATTATGAAATTTTTAGAAAAGAGAAGTGCCGTGTTAGAAAACATTACTCCTAGTACATCCTAGTACTAAAATGATCCATAAAAATACTGCAATGTCAACTAAAGCCAAATCGCTGGTAGTTAATAGTAAAAAAATAACTGTTAAACCTTGTATTCTATGTCGAAATTCTCATCCTCTTTATAAATGTATTGCATTTCAAAATATGTCTGTGGAGAGCAGAAAGAAATTTGTTAGCAATAACAAACTTTGTATAAATTGCCTCAGACTTCATTATGGTGTCTGCATGTCTAAATACAAATGCACAGTTAGTGGTTGCAAAGGATTACATAATTCTTTGCTTCACGATTCTGCTGAACTTTGCTCTGCAGTTAAAAATCACACTGTAGGGCAGGGGTGGCGAACCTTTTTGGATCAACGTGCCATTTTTTCTTTAAGAAATGTTTAAGAGACGTGCCGTCAAATAATTTTGACTTGTGATTATTGGGAAAATAATATATACAGCAAAAAATACTAACTGCTCGAAGCTCTTTATTTACAACGAAAAAATACATTTTTCACTGTATGGTAGTTAATGTTTTACTTATACGTGTAATTCAAATTATTGTACCATTAGTGTGAATTACGCTGTGGTAGATTGGATGACAAATAACTTGTATTAGGATTGTAAGATGTTACTTTCACTAGAATGCAAGCTGAGTTGGAGGCATCTTCCAAACGGTTTCTAAGTGAGATTTTAATGTTATTCATCTCTAAAAATAATGACTCGCAGGTATAGGTAGATGAAAATGGGGTTTCTTCAAACAGCTAAATGTATCTGGAATCAAATTTTTTGTTTCCAAATTTTCATTGCTAGCATTTTTATTATTTTGCTTTATCTATTTTAATCAATTCCAACTTTTTCCTTTTTTTCTATAAATTTTTAAATCCATATTGAACTAGACTGGAAATCAATGAATTGCATTTCAAAATTTTCAATTTACAACCAATAGAATTGGGACAAATTCAGTTTATTAAATGAAGTCACATCAAGGTACAAAAAAGTTTGAGCGTTTACGATAACTCTATAAACTGAGAAAATCTCGCTGAAAACTGCGACTGATCACTCACGTTTTTCGTAATACTTCATATTGAACTTTGTTATTTTGAATTAAAATGTAAACCATTTTGATCGGTGGCGTGCCCAAAATATTGTGTCGCGTGCCATTAATGGCACGCGTGTCAATGGTTCGCTATCCCTGCTGTAAGGGAAAGGGGGATAGAGACCATTTCAAATACTACTCGGTTTGAAGGTCAGCCAGAAATTGCGGTTTTGACTTATGGAAATAAATGTGTTTTATTAAATATACTCATGATTTTCGTTAAAAGTGCTGATGGATATAAAATTAAGTTAAGAGGATTATTAGATAATGCGTCTACGATATGCGTTATGAGAGAAGACATAGCGAGAAAGTTGTGATTTAAATTTAGTTCTGCAAACCAATCTATAACAGGCATTAACGGAATTACGCAAGCCTCGAAATATTCAGCAAATATTGAAGTTTCAAATCGGGATTATACTTTTGCATGCAATGTACAATTTTCACTTTTACCTAAAATTACCGATGCGATTCCTGTATCGAAATTAAATATATCGAATTTAAATATTCCAACTTCAATTGAGCTGGCTGATTCTAATTTCCAGAGATATTGATAGGAAGTGAACTATTTTTTGAAATTTTAAATCCAGAACAACATTATTTGCAGGAGGGAAATGTAATTTTACAAAATACAAAATTTGGCTATTTAGTCACAGGTACCCTTCCTCAGTCACAAAAACAAGCCAATTGTTGTTTAATAAGTGAACCAAGCTTAGATATAACAGTAAAGAAATTCTTTGAACTGGAATCACTTCTAGATGATTCTAAGGAAATAACAAAAAGTGAAGAGGAAATTTATTGTGAGGAACATTTTGTTAGTACCTATAAAAGAGATAAAACGGGAAGATTTATAGTTCGGTTACCCATAAAGGAAAATGCAGAAACATTATTAGGATATTCCAAAGAGAATGCGATCAAACGACTAAATGGTATTTGGGAAAAATTAAACAAAAACAATACAATGGGAACTTTGTATAAATAATTTTTGAATGAATATGAACTTTTAGGCCATATGGAGGAGATTAAAAATGAAACATTAGATAAGATTAACTATTACATTCCTCATCATTCCGTATACAAACCAGAGAAGACATCCATTCCATTGAGAGTTGTCTTCGATGCAAGTGCAAAAACAACAAGTGGTTTTTCTCTAAACTCCATTTTACTAAACGGAGGAATTATTCAACAAGATCTCTTTTCCATAGTCAGTAGATTTAGAAAACACGAGTACGCGTTTAGTGCAGATATTAAAAAATGTACAGGCAGATACTTGTTGATCCTAATCAATGGGATTTACAACGAATTATTTGGAAGACTAGTGCAGATGCTCCAGTCAAGACTTACAAACTAGCTACCGTAACCTATGGGACAGTTTCTGCACCATTTTTAGCTACCAGGACCTTAAAGGTCTTAGCAGATGAAGAAAAGGCGAAATTTCCTGACGCAGCAGATGTGATTTGTAATGATAGTTATATGGATGATATTCTTTCTGGAGAGTCTACATTAGAGGGTGCTAAAAAACTCCAAACCAGATTATCTCAACTATTACAGAGAGATGGTTTTGAGCTACACAAATGGGTGTCAAATATCCCAGAACTGTTGAAAGATTTATCTGCATCTTCCTATGTGTTTGATAAGGAATTTCAGGATGCTCCAGTGAAAACATTAGATATGCTATGGGATCCAAAGGTGGATTGTCTCACATACAAAGAAAAGATTAGTGACAAAGTCAACTTCTCGAAAATAGACGGGCTTTCAGAAATTGCAGGGCTCTATGACCCTTTGGGCCTGATAGGACCCATTGTTACGAAGGCTAAGATATTCATCCAAGAACTTTGGAAAATAAAATTAGATTGGAGTGAACAGCTACCACCAGATGCAATGGAAGAGTGGATGAACTTCTACCAAAAATTATCGAAAGTAAATAGCTTCAAAATCCCAAGGTGCATTCTACTTCCTGCAACAATACGGATTGAAATACATGGCTTTTCCGATGCATCAGAACGTTCCTATGCTGCTGTTGTCTACATAAAATGTTTCAACGAGAATCTGGACAATCTCAAACTAGATTATTATTCAGCAAGTCCAGAGTGGCTCCTTTGAAAACACTCACCATACCGAGGTTAGAACTGTCTGCAGCTTTACTACTATCGAGATTAGTCAAAAAGGTTGTGCCAATTCTACAATTACCTATTCATAAAATTTGGATGTGGACGGACTCAACGATTGCTTTAGCGTGGATAAAGACTGAACCTCATAAATTCAAAGCATATGTCAGCAACAGGGTGGCGGAGATTCAAGCACTTTCAAAGGACTATCATTGGAAACATGTGAGCTCCAAGAACAATCCTGCCAACTTAATTTCTAGAGGCTGTAATGTAGATGAACTTTTAAAGAACGAAATGTGGTTCTCGGGTCCAGATTTACAAACTGATGAATACGAGGACAATCAGCTTTTTCCTGATTCTTCCTACAGAGATTAACTAAAATGTGCTGTGACTCTTTCAATGACTGAGTGTTCTTCAAATTGTTATGATAAACTTTTTAATGTTATAAATAATTTCATAAAATTAATTAGAATTTTTAATTTTATTTTTAGGTTCATTAATAACATCAAAGCTAAGGAGTCTTGTAATAAGGAGAAGTATCTAACTGCAAATTAGATAAAGAGGAATACGGAATTTTTAGCTAAAATAGCACAATTAAGTGAGTTTAAAGCAGAAATCGATGCCTTGAAAAAAGGTAAAGGTGTTTCAAAAACAAGTAAGTTAAGGGCTTTAGATCCTTTCTTAGATGAGAATTCTTTACTCGGTGGAAGGCTTAGTAATGCTGATTTACCATTTGAAGCAAAACATCAAATAATTATACCTAGTAAACATAAATTTACTAAATTACTTTTTGAGCATATGCATAAGACGTTTTTTCATATTGGTGCTCAGGGTTTAGTACATCAAATTAGAATGCAGTTTTGGCCCATTAATGGCAAGGGTATTGCACGAAAAACAGTTCATGATTGCATTGCATGCTTTAGACAGAAGCCTACTGGGGTAGATCAATTAATGGGAAATCTACCATCAGAGAGAGTAACTCCAAGTGCGCCATTTTTAAACTCTGGGGTGGATTTTTGCGGACCTTTTCAAATAAAATTTAAAAATCAGAGAAAGGGGATATTTTAAAAAGTTTATGTTGCGATTTTTGTATGCTTGGCTACAAAGGCTATCCATTTAGAGGCAGTGACTGATTTAACAACTGAGGCATTTATTGCAGCTTTGAAGAGGCTATGTGCCCGTAGAGGCCGCATTTCTACATTAATGTCTGATAACGCAACTAATTTTAAAGGTGCAGCTGCAGAATTAAATCGTTTCATAAAATTAATTTGTAACAAAAACGAGACATTAGCAAATTATTTTGCTTCAGAAGCTATCCAGTGGAAATTTATCCCACCTCGTTCTAATTTCGGGGGTTTGTGGGAGGCAGGGGTAAAATCATTCAAACACCATCTCTATAGAACTTTAGTTAATAGTAAAATAACTTTCGAAGAATTCGAGACAATAATAATTCAAATTGAAGGTATACTTAATTCACGTCCATTAGTCCCATTGTCAGATAATATCAATGAAAATGAAGTTTTAACTCCTGGACACTTTATAATTGGTCTACCTATCAGTGCAATACCTGAGCCCGCAATTTTAGATATTTCAGATAATAGACTATCTAGGTGGCAGTATGCAACAAATTGTGTACAAACTATTTGGAAACGCTGGAAAAATGATTATCTTAATCATTTACAGCAGAGAAACAAGTGGCAGTTCGAGAAAAATAATGTTGCCGTAGGGTGTTTAGTGCTTTTAAAGGAAAATGATTTGCCTCCCTGCAAATGGGCAATGGCAAGAATCTTGGAGGTTATTTATGGAACTGATGGTAAGGTCAGAGTCGTTAAACTAAAAACTGCCACGGGGGTTCTCACGTTCTATCTCAAAAATATGTATCTTACCAATAGAAAATAATAATATAAATTAAATTGTAATATGAAGTATATTATATTCTTAGAATATTGTATTTTTTTTTCCTTATTTTAGAATGTTGTGTTTATTTGTATTTAATTCATTTAGGCATTTGTAAACTGTGTATAGCAAGTTGCATTTTTTAAATATATTTTTTGAAATATTGTATATTTCAACGCCGGGCGGAATGTTACGTCATCAGCGCACTGTAGCGCCATCTGTAAAAAATTTGCAAAGGTAGACATTGTCTAGCTGTACCCCAACAAAAGCGGGTGCACGAATAAAGTAGGCTTAGCGTTGCGAAAAAGACTGATTTTTTATTCTTTAACCGGTTTTACAGTCCCCACAAATATTGACGAATCAAATATATGAGCAAATAATTGAGATCGTGGGCAAGAAAATCATTAAAACAATTACAACTCAAATAAATAACGATGACACAAAGTACTATTCAATTGTGATGGATTCAATACCAGATTTGTCCCCCATGACCAACTTGCTATTGTACTACGATATTGTTTTCGGGAGAAAATGTATGAAAGATGAGTCTCATTAATTAAGATTAGTAGTCATACTTGCTTATGCTTATTTAATGCTCTACAAGAATTTTTAGAAACAAATGGACAGCTATTGGATAATTGTAGATGACAGCGATTTGGCAACGCTACTAATACATCCGGTCGATATAATGGTGTGTAAACTCTTCTAAAAGAAAATAATAAATTCACACATACTCTTTATCTCTAATTATGCTCCGTGTGCTGCACATTCTCTTAATTTGGTTGCTGCAGAATCAGTTAAGGTTGCAACTGAAATCGTGAACTTCTTTGGTTTAGTGTAATAAGTATATGTTTTCTTTTCTGCTTTAACGCACATAGATGGGAATTTCTAAATCGTGAAATTAAACTGAAATTCATCTTTAAAAGTTTAACTGAAATTCATCTTTAAAAGTTTAACTGAAATTCACCTTTAAAAGTTTAAGTCAGACCAGATGGTCTTGTCACTACGATGCTGTTGAAGCCTTAAAAGATAATTATGGTAATATCATGAATATTCTTCAGACATTTAGTGACAAAGAAAATAAGAAAATTGATTTTCGAAGAGAGGCAGTAAATTTATTTATTAAATTAACAAAACTCGAGACTGCCATTTTAATTATATTCTGGGAATAAATTTTAGAAAGATTTAATTCAATTAACAAAAAATTAAAGACTCCTGGTTTGGACATCTGTGGAGGGAATAAGTTAATTATGTCATTAAAAACGTTTATAAGCAATGTACGACACGAATCAGATCAAAAACTAAAGGAGAATCAAGACGCAGCCAAAAAATTAAGCCCTAGAGTAGGAAAAGAATATAGCGATTTGTACAAGAGACGAGTTATTTCAAAATTTTCAGATAAATCCACAGAAAAAGCTGTGTACGGGACAGAAAAATTTAAAAGAGACACGCTTATTTTTGGGTTAGATAAGCTAATCCCCGATTTAAATATAGAAGTCAAGTGTATGTGGAATATAATAAGAAATTAAAATTTTTGGTGGATCTGCGCGATCAAACTAAGAAGAACGTCGACCTGGAGAGTGTACGTGCTATTGATTAATATTCAGATGGCGTAGACCAAAATTTTGTAAATGAAGGTGTTGAATTCAAAGCTTATCTAAAACAAACTGAGCTAGAGTCCTATATTTGTAGTGATATGGCCAATTTAACTTTTTAAAAGAAACTTTTTGACGTTTTTCCAAATTTGTATACCATTTTAAAGATTTTTCTAACGCTTAATATTAGTAGTTGTGAAGCAGAGCGTGCGTTCTCTAAAACTAAAATGTCCTGTATAGAAAAAAAATATAGGACAACAATGGCAAACACTAGGCTTAATTATTTACCACATCTTTCTATTAATACTGATTTCACTAAAGACTTAAAATGTGATGAGCAAATAAAAGAATTTGCAGCACAAAAGTGTAGAAAATGTTTTTTGTAAATTATGTAATTGTTTATAACGTATTTAGATTGTATGAAATAAAAAAAAATCAGTTTCATATACCTGTATTTTAAATTTTCTCGCCCAGACTTTTTTTGTAGGAAAAGGCAAACATTTTGCTTATACTATTGCTTATACTATAGCGTATTATTGGTTATGATGAAGAAATGTGATATTTGAGTAATTTAATAGATACAGTATTTAACAGATATAGTACAACAGTATTTTCGGATGAAGAAATTCTGTTCGTGATTATGATGAGGAAGAATCAAATGATGAAGAGTATAACAGTAAGTATGATTTCTCCACTGAAATCGATCCAGATTTAGAAGAGTGAGGCATAGTTAGAAATACATGTTTTATATGTATAGACACATAAACATTTGCGAAGAACGTGACTTTAAAGGAGACAACTGGTACACATCCACTTTCAGATGAATTTTTGAAAAGAAAAAAAGCCTATTGCTAGAACAATAAGAGTAAATAAAAAAGAAATTCCAAATTAAGATATAGACGATATACTGCTCTTCAATGAAATAACTTCATTCAAAGATATTTTTCATGGTAAAAAACAGCCAATTGAGATATTAGAAATTATAGTGAAAAATGATCTTATTCCCAATTTCGCTCTAGCATTAAGAATTTTTTTAACCTAACCTGTTTCTGTAGCTTCCGATGAAAGAAGTTTCAGTAAATTAAAAATCATTAAAAATTTCTTGAGAAATAATATGACACAAGAAAGGCTTTCAGATTTGGCCATAGTCTCAAATGAATCCGAAATTTCAGAAAAAAACTGATTTAACCGAAACTATTAACAAATTTGCTTCTCAGAAAGCCAAAAAAGTTAACACGCACACCCTTTTTTATGAAGAAACCTGAAATGCGTGTTTTGAAGTCCTTTATTCGAATATTATTCCAAGCTTTAGTAAAAATAGTGTACTTTCAGAATTACAATCCTTCAAGTTCATAGGGAATGTTATTTTTTTCACAAAAACCGTATCAATATATGTAAAAGTCTGATCTTTTTTGTATTTTTAAATCTCTCCTCTTTATACCCGGCGTGTAACGCGCACCGGTAAATTTCGATCGTATTTTTTGAGTTATACACCGGATTTTACAGTATAGTTTATTACCACGTTGCCTAGCTGATTTTGTCAAATTATTTCTCTAATTTTTTTTGTGTTTTTATAAAAATATTAATTTTTGTTTTTAAAATATCAATACAAATTTTTGTATATAATAAAAGTTATTTATTCTGTGTTGACATTGATTTTGAAAACATATATGTGGCCATCTTTCAATATAGATAACTAGCTGCAAGTACCCGGCTTTGCCCGGGTTTAAAATAAGGTTTTCTGTAGAAGCTTACAAAACTATTTATTTGCATGCAATAAAAGGGTGCATTTATCTTAAAGCAATGTGATAGACAACATTTTTGGCAGTTCCATTTGGAGTGTATACAAAAAGATTTTCCTCTCTGCCCACTCTAGAGCAGGCCACATACAACTGCCCATGAGAAAAGCATGGTATCTGCAAGTCTATACTCTCCCCCTTTTTCTGAAAGGCATGAATGTAGCAAAAAATGACAATGCATTCCTATGAATGAAGGAATGAAATGGAATGTAGCAAGTAATGTGATATTTGTTGCAGTATTTGCTTGCAGTAAAGTAAATATAACAAAGAAGTATTGTACATTACTTACCGCTTTTGTTTAGTAAAGTTTTCTCTAAAATGAACCCATGGCTCAGAACATGCACATGGAGCACTCTTTTTGGCTGGAGGAGGCCAGAGTGAGTTTGGGATGGAACGAAACCTGTTTAAGAACCTTTCCCATGTAATTTTGTGAATATGTACCAAATTTCACGTTATTTGGTTGTCTGAATTTTGAGTTATAAGGAAACAGACAAATAGACAGACAAAACAATGCATCTTATATGTAGATATAGATTTGTTTGAATTCTTGTGTATTATTACTTTTGTAAGCTTCATGGCATATTTTATGGTGTACCAGTCTTTTAAAGCTGACTGAGCCACAGCAACATTTAGCTAGGTATAGCTAGTTATAACATAAAATTAAATCTTAAAAAGATATCAAAATTAAAAGAAGGCTCAATATTTTGAGTAAATCAGTATAAACATTTTCGTACAAACACAATATATATACTGTAAAATATTTATTTTGCTATTTGCCTTAAAGGCAGACATCATCCAAAATTTTAAAAATTGTCAAAAACAGAAAAAAAAACATATTTAAGGAAAATACCACTGATTAATTTTGCCAAAGACATCGCAATGTGTAAAAAAATATTTGCAGTACATAATCGCCAAAAAAAATGTAAGTAAAATATAAAAAAATAAAAATTATATATTGAATTAATTAAGGATTAGTGGAGGGAAAGATAAAACAGGCTAAGATAATATTAATTTCATATTGGTAGGCTACTCATTTTTGGCATGATTTTGAAATCACGCCAAATTGGTGTTGTGGCCAGTCTAATGTTATAGTAATGTACAGAATTAAAGGTACCTATGTATTATCGCAACCTATTGGTGACATAAGACAAAATGAAGCACATAATTGCCAATTCAACGCATACAAAGTTAGGATTGCCAAAGTGGTGAGTTGTCTTGAACGTTGGCGGCTGTGCAATAATACTGTTAGTTCTGTTAATGAACAGCACCCTCTAGCTGCTTGTAAAATAAAAAAACATCAGTGTGTGTTTACCAATAACTCCGAGAGGTAGTATACGGAGTAGAGAAATTAAAAGTGATCACAGTCCACTACTAGTGTTGTGTTGAGTCAAAACATGGTCAGTACGAGCCAAAGGAAAGCGATCTTATGGATACGTGTATTTGTGAAACCGTTGGATTATCAAAATTCACAATGAAAAAAAGTGATGGCCAAAGTGTGAATAGAGACCTATTGCGAAACTGAAACTCTAGCGAGCGGCGTGAAACAGCGATCTGAGGAGGTTGATTGATTGATTGAATATTAACGTCGCACTGTTCAGCTACACGAGGGCTTTTGACGACGGACCACGTAATTTTGAACCATGGTCAAGTGACGTGGACGACACCTGAGCTGGCACCCCCCTCTCCTAATTACCACACCACACCAAGATCTGAGGAGGTAGGTGCAATTAATTGATCCTTCTATTAGTGTGGCCTTAATTCATAAATATGTCTTTAAATAAATTAAGGAAAGACGAGTTAAAAATCGTTGCGGAAGAGTTAAATTTAACTGTACCAGAAGGAGCAAAAATCGCTGACTTAAAAAGTTTAATTATAAATAGTGACGTTTACAAAAAGGATAAAGAGTTCGTTCAATCTGCAATCGATTATGCTTTGGCGGAAATTAAAAATAAGAGATTGGATAGTGAAACTAAATTAGAATTTGAACGAATTAAATTAGCGCAATTGCAAAAACAATTAGAGCTTGCAAATATCCAGAAGAATTTACTTCAAAATTCCGATATTCGAAATCCGAGTGTTTTTGAAACTGCCCCCAATATTAATGTTGAGACTTTGTTAAAGTCCGTGAAAACTTTAACAATACCCTTACCTTCAAGTGTGGAGTCATATAATTTATTTTTCCAGTCGCTTGAAAAAGCATTCAAAATAAAAGAGGTTCCCGAACAATTTAAAGGCGAAATTCTTTTAAATATTCTAGGTGAAAGAGTTAATAATTTATTAGTTCATGTTTCCGAAGAATTAAATAATTATAGTAAGCTTAAAGATGTAGTATTAAAAGAATTTTCTCCCACACCGCAAGAATGCTATAATAGATTTCAAAAAGCGCAAAAAATAAGTTCAGAGAGTTATGTACAATTTGCATCACGATTATGCGCGACATTTGAGTATTATTGTCAGCTGCGCAATGTGAATGATTTTAAATCATTGTGTGAGTTAATTGTATCGGATAAAATAATGAACACACTCGATAGAGAATTAATGGCTCACGTGAGCATAAAACAGGGAGAGAAATATTTTAAACCACATGAGTTAGGGCGTGAGTGCGATATATATTTGTCATCGAAAGGCAAAATTAAGAATGAGATATTTTCTAAGCCCTTTTGTGGAAATGCCAAGCGTTTTAGTTATAATAAACAAAACAAATTTAATGCTAAAATACCGCGAGAGAGATGCATCGAATGTATTTTTATCCGAGTTAAAATATGATAAATGTGTATTGTATAAAAATAATGAAGTTCATGCTTTACAATTTTGTCCACAATTTAAAATGTTTTCTGTAAACGAAAGAGTAGATTTTGTTAAAAATAATTGACTTTGTTTTAAATGTTTTTCACCTCAATGCAGCGTTAGAAGATACCGAGCAAAAAATTGTTCCTGCTTGAAACCGCATAATAAATTATTACATTATCCCAGAGAAATGAAAAATAATTCTTTTTTTCCCCTGGAGACGACGACAGAGGTTAACCAGGATGAACCACAATTCGCCTTGAGTGTAAATGCTGAATCTTTCGTTCCGAAAGTAGACAAAACACAAATCGTGGCAACGGCATGTTTTAAAAACAAATGCCTTTTGAGTACTGCTTTAATTCTTGTGAAAAATAAATATTCAGAATGGCAGACATTTAGGGCCTTGTTAGACTTGGGAAGTGAAACATGTCTAATTTCAAATGAGTGCGCGAATAAATTACGACTTATGACCGAAAGAATAAATACATTAATCTCGTGTTTAAATGATGCCTCTATGGTTGTCAATGGGTGTGTTAAAGTGGCGATTTCTAATTAAAATAAATCTTTCGAAAGGGAGTTGGATATGCTCGTAGTTAAAAAAATCACTGATTTTATTCCGCAGAAAGCGTTAGAGATAAATTCTGATTTTTTCTAATTTTGTGGAATTAGCGGATTCTAATTTTAATGTTCCCGGCAAAATTGATTTATTATTAGGTGCAAATATATTTTATGAGTTATTGAAACCGGAAAGAATTAAAATAAAAGATTCGCAATTACTGTTAGTCAACAGCGTATTTGGTTATATAGTAACGGATAATTTAGATTCAATAAATGAAACTAAGGTTCACTGCGGTTTGATTCGTGATGAGGACTTGAATAAAACTTTAGAAAAATTTTGCAAAGTAGAGGAGGTAGCGGAACCAATAGTTAAAAATAAAGAAAGGCTAATTTGTGAGGAACATTACGCGAATACTCATTTTAGAACTAAAGAAGGTAAATATGTAGTATCTATGCCCTTAAAAAAGGAACCCTCGTGTTTGGGTAATTCGAAAGACATAGCCCTCAAACGACTTGGATCGCAGTGGAATCGCTTAGCTAGAGATGAAAATTACTTAAATTTATATCGTGAATTTTTAAGAGATTTTGAAAGACTGGGTCACATGAAGGAAGTGACTAACGAAACTGAACCCGAGATCACATATTACGCTACCCATCATGGAATTTATCGTCCAGAAAAGTCCACAACAAAACTTAGAGTTGTCTTTAACTGCTCTTCGTTAACTGATAATGGAATATCTTTAAATGACATTCAATATAATGGAGGAGTGATACAAGAGGACTTATATGCGCAAATGCTCAGGTTCAGAACTTACACGTATGCATTTACAGCAGACATCATTAAAATGATGAATCGAACTATATTAATTAACCCTAACCAGCGTAATCTGCAGAGAATCGTTTGGTGTGAAAGTGAACATGAATCACCCAAAATTTATGAGTTTTCGACTGTTACCTATGGCACTGTAAGTGCTCCTTACTTAGCACAGAAAACTTTAACCCAATTGTCGATGTGGATGAAGAGGCTAACTTCCCTATAGCAGCTTCCGTTTTACGGAACAACTTATATATGGACAATGTCCTTTGTGGTGCTGCAACGTTAGAGAGGAGGCAATTATTCTCAGACAACAATTAAAAGGAATTTTGAATAGTGCTGGAATGGAGTTGCATAAACTTTGCGCCAATCACGAGAAATTGTCACCAGATCCCGAACAGAATTACAATTTTGCAACTTTAACAGAGACGAAAACGTTAGGAGTGTCGTGGAGAAGCTGAACCTAGATTGCTTTTTGATTAAAGTGAAAGTCTGTTTGGACAGTTCTTATACTAAAAGAGACGTCTTGTCTACTATTGCCAAGATCTTTGATCCTGTTGGACTGATGGCACCAGTAATTTCCAAAGCAAAGATTTTTCTCCAGCGTTTGTGGAGAAGCAAATTGGAATGGAATGACCTTCTGCCAGATGAAGAATATCGAGAATGGCAACAATTCCTAGTATCCTTAGAGAATATCAACAATATAGAGATACCAAGGCGTATTCTTGTCGCTTTTCCAGAAGTTAATGAGATCCATGGCTTTGCTGATGCCTCAGAGCGGTGCTACGGTGCAGCAGTTTACTGCAAATCTAAAAATTTGAAGAGTGAAACTTTAGTTCGGTTAATCACAAGCAAATCGAGAGTAGCGCCTATTAAAAGCCTGACAATTCCCAGACTTGAATTGTGTGCTGCAGTGCTATTGGCAAAACTTGTGAAAAGAGTTGTAGCTGCTTTACAACTAGAAACTGCTGAATTATATCTTTGGTCGGATTCGACGATCGTCTTGGCGTGGCTTCGAAAGGAACCGATGGTTGTTCCAAATAGGGTTGCCAAGATACAAGAACTCTATCCTAATCAGTTATGGAGACACGTACCATCTGATCAAAATCCTGCAGACTTAGTCTTCCGAGGAGTCGATCCTGATAAACTTTTGCAACAAAACTTATGGTTTAATGGACCAACATTTCTTTCAGGTGATGACTATCCCAATCGAACTATAAACTGTAGAGAGAAACTAGATGAATATAATTCAGAACTGAAAAACTGTGTTAATGAACAAATTGAAAACTTTCAATCGGTGCTTAATATTCATGTTAATGATTTTTTAAACGACCTTCTTAATCTAAGCAATAATTATATAACTATTTTACGTGTATTAAGTTTTATTTTCAGGTTCGTTGAAAATTTAAAAGATATAAATAGAGTGGCTGGTCCACTCACAACAAAAGAATTTGAGAAAGCTGAAACATTTCTGGTAAAAAAAGTGCAAGAGCAAGAATTTTCCAGTGATATTAACCATCTTAAAAGTAAGAGGAGTGTGCTACCAAACAGTAAGTTAAAGACATTGAATCCCTTTTTAGATGACAACGGTGTCTTAAGAGTAGGAGGACGATTGTGTAATTTAGAGTTAAGTTTTAATAAAAAACACCAGATAATTTTACCAAAAAATAATAAATTAACTTCAATAATAATAGAATATTTTCATAAGAAATATTTACATGTGGGAACTGTATCTTTACTGAATCATATTCGAGAAAAATTTTGGCCGTTGAAAGGTAGGTCCATTTGCAGAAAAATTGTATATAAATGTATTGTATGTTTTAAAGCGAAACCAATTGTGTCAACTCAAATTATGGGTAATTTGCCAAAAGAGAGACTTATTACTGATGATCTATTTAATTGTTCAGGAGTAGATTTCTCTGGTCCTTTTTTCATTAAAAATAAAGGACAACGTAAAGGAAATTTGTTTAAAAAAGTATATTTGTATTTTTGTGTGTTTTGTGTTTAAAGCGGTACATATTGAGTTAGTATCAGATTTAACATCCCAAGCATTCATTGCCGCGTTGAAAAGGTTCATGGCTCGAAGAGGAAAATGTGCAAAACTGTTTTCGGACAATGGTAAAAATTTCGTCGGAGCTAGCAATGAAATTAAAAACTCCTTGAAATAGTCAGAAACCCAGACGAAAAATTAGCTAATTGCTTAGCAGCAGAAGGAATAGAGTGGAAATTTATTCCCGCGAGGTCGCCCAATTTTGGAGGTCTTTGGGAAGCGGCCATAAGTTCATATAAATATCACTTAAAAAGAGTTGTGAATGGAATTAATTTAACATACGAGGAACGACTTACGGTCACTGTAAAAATTGAGGGAATTTTAAATTCTCGACCGCTTTGCCCCCTATCAAACAATGATGATGATTTCCAAGTGCTTACACCAACCCATTTTTTAATTAATAGGTCTTTAAATTCGCTAGAAGAGCCTAATTTGACAAAAAGTAAAGAGAGTAATCTCAAAAGGTGGCAAAAAATAACTAAGATAGTTCAATTAATGTGGAAATTTTGGAGTCGTAATTACTTGAATCAATTTCAACAGAGGGGAAAATGGATGTTTGAAAAAAACAACGTTAAAATTGGAGACTTGGTTTTAATAATTGAAGAAAATTTACCAACCTATAAATGGGCATTAGGTAGAATCGTAGAATTGTATTATGGCGAAGATAAAAAAGTGCGTGTTGTTAAAATTAAAACTCAGTATAGTACATCAGTGTTTCTCAAAGTGTGGGGCGCGAGCGTATCGAAAATTTAAAGATTTTTTTTAAAAAAAATAAACGGAAAGAGAAGTAAAACAAAATGCTTTCTTCCATAATAAAAAAATACACACAACAACACTGACATAATTTATGTTTATTATCTGGCTCTTTTCGTCATCAAATAGCTATCTTTGATCCCAAAACCAAATTAAAGAAGAAAAAAAAACATTTTTGTTTTATTTGCTGTATTTCCTCAATGACAGATTTTTTTATTACTTTTTAACATAAAATATTACTTGTTAAAAGAAAAAACGAAACCCAGACCCTGAGAAAAATTCTAAGATAAACAATTCACCACTGTAATTATTATTGAAATACTGTACATTAGTTGTAGAAAAAGAAAAGGAAGTCATGATTCACTTTTCAGCCAGGCTGCATACTACGTTTGCTAATCATTTGATTGACCTTCAATCTTATGGTATGGTTATTATCAATATTAGTTCCCTCCAATCTTTTATGCGTTTGCTTTTCGCTTAGGGAAATTGTAAATAATTGAGTTTTGCGATATTTGGAAAAGAATTGATTGGTTTAACATTTCTGTAGGATAATTGAGAAGTGTCTGATTTGCGTCCTTTATTATGGTCTTGTACTTTTGAATCATTTTAGTTCAGTTTTATTGGATTTTTTCTCAAATCATCAAAGAATTGAATAGTCCTTGAAAGAAGGTAAGTATACTTTCTATAAATCAAAATATTCACTAGAATTCCGATTTGTATCGTGTACAGTAAAAATAATTCTAAACAAATGATTGAGGTGACTGAGTCCCCCCGCACTACCATTAATGTTAGTATCGAGTACGCGCCTGCTCCCGGGTTAAAACATTTTGAAGTCTTCTCGCTTTAAATGTTAAAAAGTAACACAATTATTCTTCATCGGAATTTTATATTCTTTTTCATAATTTAACATTAATTCTAAATGCTAATTGTGTGAGGTTTAAAATTACAGTTCTTTTAAACATTTATTTACAATTATAGTATTTATCTAAAAAAAACCATTTTACATTTTTGTATACAATGTCGTACACACAGTTTTACTCTCCTTACAGTTCAGCTATTATATCAAGAATAATGTTTTATTTTTTTAAAAAATGAACTCATGCGAAGAGTCGGTGTTTCAGCCAGTATACGTTTGATGTATCAGTACTGAAGAAGGTATTTTATAAATAATTTCTTATTACTGAATTTGGCCGCGGTAGCCGAGTGGTATAGATATCGGATCGTGGCTTGCCTTGTCACGAGTTCGATCCCAGTACCACTAAAGACCCGCCGTGTAGGGCAGCGATGCACGTTAAATCTGTTGAGAGTTAAAACGTTTTCCCGTTGGTGTGGTGTGGTAGTTAGGAGAGAGGGGTGCCAGCTCAGGTGTCATCCACGTCACTTGACCATGGTTCAAAATTACGTGGTCCGTCGTCAAAAGCCCTCGTGCAGCTGAACAGTGCGATGTTAATATTCAATCAATCAATCTTATTACTAAATTAAGAACAAGTTTAATAATTATTAGGGACTTCCACGGGCTTGTCTTGTAGAGGAAAGTTTTTCAAAGGAAGGTTTAATATCAGAAATTGTCGCTTAGAGTTATTTTTCTATATTTAGCGGAGATCTATATTTTGTCTTCAAAGCATCCACTGCAGAAAATCCGGTTTGAAAAAGGTAGGATGTTGAAAATGGTAATAGTATACGAAGTGCTTTTGTTTTCAGTACAGATAATTCCTCATCCACCTCTACCCCAAATTCAAAGAGCGATTTATTACAAAATTACCTTTTAATTTTTCACTGGATGTGAAATCTATGAAGATTTCTTCTTCGGAAGTTGAGAGCCCTTCTGGAGTATCTTGAAATAGATCCCTAAACCACTCGTAACTTGCTACCAAGCTGTCCTCATCCAGAAAATACTTTTTAAAATTCTTTGCCAACATAGCTAAATGACTTTACATGTTTTAAAAACAACTTTCACATGTTGTTCTACAGATTTGTAAGTTTTAACACATATCGAGCTGGGGCTTTTTTTCCATCATTTACTTCAGTAGTGGTAAATCCAAAATTTAAGTATTTTTGAGAAGATCGCCTTGATTTAATTATCGGAACCATGCTCGTTCGTCTGTGTACTTGTTGATTCTTTATTATGGTCGAATGTTTGCTTACGACTTAAAAATGTATGTATGATATTGTTTTAATCTACTGCGGTAAATATTTAATTACCGTGAATTACAATTAACGTGGAAATTTAAAAAAATGTACATTCAAGCTAGATTCGGTAGCTATAGGAGTATCGAGTCGACCAAAACTGACTGGAATTGTACGAGGAAAAGCATTTTTACATGTTTTTGCGCAGACGTCCGATAGGTTGCCCAGACTCACGCAAACGTACCCTATACTGCCAGATGTGATGGATATGATAGAGAGCGACATTGACTAGACTATTTTTCTAATGACATTTGTACTTTGAGAAATGAATGCTGAAGGAAATAAATCTTTAATTAAATACATCATTTTGCGATCTGTTCCAATTTAAAAATTAGAGAAAGAAAAATAACATAATTCTAAGTAATATATATATTTTAAGTAATTTTCTTAAAATATATATATATATATATATTACTTAAAAGTTAGATATACACAAATTTAATATACTTATCTCGTACTAATTTGTACGGTTTATAATTAAGATCGTATTGTAACTTTAGCGTCTCTCTCTCAAAGTGCATTTTTATTGCGGTAAATACATTATTGTTGTACAGGGGGGGCGAGACAAAAATTATGATTGAAAATTGGGTCGTCAGTATTGAAAGTTTGAGAAACACTGCTTTTAATGTATGAGTGGTGCACAGAGTATTTTATGACTAATTAATTAATACTAAATTAAGAACAAGTTTAATAATTATTAGCTACTTTCATGGGCTTGTCTTACAGAGCAAAGTTTTTGAAAGGAGTTTTAAGATAAGAAATTGACCCTCTGAGTTCATTTTCTATATTTAGCTGATATCTATATTTTGTCTTCTAAGCAACCACCGCATTTTGTAATATGTTCCAATTTAAAAATCAGAGAAAGGAAAAATAACTTAGTAATTATCCTATTACTTAACTTTTTTTTGCTTAAAAGTAACATATACAAAATTTAATACTTATGTCATGAATTTGTACGGTTTATAATAAATATTGTTGCTTTATCGTAAAAGTGCATTATTATTGCATTCAGTAAATTATTATGTATAAGGGGGGGCGCGATAAAAATTGTGATTGAAAAGGGGGGCGCCAGTATTGAAAGTTTAAGAAGCACTGTAGTACATGTAAAAGAGCTGTATCAAAAATTTGTGTTTTACCAATGGAAGATCCTTAAATATAATTTGAATTTTTCATTTAGTGTACCATTGGTGGTGTGTAAATTTGGCTCATTGTTAGTAAAGTGATTTTGTATTTGTATAAAAAAAATTGCTATTTGTGAAATCTTGCATTTATATAATGATTTATGTAATTGTATTTCTTGAGAATTGTCAAGTGTTTTGAATGTGTGAAGTGTTCTAGATGTAACAAATAAGAATGTTAATTTAGTAACAATGATTGCATGGTTAAACCAGTGCAATGTGGGGCGGTATGTTAGTTCTGTTAATGAACAGCGCCCTCTAGCTGCTTGTAAAATAAAAAACATCAGTGTGTGTGTACCAATAACTCCGAGAGGTAGTGTACGAAGTAGAGAAATTAAAAGTGATCACAGTCCAGTACTAGTGTTGTTTATTGTGTTGAAACAAAACAAATACGTAAGTACTAAATAAAAAAATTATCCGAAGTATATATATCCCGAGCATAAAAATAAATTAAAAAATGAAGTACAATACTAACATTAACTGACATAAAAGGAACTGAGCTAACTTTATCAATTCAAAAGCCATAATTTTAAAAAATAAGGTACTTACATATAACTGCAACCTATTGGCGACATTATATGAAACGAAGCACGATTCACAATTCAGCATATATATGACATGCGAAATCGGGGTTGCCAACTTGGCAAGTTATTTTGAACGTTGGTGATTGTTAGGATAGTACATAAGTACCGAAAATAATTTATCTTACGACTACCTGCTTTCTCAACAGGTATTTAAGCCATTTGTCTGTTTTGCTCATTCTCTGATGCCTATTCCAGTTTGATATGTAATTACTACCAACACTGCTTTTGCTTGGGCAGTATGATTACCCAAGTTTGATTTTTTGCAATGCAATTTTATGCACTGAAGCCAATAGTATACCCTTAAAGGTAAAAATAAAGACAGATAAAATTGTAAAATATTATTAACCCTCTGGATGGTTAGCTTCCTCCTGAAAAGTTATTCCAAAAGCGTTTACTCTTATTTTGCCGTTCGCTTTAAAAATGCAACAGACTTCTTTCCTTTCCCCCTTTTGAAACTTGGGAGGTCGAACGGGGACAATTTTATGACTTAGTTCCGTCCCTTTGTCAAGTAAGAACCAAGAGATCAATCGTTTACAGCTAGCTGTTAAGTTGCCTTGGGCAATCTTGTATGAAAGCTGTAGTGGAACTCGGTGTTTCTTTCTCCTATATGTTCAGTCACAGTAAAATTAAAACAAAATGAAGGGTAAAAAAGAAAATAAAAAGTGCGTTAGAAATTGAAAAATAATTATATTTTCTTCAAACAAAATTTATTTTTCTGTCATTTTTTAAAAAATTTAAATATATATATATTGCTATTGCGATTTGAACCAGAAAAAAGCATCCTGTATTCATTTTTGAATATGAGAGTAAGAAAACGCGCTCACTTTCCTGTTTTTTAAAAACAGCAATGAGGTAAAAAGAGTAAGGGCACTATCTCTTTTTTTAAACAATAAGACAATAAATGGTGCATACGGTGATATACATATGATGATTATATTTATGAAATAAAACCGATCTTTCTCTATTCAATTATATTTTTAATTTAAAATAACATAAAAAAGGATTTCAATACTTTCAATTTATTTTAATTAAAATCATAAAAATGATATTTTTATGTTAACTGAATATTTTTCGGAAAAAATCTAAATTTTCATTCCTAGTGCCCTCCTTTTCGAACTTCTTGTATTAAATAAAAATTTCTTTTCTACATCGGCATTTGTGATGGACATAACACACATTCAGTCAATAATTTTTAATTTTAATGGGGATATACTTCTTTAAATGCGCATGACAGTACTTCTAACCATTTTCTACTCAAGTTTAATTTCTTATCTTTCTGTTTCTTTTATTACAAAGAAAAATGTCACACATCGATAACTACATTTTCACACAATTCAGTCATTACAAATTCAATTGTGAGAAAAGTTCTCCCTAATTAATTTTGTCTTTTTTTGAGATGTGGTGTGTAGTTTTGAAAGAATGTTTTCGTACGTGTAGACTATTTTTGAAAATTTAAATATCACTGAAGCTGATCATATAACTGCAAATGAGCCTTATTTTAATGTGTGCTGGTATAAAAATAAAACACTTTACAATTAAACAGCCTATGAGTTTATATTCAATATCAAACTATTCGCAAAATGGCTTACAACTTCTATTCAAATTGTAAAGAAACTGAAATATAAATATATCTTACTGCAGTCAAAAATATTCATAATATGCACAAATATCCTATTCCTCCACTTATTTCAGTACATTTTAAAAACAAGCTGAAACCAATTTTTTATATTTATAAACGAGGCATAAAAGCTCACACAGTTATAAAAATGTCTTTATCATTTTTAAATATACTACTATAAAACGTATATGGATTGTAAGATCAATTCTAAAATCCTAAAAGCTTTTAGAGGAGCAAAAAACATGTAATTTTGGATGCATCAAAATTTTAATATAATACACAAATATACATGTTATTAAGCAAATACATTTGAAAAATCAAAGTTCCTTCTGAAATAAACGTAATTGAAAGAAAAATGTTTAATTGCAAATGAGTGGAAAAAAATGTTTATCTAAGGGGTATCCCCAAAGTAAGGCAATCCTCAAACTTAAAACTCAAACTCAGTGGCACAACAATCCATGAGGGCCAGGAACTACTCTATTCCCATCCCAATTTACGTGACCATTGAGCGCTGAGGTGCATGAACAGATGTCCCGATTCGGTGGTCTGTCTGAAGAGAGACCTTTATTATTTAAGACCCCAAGCAAGCTTGGTACTCATTTATCGACCCAATGTAGCGGGGATGAAGGGAAGATTCGACCTTGCCCAGCCCGTTAATAGAACCCCAGACCTGTGGTGTGGAAGCACTATACACTACCACTCGACCCTATTCGGTGAAAATAAAACTTAATGTTAGAATCTTATATAATTCCCTAATGAATGAGGGAGTCCAAACTTGTTTTTTCATGCAAACTGTTTAGACGGAAATGGTTAATTATCCACATTTCACAAGTTGCATAAATTAAAATTAACCGTTATAGTTTACATAAGTTTTTAAGAGTGCAAAAGGTGTATTTTGGATGCACGAATTAATTTTAAAAGGAATACGGTTACGAAAAAGTAGTACAAATTACGAAAAAGTAGTACAAATCTATCTAAAGTACGGTTGGTTACCTTAGATATTGTCAAACACAACAATGTATTGGAAGCCAATTCCACAATTCGTTGTTATAAAAATGTATGGAAAATTACAAGACTTATTTTTGCATTTGTAATTATATATATTTTTATCCTGAGAACTTTAAAAGCTAGAGCGGCATCTATCAAAACCGCGGTTCCCTCTCTGTTTTTCCAGATCGCCCCTGACTAAGCCGGCTCTGCCATAGTAAGTGAAAATGCCGTATTTTGTTTGTCAAGATAATTTTATAGCAGACTGCATTTTTCATGTATTTTAGATGGTCGTTTTATATTTTCTACATCAATATCTTAATGTCTGAATTTAAAACTACATAAAATTCTTGACATTCGCATCAATGACCATTATAATGTTTATTAGTATATGAATGTGTCATCAAACGATTACATGACTATTATTAACATATTATTTTAACCATTTAAATAATATTAAGTATAACATAACGCACACAAATTTTCTGAACTTTAAAATAAATATTTCGAAAAGTACTTCAGATATACTCAAAATTTTTTCATTCCTACGCTTTAGCTTCTCAGTTTTGCTTCTATGTAAAACTTTATTGTATATTCGTCAATTTTTTTAGTATATTTTTTTCTCTTAACATGCAGTTTTCAACTGAATTGTATGAAATCTTCGAAATATATTAAAAAATACCAAAGAAGCTATATAATAAAATTTGAAATTTACATTATACTCAAAGAATTGCTAGAACTTATGGTAAATAATTTTTAACTACGCGATACATTTTTTTTTTTCGAAATTTCAAATGGAATTTCTAGCATAAAATTTCTAACTTTATACTGTCGGGATTTCAAAAAATATCCAGATTTTAATTACTTATTCAGTTAGCCTTTAAAAAAAGATAAATTATGAGGTATTTTGCATAAATAGATATTTTTGAAGAATAATTCGAATGTTTTTGAATAGCTCGAATTTAAAATTGAGTTTTATGTTTATTTCTATGCATAAATGTCTACTGTAAATGTTTCCGGATATTTTTGATTACCATTTATTCAAACATTCAAGTTATAAAAAAAATGTGGGAAAATCTTCATTCATGTTGTCTTTGATGTAAACTGAAGTTCAAGCACTTAAAATTCAAATATAATTCGGTGTATTTTAACAATTAACTAGGCACTGTACGTAAACTTCCCTGAACACTTGGGCTTTGAAATCTAAAAAAAAACTAATAGATCTTAATTAGTTTTTTTTTTCGTTATTATTTTTATCAAAGTGCAAGAAAATGATTCAAATTATTCGATGAAGTTTAAATTTATTCATTTTTAGTGGTTGAAAAGTTGAAAATGTTTCAAATTTTAAAGTGTTTGGTGTTTTATTAATTTTTTTGGCATCTTTTAATGAAATAATCAGGTTTCAAAAATTGAAAGCATTGATTAAGATAAGAAAAATGAAGCGAAAGAATATACTTAAAAAAAGATAATTTGTCTAACTATATAAAATAGCAGATTGCCCTGACACGCCGCAACTTGTTACAGTTTCAAATTAATATGAAACCAAAAGGGAATTGTAACATATTTTACTTTTGCGTTGGGACTTTTCAAAACTTTTAAAATACAAGCTCACAAACAAACACTTCCTGGGGTCTAAAGAAATTTCCCCCCGATTTTTTACGATTGCTCCAGGGTCAAAACATGGGGTTCCCTGCGAGCCATAAAACCTCCTATCAGTGTCCTGCTGTGTTGCTTCCACCGTCCCTAATTATCTTTCAAGATGTTAAACCTTTAAAAGGGGGAAAGGATTTCAGAAAAGTACGGCTCAACCGCTTTTGAAAATGTTACTTGAAGGCGAAAAAAAACCCGTGCAGTGCATTTTCGAAGCATCTTTACAATGACGGAATTTTCCGTGCTAACCGCTTGGAGGGTTAATTTCATACTACCTAAAACAGATAACGAAAACAGAAATACTATACTTACGTTGATCGCAGTAATAAGAACTGAAATACCATTATCAATAAGAAGTTTTAGTTTGTCAAAATTATAACCTTCGCATTCTAAAGAAATAAATAAATTCTCCTAAAAAATACTGAAATTGTAAGTTGTAATTTGTAAGCAAAATCACACACATAAACATCCCGCGATAATACCTAAATGTTGCCAAAACAAGAAAACAAAATTTTAGTTGTTAAAATAATAATCCTTAAAAAAATGATTAATTTGAAAAATAATCCTAATTAAATATCAAAGAATAGAAAAATTGAATAAATATTCCAACCGATTAACATAGCTACAGTAAAAAAATATGTAATAATCTTGAAAAACTGCATGTAAAGTATAAATTGTCCACTTTGTGAGAAACGTGACATCATATGACGTCATAACCCTGGAAAATCACTTAAAATTTAAATTTTAAAAAATTCGAAAAGAATTATGAACACCAAACCTATTTAAGAACCTTCCTCGTGTAGTTTTGTGCACGTGTGCCAAATTTCACGTTATTTGGTTGTCTGGATCTTGAGTTATAAGGGAACAGACAACAAATGCGTCTTATATAGAGAGAGATAATTTCTCCTGAAACTCAGTTTTAGCTTCTTTCTTCCATCTCCATATATTTTATGAATTGCTGATGCTCAACTTTTATGCAAGCAGCAGCAGATGAGCTGTTTTCTGAACACTGTTAAGGTGCCCTTGAGAGTTCTGGTTGTTCTTGGAGTTGCCTTTATATTGGCTTCATCTGTTACATGATTTTCTTTATTCCTGCATTTTGTAATCTGTTAAATAAAAATTACATGTTTAATAGGAATACAAACTAGTTCTTAAATCAGAAAAAACCTATGAATATCTACTTGGTCAAAAAAAAAATTTCCTTTTGTTTCAGAGAAGTAACACTTATTTTGTATCTTGATTCACAATAAATTAAAAGTTTATTATTGCAACTACTCAATAACAGTAGTTTACTTTATACTAAACAGCTTGATAGATTTAAAAGTAAATGATTACTTGGATCGCGAAACTATTATGGAAAAAGAAAAGATGATTTAAATTTTTGAAAAAAAAACATTTATTAAAATATAACTTTTCTTTTTATACTAAATTCATAAACTTATTTCACACATGATAATCGTTTGTAAGATCAAAATAAGAAAAAATATACAATGTTTCACCAAAAACCAGAAAAAGCTATAAAGACTTATCTTTTGACATCAACAGCTCATTACCACAAATAATAAAATTTTTATCTAATCTATTTGTCATGAAAGTTTTGATAAATTTTATATTAATGCATTTGAATTATAAAATATAGGTTGACATGTTGAAATATTTTTGAGATTCTATTTGAAAGAAAAATATTATAACTTTTAGTATAGGTAGAAGAAAGTTTTTTTACTTCATCTCTACTGGACCAGTTAAACATCGACAGCAAACTTTCTTTAATATTTTTTATGTTACATAATACTATTTAATGGGTAGTTTAAAAGAAACTTATGAAACATTTCAAAACAGTATTTTAATTTTTAAGAACAAATATGCTTTATTCTTGTGTGTGTGTGTGTTGAGACAGTCTCTCTGGGAAGTGGGCATTAAATAACAGCTTTCAATTTTTTATTGACTAAGATTTAATTAAAATATGTAATAACTAGAGAAATTTACTTACTTGAAATTTCGATTTTGGTACTGTAGCTGTTAAATGGCGTAGACATTGGTCGAGCTTTCTCTTTTCCTCGTGACACTAGCATTTCTGTGTGTGTGTGTTTGTACGCGCACAATGTGAGTGATTTCTAAAATTGTGTCAAAAAATTTCTCTTTTTCGAAATAGCTGCATGACCCGGCGTTGCACGGGCTATCTCTACTGTTATATAAATTTTCCCTTTCTTTCACAAAATCAGAACTTCTAATACTTATTTTCAAAATGACTTCCCCCCTCCACCGCTTAGCCCAGCGTTGCTCGGTCTTTCTCTTTTCCTCGTGACACCAGCATTTCTTGGTTTCATAAAGTGTGGCCAATAGGTTGCGATAATATGCAAGTATCCTAATTTCAAATATCCATAATTTTCGGTAAATTAGTTTTTTTATATTTCCCTAATTTCAATCAATTACAAAAACAAGTCATTTCGACTGTGCAAAACTGAGTAAAAAATAATCTTCACATGTAATGAATCTGAAAAAGTAAAATTTTTATCTTGTTTAGTGTTTTTAATTTGATTGTTTCACAAAGTAATGAACGTCCTTTTCTTTTTTGAATCTGTTACATGACAAAAACCCAATATTTCCACCAATACAACAAATAAGTTGCTTTGAACATATATAAACATTCTTATTTAAATATTATAAATAAACATTTATAAGTATCTTCTCAGTTTTGAAGTTGACTTGACAAATAAGCATCAAAAATTTCAGAATCAATTGAAAAAAATTTATATGTACCTCAGCCAAATTATCTATGGGTTAAATACTGTCTCTATAATTAATATCCCTTTTAACCCCCTCGCTGCATAGTTTTATCAAAGTTCAAAAATTGCGTATGGTTTTATTTCGTTTTTTAAATATATAATTAGAGATCATAAAAATATGAACAGCATGGGTTGCCCAGCTAAATAGTCAGAAAAAATGCATACTTCCCTAAATCGCGGGTTGCGCAAATTTTGCTACATCTATGTTGCCCGTGGAAATCGCAGGATGCTCAGCGAGAGGGTTAAAAATAATCGGCCCAACTATTGATAGTAAGTTATCGAAACTTAATTGAGTATTATCGCAACTTATTAGCGACAGAAAATGAAACGAAGTACATGATTTCCAATTCGACACATGCGAAATTGGAGTTGCCAATTTGGCGAATTATCTTGAACGTTAGCGATTGTTGCGATAAAGCACAAGTAGCTCGAAAAGTTGCGGTGACAAAAAAAATAATAAAATAGCTTTCTTCGTCTGAAAAACGTATATCTTCTACCAGCATAGATGCTCCTATTAATCGCCTCTTTTGAAAAATGTAATGTAATGTCGAACCAACTCTCATCCCTTTTCATTACTAACAAAATATTCCTCCTTGTGTTCCATACAAGATTTTTTAATTTGCGTCTCACTCTGAAGCAACACGAGAGCTCGAAATTTTCAGTCAATTGATCTGGATGGCAAAAGACCTGGCGCTCTCTCCACGCCAATGGGAAGACTTGGAGCTCACCAGATTTAATGTGCATTAATACTCTCGACACGGCGGAGATCCATACTTATCTTAACTAGTCACAATCAACTTAGTAACGCGCCACCTAACGAGAAGAAATCCACTTCGAGTACAAAAGGCTTTGATGTGAATCGAACAACGAAAAAAGTTTACTCGGCGCTTGTTGCGTAACTGCCTTGATGTGAAGGAGCCTTTCGATTACCTCGCGCAGAAGTTTCTGGTTTGACATTCAGGGCCGATCCTAGGGTATCAGCCGTCCTCGTGCAAACACCTAATGTGCCGCCCCCCTAGAGAACTTTTCATATTTTGACTGATACTTAATGTTGACGTTAAAAAATCATCTACTTATATAGGAATAAAAAGTAAAACACATTAATAATCTACTCTATTAAAATTCGTAGGTAAACAAACGTATTGTTGCGTTTTCGGGGGTTCGAAATGATTGAAGCCGAAGAGCGGAATCCAAAACAATTTTATTCTTGGCCAAAACAGTCCTCCACAAATTGTAGAACAGTTCGAGAAATTCACGTACAATCGATGAAAATACTGATAACACAGATGTAATACACTAACAAAAGCAATAGTAAACACTCAGCACAAAAATAATAACTCAATAAAAGCAATAACACACGCACTATGCAATCGTCTCTCTCTCTCTCAAGCAGAGAGGTATCACTTGCATGAAAGCTGAGATCTGACTAACTGACTAGCCGACCCGGGCCCTTTTATACCTTTCGGTCAGAAACCTCTTGCACTTGCCAGAATAATCGAGAAATAGAAAGGTCTAGCAAAATCCGGAACGTACGAGAAAAGCTCAATACAGTAATACATTCAATACAATAGGGTTACAATACCGCGATAGGGTTGCCAGACAGGGTTATTAGGAGCAGGGTTGCCATGGTCGCCAAGCTTATCGCCCACATTTGGCGACATATCGCCACATTTGGCGACATATCGATAAATTTGGCGCCAAAAATTAAGTCGCCAAATCCATCGCCAACTTGGCGCTAGCTGCAATATTTGGCGAGTTTACCATTTAAACCAATGTTAAAGCATGGGGGCCGTGCAATGCAGTGGAAATGATATTACAGGTAAACAGGGTTGAAATCACATTAGATACGACAAATTAAACTGTAAAAATGAACACAAATGAGTAGAAACAATTAGAATAAGACTAAATTCGTAACATTGCCCCCTCTCAAAAAACTGCACGTCCCGGGCAGTACAACCCTTCATCAAACGTTAACATAATAATAAAGCAATTGATTAAAAACAACTAAATGAATATGCAATAATAACATGTAATACATAGTACAAAATAAACACCTAATGCATAGTACAAAATAAACACGTAATGCATAGTAGAAAATAAACACTTACAAAACAATATACAAAATTATTTACAAGATTATTTACACACTAACTTATTTATACAAGACCATGGTCAAAATAAATTACACGATAATTGACACACTAAGAATTATGGCCATAATATGGAGCAAGCCTGTCGTAATGAACGACTCTAGGCTTCGAATTCGTTGACTTACGGATCCGGATTACGACGTCGTTTATTATCTTTAAAATTGTATAAGGACCGTCCCAATGCGATTGTAGCTTAGGAGAAAGTCCTTTGCGTCGAGTCGGGTTGTAGAACCACACCTTGTCACCTTCCTTGAATTGATGTCCTGTGGCTTTTGTGTCGTACCGAGTCTTCATCTTCTCCGTCCTCAGGTTGATCCGTTCTCGAGCCAAATTGTGTACATCTTCAAAACGTGCCTGGAGATTCTGCACGTACTCCTCAGGCGATGAAGGTGTATCCGGAGGGCGACCAAACAGCAGGTCACAAGGGAGACGAAGATCTCGGCCAAAAAGCATCTGGGATGGTGAATATCCGGTAGTCTCGTGAACGGCGCTGCGGTACGCTAGCAGAAAGAGAGGAACTTTCTGGTCCCAGTCTTGTTGGTTCTTGGAGACCATCAGTGAGAGGTTATTCAGGATGGTACGATTAAACCTCTCCACCATGCCATCTGACTGTGGGTGCAAAGGTGTGGTCTTGGTCTTGTCAATTCCGAGTAGTTCACAGACCTCCTTCAATACCGCAGAGACGAAATTTCTTCCCTGATCAAAATGAAGTTGAAGAGGTACCCCATATCTCGATATCCAGTGCTGCACTACAGCCTCCGCTACGGTGGGGGCTTCCTGATCCGGAATGGGGTACACTTCGGGCCATTTCGTGAAGTAGTCAATGACAACAAGTAGGTACTTATTACCAGACGCAGTCCTTGGCAGAGGTCCCAGGATATCGAAAGCGATACGTTCGAAGGGTGCTCCAACATTGTAGCGATGCAGCTTCCCTCGGCTACGTATCTTTGGCCCCTTCCGAGCTGAACAGGCATCACAGGACTTGCACCACTGTTCCACGTCAGCTCTCACTTTACCCCAGCAGAATCGCTCTCGAACTCGGTGCAAAGTTTTCATGACGCCGAAATGACCTCCTGTTGGGCTGCCATGCAATTCTTTGAGTACCTCTGGGATACGAGATCGAGGAAGTACTATTTGCCACCTGAATGTCTTTCCATCCTCTGATTCGAATTTTCGGTATAGAACACCATTCCTGAGATGTAGAGAATTCCAGAGGGCCCAATACTGCTTAGTTGTAGGACTATAAGCCGAGATGTCCTGCCAACTTGGTTTATTGCTGGAAGACTCCATAAACTCTATAAGGGGTTTAATATCAGGATCCGCCATCTGGTCTTCTCGAACTTTCTCGTCACTTCAGGGATCGGGTGGCGTCGCTGTTGAAGTTGTTATCTGGCGTATAGCATAGTCATATTTGGTCTCTACTCTGGAACAATGACGACAATTTTCTGGGCATGGTCTTCTTGAAAGGGCATCAGCATTTCCATGCGAGGAGCCTTTACGATGTCTGATGTCAAAGTAATACTCGTTGAGCCGTTGTATCCATCTGGCTACCTGGCCTTCAGTATTTCTAAAATTCATTAGCCAGGTTAAAGAGGCATGATCGGTACGTAGAAGAAATTTTTGGCCATAGAGATAGTGATGGAAATGCTCGATGGCTTTCACAATAGCCAGTAGCTCTTTTCGAGTGACACAATAATTTCTTTCCGGTTTCGATAAACACTTACTCCAATAAGCTACGACTCGTTCCTGGCCATCTATTTCCTGAGATAATACTACTCCCGACCTTCTAGAAAATGTTGAATTGTCCCCCGAACAGAAAAGCTCCGCAGAAAGACTGTTCCAAGAATTTGAAGACGTGTTTTTTCTAGAAACAGTAGCGATATTTCGCCTCTAGTTTGCTCTCCATATCTTCGAATTTATTTTCAAATTTGTTCTCTATATCCACAAATTTGTTTTCGAATTTATATTCCACCGACTCGATTCTTCCTTCCATTTCTTCAAATTTCTTGTCCATAGTCGTCAATTTGTCGCCAATGCCCTTCAGATCACTTTTCAACTCTTCCTTGTTGGCGCTGATCTGCTCGTTTACGTTAGTAAGCTTGGTATTCAACTCGCCCATATTGGCATTCATGCTGGCGGTCAACTCCGATTTCATTTCGCCCATATTGGCATTCATGCTGGCGGTCAAGTCCGATTTCATTTCAGTCAATTTTTCTAGAAGAGTCTGGAACTGGGCCTCCATCGCTCTTGTTGTTGGCATTCAATCCCACTTCTGACACCAATTGTTGCGTTTTCGGGGGTTCGAAATGATTGAAGCCGAAGAGCGGAATCCAAAACAATTTTATTCTTGGCCAAAACAGTCCTCCACAAATTGTAGAACAGTTCGAGAAATTCACGTACAATCGATGAAAATACTGATAACACAGATGTAATACACTAACAAAAGCAATAGTAAACACTCAGCACAAAAATAATAACTCAATAAAAGCAATAACACACGCACTATGCAATCGTCTCTCTCTCAAGCTCAGAGAGGTATCACTTGCATGAAAGCTGAGATCTGACTAACAGAGTAGCCGGCCCGGGCCCTTTTATACCTTTCGGTCAGAAACCTCTTGCACTTGCCAGAATAATCGAGAAATAGAAAGGTCTAGCAAAATCCGGAACGTACGAGAAAAGCTCAATACAGTAATACATTCAATACAATAGGGTTACAATACCGCGATAGGGTTGCCAGACAGGGTTATTAGGAGCAGGATTGCCATGGTCGCCAAGCTTATCGCCCACATTTGGCGCCAAAAATTAAGTCGCCAAATCCATCGCCAACTTGGCGCTAGCTGCAATATTTGGCGAGTTTACCATTTAAACCAATGTTAAAGCATGGGGGCCGTGCAAAGCAGTGGAAATGATATTACAGGTAAACAGGGTTGAAATCACATTAGATACGACAAATTAAACTGTAAAAATGAACACAAATGAGTAGAAACAATTAGAATAAGACTAAATTCGTAACAGTATCTATGTAGATATGGAATGTCGCCCAATTTTCTTACGAACCACAAGACGCAGAAACTAGCCGAAGGTACCAAAATTTCGGGAATGATCCCAGGAATCCGTTTTGACCATTTATATTCCAATTAGTTAAAAAGATATTAATTAAAAACCTTAAAACGAATAATTAGTACTTTATTATGTACGTGGTGCCATCTGCAAAGAATATCAGAAAGATTATTTACTTCGCCTTAAAAATTCTGTTTTTACAAAACGAAACTTTGCATATAAATAATTTTATTTAAGAATTAATATAATAAAATAAAATTATATATATATATATATATCTTTCTTTCAATTTAATAATTTTTTTAAAATATTTTCGGAACTTTTTTTTTCAGAGGTTTTTAAAACACGATCTAACTTTTTTCATGAAACTCACACAAAAAATAATTACAAATTTGTAAAGATAATTTATTTCGCCACGATATGCTATAATTTATTTTACAAAATAATTATATTTTGTGTTTTTACGGTCTTTTTAAAATGAGTTGAAATCGGTTCCTTTTTTTGAATACGAATTATAAGTCGTTTCGATTGAACTTTCTTTCGTGTTAATGAAAAAAATATTCATGCTTTTCTTTTTTTTCCACGTGTAGAACAATATTATACGTAATTTGTACAAAGATTGATAAAATATCTTAAAAATTACAGTTAAAAAAAAACAAAGTGTTTTTCTATTTTTTTCCCATTTGCGATAATTACATAGACATTACTTTTTTTAAAAAAGTTTTTTGTTTAAAAATTATCTTTGTTTGCAATCGATAAATGAAGTTTGAAAGCATTAACTTAAAAATGAAGCCCGAAAAAAAAAATCTTTTACTTTAACGAATAACGAAATGGTGTGTATTGAAAAAAATCTACCTTTATTTTAAAGCTCAATTCAATGCTCTTCCCCGGAGTAAGGATAGCTCAGCTGTTTAAAGCGCTGCTTTATCCCAGGTTCGAAACCGAAGAGGAAGAGATTTTACATTTTGCATCACGCTACTTTTTAAAGTTTAAAATTTTTTTAGTGGAATGAAAAAGGTTAAAATTAAAATGAAATATCAAAATGTTTTTATCAGATCGTTTTTTTTAAATGTTTTTTTCAGTATATATATATATATATATATAGGCTTTCCCCATTCTGTTTTTTTTTTTTCTAACTTATATATTTATATGTTTAATCAAACGTTCAGAAAAAAGCAATCATTTCAATAGCTATCTGTTAATTTTTCTTTCATTTATTACTTATAGAAATCTGATTTTAATAAATATATATATGTTTTTTAAAAGGATTATTTATATTATTTCATTACGAAATTAATTCTTTGTTAATTAAAAAGTGCATCGTCTATTTAAGAAAATAAGTGGAATGGAACAAATTTCGAAAAAGGGAAATTTTTTGACATAATTTTAGAAATCACTCACATTGTGCGCGTACACAATTCAGCATATACGACAAATAGGAAAACAGGGTTGCCAACTTGGTGAGTTATGAATAGAGTTGGCGATTGTTGCGATAATGCATATGTACTGAAATTAGTTATGAGCTCTAAATTTCGGATAGAATTGCTCTCTTTAATATGGTCATACTTTGAAAACTTAATTCTATTTTTACTACTAATAAAAAAAACTTGTCGGAAAATAAATATGTCAGGTCTCGTATACTCACAAAATAATGTTAACTTCTGTACTTTTTAAAATTTTAAATGTTACCCTTTAAGCTATAACTTTATTGTATCCAAAAATAGTGTGTTTCTTTAGAATAGTATATAAACCAGACTTGAATGATATTTTTTATGAAATAAGTTATTTTCTTCCATTTGTGTATGCAATCCTTTATTTAACACTTACCTTCATTGAGTAAGCTAGTTAAATCAATTGAATTATCAACTCAGTTCTGTTGATAAATATTTATCAGTATTTATGCATTAGCGTCACCACAGCCAAAATTGTTCCCCGAGAATAGTTTTTCTTCAAAAACATGTTATTGTTTTGATAAAATGGCGCAATTCATGTGGAGCAAATTAAGTTGCAGTGATGCTATACACATTTATCATAGCCATTCTGATTGTATATTTTAGGTAATTAGCAACTCAAGATTTAATAGCAAGTTTGCCATTTATTTAAAATGGATCGTTCCACCCCAAGCATTATTATTCGAGAAATTTATGAAGCAATCAATTCTTTTATAAGGCCTATCTTCCTAGCTAAACCAGAAAAGGATATACGATCGAACATTGTTTAAAGCATATTACGATCAATGGCAATTTCCTAACTGTTAAAATTCGATTCATGGAAAGCATGTTCTTATGCAGGTACTTTGTTTTATCTACAGAGGTTAATTATTTTATTACAGATAGGATATTCACATATGTATACATTTTAACTTTACTTTCAAAATCATTTGTATAATTTTCTTTATTTTTAAACAATCTCTTTAATATGGGAATACATTTATACCGTACAAAAACTTTCATACATAGTTAACACTTTAATACATAAAGAAAAAAAATTCTCTATCAATTACTCATCTTTTACAAAGTAGCTTACAATCCTCTACAAGCTTGCTTCACCTATTTCTCTCCAACAAATAGGAAAGTCCCAATTTCTCCTCTTCCACATTAATAAAAAAGTGGACTTTTTCATCAGAAGCCTCAAGAATCCGGCAAACTGCATTTAACCATCAGTATAATCCACCCTGGATATAACCCAAGAGATTAAAATCCTTTATAAAATGTGTGTGGAATCTATTTTCTTTCAAGAAATGGTTAATTTTTTTTTTTTTTACTTTTTAAAAGTGTTTTAGTGAATGTTATTTTCTAAACAGAAAAAAGAAAATACTCAAAAATGTTTATTAGTGATATTACAAAAACTGGTAGTACAAATCAGAAGTCTTCAGTTTTAAAAACTTAAAATGGGAAAATGCTAGATTTCATCCTTTAGACTTTAATATTAAAAACATTAAAAATGCATTAATACAGTTATTTGATATTAAAATGAAGTCGATTTTAAACAAGCGAATTTATTAATTTTATATTCATTGATTAATTTCATTTCATTCAATTATTAAATTGATCAATTTTTGAAATAGATTACAAAATAAGTTAACAGCCAAAAATCCTTTGACAAGGTTTTTTGAAAGAATATGCATGTGTATTTTAAACAATAAATCATTTTATTACAACATTCTAAAAAAAAACTACTTAATTTTCTTAAATTAAAATGTTTCCTTAACTGAGTTTTTCAACATAGTATAAATTTGGAAAGAAGGTTTTTATTTTGTACCAACATTATATTTCATTTAAATAGAAACTTGTCTTATTTATACATATAAGACTGAATATTTTTAATAAATTCTTTCAATTCAACAAATATACACTAATATAATAAGTTATAAAAACAAATATTTACAAAAATATTTCATTTCACAATAAATGATAATGGCAGTTTGTCATAAAATTATGTCCTAATATATTAATTATACATCAGCAAATCATGAATAAATTAACAGTTTAACCATATAAAATCCAAAGTCCTAGTTTTTTAAAAATTACCAGAAATTTTAAATAAAGTTTAAGCAAAGAGAAATTTAAAAGTACAGTTTAAAAAAATAGAAAATTATAATTTGAAACTCTATAATTTCTTGTCTCAAACACTACATCATGATTATACATCCAATGTTCATGCTAAGCATTCAGTATAATTCAAAATGTGTGTTTGCAAATATGTCTTGCTTTCAAAACAACAAAATAACTACAACCACTAGTTAAAAAAAACTATAGAATAATAAATTAATACTTTTACAAAGTGAATAAATATTTTACCAAATATACATTAACAAGTTTAAAGATCTTTTACTGAACTGATACACCATTGGAATAAATTACAAAGCCTCAACATCTTTGAAAAATATTCTACATTGGAAGTTTCTTGTACAAAACAAGCCTCAATCTAAAATGGGGCTATTCGTATTAGTCCTTTGAGAAAATCTGTCTGAGCCACCTCCTTCAGGGATACTTGTTAAAAGAGCAGTAGTCATATCCCCTAAAGAGAAAAAACTTAACTTTAATACTTCCTTATAATACCTTGAACTTACCTGATAGATGGGAATGAATGATAACCGCGTTAAGTTGGGGTATCATTTTGCATATACAGTCGACTCTCGATAGTTCGAAGTTGGAGGGACCAATGAAAAACTTCGAATTATCAAGAGGGTAGAAAAAAACTCTCAAAATACACGAAGAGAAGTTTTTTTCTAACACATTTAAATTTAAAACTATGTAGTAAAGCAACAATTGTACATAATTTTTTAGAGTACATTTTATACAGTATAAAAATAAAGCAAAAGTTAAAAGTCCTATATTAAAAGAAGACACTTATGTCTTGAAAACAACAATTAAAAGAATATACATACTATATATTGGGTTGTTCGGAAAGTAATTTCGTTTTTTCCCGACGGAGGATTTAATTGTATTTTTTTGCACCCAAATTCACACTTAAGCCGTATAATTTTTATATGCTTTGAGAGCTCATATAGCAAGACTTGTGTGTGAAAAATTCCAATTAATTCTACGCAGTAGTTTTTGGTTGGTGCCCTTTTAAATATGGAGAGCGATAAACAGCATTTTCGACATATCTTACTGTTTTACTACATAAAGGGTAAAATGCTGTTCAAGCCAGAAAGAAATTGACCGATGTGTATGGAGAAGGTGTGTTGAAAGTACGCCAGTGCCAGAACTGGTTCGCTAAATTTCGATGAGGCAATTTTGATGTCGAAGATGCACCACGTTCGGGAAGGCTGGTTGAAGCTGATAAAGACGCGATAAAGGCATTAGTTGATGCGAACCGGTGAATAACAACACGTGAGATCGGATTGAGGTTAAATTTATCAAATTCAACAGTTTATGACCACTTGAAAGGCCTGCGATTATCCTCGAAGCTTGATGTGTGGGTTCCCCATGTTCTCACAGAGAGGATCGCTTCTCAAACGTCACCAAAATTATCCGTTTTTGAAGCGCATCATCACTGGGGATGAAAAATGGGTTGTATACAACAACGTCAAACGCAAGAGGTCATGGAGCAAAAAAGATGAACCGGCTCAAACCATTTCCAAAGCCGATATTCACCAAAAAAAGGTGATGATGTCTTTGGTGGGATTTTAAAGGAATCGTTTTTTTTAGAGCTTTTACCGGATAACACAACGATTAATTCGGAAGTCTACTGTCATCAGCTAGACAAACTGAATGATGCACTTCAACAGAAAAGGTCAGAACTAATCAACGGGAAAGGTGTAGTGTTTCACCAAGACAACGCGAGACCTCACACAAGTTTGATCACTCGCCAAAAGCTTTTACAGCTTGAATGGGATACAATGCCACACCCACCATATTCTCCAGACCTAGCACCATCGGATTATTATTTGTTCCGGTCACTCCAAAATTTTTTAGACGGTAAAACCTTCACCTCAAATGAGAAGGTCAAAAACCACCTTGATCAGTTTTTTGCCAGCAAAGACCAAAAATTTTATGAGCGTAGAATTATGCTACTACCAGAAAGATGGCAAAAGGTGTTGGACCAGAACAGTCAATATATAATTTAATAAAATATTTGTTTATTACACGAAAACTGTCTTTCATTTCCACAAAAGAAAAACGAAATTACTTTCCGAACAACCCAATATAATTAATCCTTTTTGTCGAAAAAATCTGTTATCTTTTTTTGCTTTAAGGCATTCAATCTAACTTTGTCAATAGAATTTCTAGAACAAATGAAGCCTGTAAAATGACTGCATCAACATGATTTTGAAGGGAAAAGTTGTGTAGTTTGTTTAGTGACACTTTAGCTTCTGATAAGAGTTACCGGAGTCAACTGCTCCGATTCGTCTTCATCACTTTCTGTATTATTATGGTCCAAAGCCACAATTTCAGCATCAGATAGAGCTTCCCATACAGCAATGTCCGTGTCAACCAACACGTAGTCGCCAAATGTCAAATTTTGTTCTGGAAGAGCTTCCCAAAAAGGGATGGTTCAGCATTAAATTCAGTGAGTGTATCGTCCACATCAACCAGATTCAGCCTGACTTTTTAAAACAGCTGTGAATTGTCAAAGAAGTAACAGTTCTCCAAGCCTTGTCAATCATGATCAAAGCTGTTAAAATAGAAATAGTAGTTACATTCTGCTGATTTTCGAGGTTATCCAAAACACTTTTAATGACTTCACGCTGATAAAAAGTTTTGAAATTATGTATGATGCCCTGGTCGAATGGCTGAAGTTTGGAGGGGAAAATTAAAGTTTCACATTTGATAAAGGTGGTGCGTTATTGTGCACAGTACAAATGTCTAAAAATAAGAGAATATGTCGTTTCTCTCTTTTCATATCCAAGTTCAGTGAGACCAACCATTCATTAAAGAGTTCGGTGGTAATCCATGCCTTCTTGTTTGAGCGGTATTTGATAGGGAACGAGTTTATACCCTTGAAACACTGAGGTTTAGCAGATTTTTCCATGACGAGAGGAGTAATCTTTTCTGAGCCCTCCATGTTTACAGCCAGTAAAATAGTTAACCTCTCCTTGCTATGTTTTCCTCCATGGCATTTTTCTTTTTTGAATGTAAATGTTTTTTTCTGGCAAACACTTGAAAAAGAGTCCGGTTTCATTCGTGTTGAAAATGTTACATGGTTCGTACTCCTTTATTAGATCCAAAATCGAGTTCTGCCACTTAGAACAAACGTTAATGTCAACACTTGAGCTTTCAATGCACATTTTTTTGAAGACTATCCTATTGATTTTCTTAAAATTTGTAAGCCATCCCTCGCTAGTTGAAAAATCGATTCCTAATTCTTTGGCGAATGCTTTAGCCTTTTCCTTCAATAAAGAGCCACCCATCGGAATATTCCGTCCTCGACACTGTCTCATCTATGAAACTAAACACTGTTCAAGACGTGGAAAATTACCTTTACTAACTCGTTTTCTCACTCTACTCGAAGATGCACTAAAGATTTTCTCTTTATTCTTCAGAATAGTGGGATTTCAAATGCTTTGGCTACATCGACCTTCCTCTCACCTTCTTCAACTGATTCTTTCACCTTTTGCTTTTCATAAATTGTTAAGCACTTGTACTTTTTAAAAGAAGACATGTCGTTCCTTTCGCGTGATAAGTCGACACTGAGGTGAGGTGTAAAGTAGTGGTTCAAGGTTTATCGAAATTAACAGGTAGGAAACGTAAATCACCCCAACTTTAGTAAAATAATATTTTTAATTTAAAATTTGGAATCTCTAAAATGAACACAAGACGTATTCACAGTTCACACTCAGCTACGGGGTATACTTAATGGCAGGGGTTGACAACTATGGCACGTGGAGCAATTCTTAGTGGCACATTACCGCTCTTTTTTTAAAAAAATACTAGAATAAAGTTAAATCCCTGTCTCTCCTGTCTTTGCCTCGTACATTTTTATATAAAGGTTTTATTTCTCGCTTTCAATTCTCTGCCATAAAACGATTCTGCTGAATTATCTTGGATGTAGTTTGAGTGCTTTGTTTTAAAAAAAAACATCTGTTTAAATGTGACTCATTATTAGTAATAAATACTCAACGCAAATCAAAATTATTATGCAATACTCGTAAAAGAAAGCATCACTCATTACTGTACAGTGAATAAAAAAGAAAGCAGTTTTCCTTTATCCATCTAAAGCTTGGGTATCAACGGAAAAAAGAAAAAACAGATAGCTTACGAATAAATCAAAATTCTGCTTAGCAAATACCGGAAATATAACAAACAAAGTAGTTATTCTATCAACATGCACAATTTGGACTGGAAATAAGTTCAATAAAAAAACCGCTCGTGGGATAATTAGGTACAGGAAGTGAATCTAAATTCATAATATTGAAGGTTCGAATTATCGATAGTTTTATAGGATTACTTCGAATTATCGCGTGTTGTAGTCTGGCCAACCACAAATTTTACTTCGAAATATTGAGAGTACCAAAACGTATGGTTTTAGTTCGAAATATCAAGAGTTTTTCTAGGGGCTGTGAGCATATACTTCGAATTAGTGAGAGGTTCGTATTATCGAAAGTTCGAATTACAAAAGGAAATAACACAGGGGAAAAAATGTTTAAAAAAATCTTAAATCACAAATACAAAATTGAAAACTGAAATTATTTTAATGTAAATGGTTTAATAAAATCTAACAAAGTAGTCTACCAGCTCAAAGATTTTTCCTTCAACAAAATTTCCTTGTAGCTTGCAAATACAGTCGGACGTCTATATAACGAAGTCGCTAAATCCCGAAAAAGAGTTTGTTACATGGAAAATTCGTTGTACAGAGGATCATCTTTCAATATACTTTATAAACCACATAAAACAAATTTTAAATTCAGAAACACTTAACTCAGTGGCACGAGAGCCAAGGTCAACTGTAAGCAACTCAGTATGCATGACCTTGGGCCCTGAAGTGCATGAGCAGATTTTCTGGTCAGGTGGTCAGTCTGACACAAAACCCCAGTGTTTTTCGTGACTGGTATTTTTACTTATATTGCTTAAGTTACCAAGCATGCTTGGTACTCATTTATCAAACCACTGAAGGGCTGTCAGAAGCACTATATATTAAAAAAAAGTAATTATTCACACCTTTTTGTAAAATAATATCTAGTTATTTTATATATCTTACCCATAAAAAAAGAGAAAAACTGCAAGGAAAACAAGAAAAAAGAATGTCAAGGAACATACTATGTTTTCAACATTTATAAAATAATTTTATGTTAAAAATTAATGAATTTTTAGGACATTTTCTAATTTAAAGCATACAAGTAATTTTAAACATACATTATTTTACAACTAGAAATTCTAAGCGTACATTATACCACATCCGTCCTTAAATTTTATTTCTCATAAAATTTGTTACTTTTGTTTGAATTTTTTTGTTTGAAAAAATGCTTTGTTTCATAATACGCCTTACATCTTTTTGCAATATATATGCACCAGAAATCCCTTCAGGCGTATTTTTCCGTGTCTCTTCTTAAATTTTTCTAGCTATTCATTGCTACATAGAAATTGGTTGTTTTCCAAGGCCTATGCAAATTGAAGAATTTTCTCTACTACAAAAGGTCTAGGGATTGGAACATTTTTACCTTGCATTGTGTTTCCACTTCAAAACTGCCTCGTCAACTCATAGACTCATATTTGTAAACGTTTTGAATAAGAATTCGAGGAATCATAATTTTGTAACTTATCTCTATTTTTTATAATAGTTAATAAGCTGTTTGAAGGAATACTAAATTTTATTTTTTTTTCTTGATGCCTTTATCCACTTCTTGAAGAATTACATTTTTTTTTTTTTTTGATGCTCAAGCACTTGCATTTTGACATTTTCGAGCTACAAGAAATGATGTTACCAGTATGACTGATCAACACTATAAAGGAATGAAGACTAGTTCAAGGACATGAGACAACTCCACTGAGGGTGAAAGGGGATATCAAGATGTTTCTAGTGAACACTGGACAATGGGGATTAAAGGTTGCACTTCTTGGATGAAATGCCCAGAAATTCTATTGCTCTTGGCCAATTAGGCCCCTTATAAAACCATTTCAACATTTATAAAAACCGTAAAATATGTTAAAAGAGAGAAAAAATTGAAATGTCCAGAAATACTTTAAAAATAGGGAGAAAAAATTGAATCACAAGAAAAAATTTGTTACATAGAAAATGCACTTTGCTATTGAGAGGTTATTTTACGAAGAAAATCGTTAAATGTTCTTGGTTCCAGGAAGAAGTTCACTATATAGAAAAATTCACAATATAGAGGTTCATAATAAAGAGGTTTGACTGTATATATTTTTTTATTCCTAGTTTTGTAGAAAACATACAATTATACGAAAATATAAATGCTCACAGAGTCTATGTTTTCTAAAATATGTCACCCTTTTTCAGGTAATCAAATTCCCAACGATCATTCAATCTTCTGATTGAACTGGATTGAAGTTCTTGAATGTCTTGCTCTTGCCATGAGCTCATCAATTGTCAGCTCCTGACAGTGGGAATCCAGCAGTTTTGAACGTTATTGCTATCCACTTTGAAATTTATTTTCCTGGCAAGATCGACAACTTCTTTAATCATATTACCAATTTCACCAATTTTTTTTTCTCAAACAAAAGATAAATCCACAAGATTTGAAAATTGCATAACTCCAAGATTTGCGTAGTTGGGGTAGAAGAAGGCGAGGTATTACTGTATATGGAAATTGAATACAATGCAAATGGAAGAATTCTAAAATTTATTAATCCCCCTCCCTTTTTTCATTAAGCATAAATACAAGCTTTTATAACTGTTTTATGAAGTCCGTTTAAGTAAAATTGAGGAAAAAAAGCCTTGATAATAAAAAAAATGGCCTTTCTGCAAAAATTTTACATGATTAGTATTATACCAACTCCCTATCAGCTACATATAGTATTTATATTAAAAAAGTTAATTTTAAACTTTTTTGCACCATTTCTTATTTTGGGTCAAATGACCTTAAACAGATATATATCTCTCTCTCAAGAGCTTTAAAGATCAATATAAAGATATTGATCTGTTTAATTGTTACTACTCTCAGGATTAGATTGATTAACTAATCCAAATATTTTTGTTTATTTTATAAAAATTAAAATTCAGGATCTTGCATATATACAATAATTCTAATATTAATCTCGAGTTTTAAATTGTTTTTGAATAGTTCTTTTAAAAGTGGTTACTATGAATTTTATACTGAAATTAAAATAAGTTTTCTCAAAAGAAGTCAGCAATTCAATTGAAAAAATATATAAGCAATTTTTAAGGAGGTGGAATTCTGATTTATGAATTTTATTTGTAACATAGTCCATTTTGTATTCTTCTGTAACCAAAACTTTCATCACACCTAGCAAATTGAATATGCTGATCAATTAATACCTATATTACCAAGCATATACCTATATTTTTAAAGAAAAACTTCAAGTCATTAACATATAAAGGATAAGTTAATTTAATTCGTTACCTCGTATTTGCTTTGTACATCTTTCCTTATCTTCAACAACATAGAATGAATTGATAAAAAAACATGCTGCTCCAACAACCAAAATGAATACAGGCAGAAACAGAGCATACTGTTTACTTGTAAACCTAACAACTGGACTATTGTCACCATTCGATAATGCATCAGACAGCTATATATATAAAAACGAGTTAATATAAAAACAATTGGAAAACATTAAAAAATATTTAAAATAAAAAGTACTTACACAGCCTACAATATAAGGACTACAGGCATCTCCCAAAGCATGAGAAAGAGTTATTTGAATAGCTTCTGCCATAGATCTTCTCCTTGGCACAACAATATACTAGAGATAGAGAATAATCCTAACAATGCCTTATTTTTAGAATTAAAGTCGTCTTTTTAGTAAAAAAAATACGATATCTATTTGGGTAAGAAACACACATTAAATCATGAAATAAGAAGTACCTACTTTCTGTAAAACCATAAATTATATTCTACATGCCTTTGAATAGCATTACAAGAATTTTCAATAAACATTTGTTATTGAGAACCAAGATACATTGAAAATAAATACTTAAAATTTTTTCTATACTCATTTTGTGACACATTCATATCTTAAGCATGGAGAAGAACAAATTTAAAACTTTAAACAAGCCATGACTTTTAAAATTTAAAAAAAATTGAAATTACTATAGCAATGCTTCATTAAATATTAGACTTAGTTCAATTTATAATCAACATTATTTGAATTGAAATATTTTAAGTTAATCTTGCATCCTTTGTTCTTTGATATCACTCTTTTATATACTTCTGTTGCTCTCATCATAAATTATATTTATTAGTGAATACTTTTTGCAGGATCAATATATCAATAAACATCTACTTGAGATAATATTTGACAAAGTATTACAATGCAAGAAGATTTTTGCAGAAAATTAATATTGCTGCAGATTAACAAATTGCAAATGATCATAATTATACATTGTGCACGTACTGTTACCTTAATTGGCTCCAATTCTGAAATTTCTGATCATATGACTCTAATCAAGCAATCTAATTTTAAGCCTCATGTCAATCTTTAGTTCAATAAGTAGTTTCCAAACTGACTCCAGGCTCAAAAATTAGCCAAAACTATTTTAGAATGATAAAACTAAAATCAAGTCATAGCAAATAGTATGGGTGATCAACAGCATGTACCTAGGCAAAATGTTTTTCAGTAATAAACACAGTATACCCATTTTCAGTGTAATCTAGATCTATATTATAAATGCAAAAGTTTATGAGGATGTTTGCCCGTATTTCACATAAAAACAACTGAATGGATTTTAATGAAACTTTACAGTAATATAGCTTATACATCAGAATAACACATAGGCTATAATTTATAGCATAGACTATAATTTACAAAGATATTGTGTGAAGTGTCCAAAATATAACAATATTTGTCAAGTAAGTAGGCAAAAATTCTGCCATCTGCAAACAATTCTGATGTGCGCTGCAAAAAAGCCCACAACAGCATTTATCTATCTTTTGTTTGTAAAGAAACCCTTTTTGTTTTGGCTACGCAAGGCGCTCGCTTCTAATTAATTCCTGTGATCAGCATAATCTGTAATTTTTTTTATTTCAGAATAAAACTAAGTTTTGAAAGGAGAGGTTGTTATAAATCCCTCTTTATTTGAATGTTTTTTTATGATTTTACTATGCACATTTGGTAGTAAGAAAAATTGATCTTTTTTCAAAATAAATGCTTTTTTATTGGTTCTGGTACTTAAAGTAAATAAACTTTCTCTTTTACACTACATCATTTGGACAAATTTTCAAAATTTGTTTGTGGTTAGTAGTCAATTATAACGCTATAATTTTAATTGAAAAGGCGGATATTGCATTTTTAAGTATAAAAATAATTATAACTACTGTACTGTATTTTTTGGAGTGAGTGAGTGAATACTAACGTCACACTGTTCAGCTACACGAGGGCTTTTGGCAATGGACCACGTAATTTTGAACCATGATCAAGTGACATGGACGACACCTGAGCTGGCGCCCCCTTCTCCTAACTACCACACCAACTTAAAGGAATATTCTGCCAATACTTAGCAGGAATATTCTTTGAAATCCACTCTTTCAAGATATATGGCAGCACAGGTTCTATGATGAGTATTTTAGTGAGGAAGGAGAATAGTTTTGTAGCAGATATTCCGTTTTCAGCAGAATTGCAAAGATTATTATTTTTGTCCCGAAAAAATAGTTTACATCAAAATTTAAGTGTCTTATGTTTTTGTAAGTTAATGAAGACCTTAGAAAACAATTTGACTACTTATTTAAAGTGAACAGTGTATATAATTAATTTTACAGTGGAATATCTTTAATTAATTTATTAGCTCTAACGGATTAAATTTTCCAAAGTGGACAATTTTGTTCATGTATATATATTGCTTAATTTTAAATGTAGTGATCCAAAAAAAATATTGTATGAAAAAAACTGCAGTAAATCATAATGCGGTTGGATAAAGTATTAACGTGCATCGCGCCCCTACATAGCGGGTCTTACAAAGCTCTAATAAAGCTCGAGCTACAAAAATAGCTAGGCATTTGCCAACTTGACTCTATCGTCAACATTTCGCTATGTTTTTCATTGAATCGCCATTATAATTTAAGAAACTGCGTTGCTTACGAATATTACAATTTTAACATAAAATAAATACAGCAGAAAGTAATATTAATGTATTACACTTTCAGATATAAATTATTTACACTATTTTAAGTTCATTACACAAAACTTTTAACAATGTGTTACTTTTGCTGAGCAGAGATCAGCTTAGGGAGGTATTTTCAAAAATCGACCCTCAAGAGTGTTACGGGGAGTTATAAATTTTTTTTTAAAAAAATACTTATCAGCTATTAGATCTACATACTTAAAATTTAACAAAGGTGTTTTTTTTCTCTTTTTTTTTTTTGTTTAGCTGAGACATGCAAAAAGCTTTTTTTATTTAATTTACAATTCACGTAAAAAATTAACTCATTAAAAACTTCTTTAACCTTCAATCTGTTTTGTTTAATTTTTCAGTTCACCCGTGCGAAGAACGGGTATATCAGCTAGTACTACAATAATCAAAATGAGTCCATTAAACTTAGTGTTATGGATTCACAAGTTTTGCTAAAAATCAGAGAATAGAAACAAGGCATATATCTGTATTAAATTTTTTACTAACCCTCTTTTAGAAGTACAATACAACTATTGGAGAACCTTATAATTTTGAATCGCAGAACCTGAACTGCCACTAAACAAAGCCAATGTGAGGACTTTGAACCTAGCATATTTAAAATGCACCAACCATTCCACACAATACATTTTTATTGGTACCACGATTAGAACTCATTCCTCAACAGAAGCAATGCTGGCCATGAACATTATATTATCCGTAATTTATGGGAAGGGGGGGGACTATTATCACAAAACTGGATTATAAATTTGCATGAATTCTTCAACTGCAGGAATCAAACTAGCCTCAGAAATGTAAAAACTGATGTTTTCTGGGACAATTTATCCTTTTCCTTTAACTTCAATTTTACACTAGTACTGCTATGAGTGAAATTCTAGCAAAAAGAAAAACTTGTTGCTTCTTAAATAAATTCAAAATTTCACCACTGCTTCAGTAACAAAATAATTTAATAACTTTTAACAAAAGAATTCCCTCAAAAATTAACTTTCCCTCAGACACTTCAAAACTTTTTTATTCAAGCATAAAAAAAAAACATTTCATTCAGAAAACTTGGCAAAATAAAATTTTTAAGAAAATGTGGAATTTTGTTACTGCAAAATGATTCAGAAAAACAATATCTTAATTATATTAAAGTATTAGAAAGCAAGAAGTTAGTCCTAATATAGAACAACTTTTTAGCAAAGGTCGGAAATGATCTTCAATCATATTTAACTTTATACGATCAAGCAAAAATAGATTCAAAACTATATTATACTAAAATCTCCACCTGAAAAATCTTTGAACCCATTATGAATGTTTTATTTTAAAAATTATCAAAATGCAACACAGGTGTCTCTTGCATAACACAGTTAATTCATACCCTGCTATATCAAAACTATGTTACACAAGACTTTTGTTTATTTTTTTATTTTATTTATTCAGTTAATTATGTATGTACATAATATAAATCAGGACAATATGTACTGTGTTGCATCAAAATAATGTTATACAAAACTCTTGAAATAATATAAATCACGTCAATATGTATTGTGTTACACTGAAATCAAGTCTTAAGGTGTAAAATTTTACGATAGATGAAATTTTGTTCCAGTAAAATATACAAATGCAGAAGTAGGCTAACTTCAAGTTTTTAATCAAAAACAAAAAATATGAAACAAAAATTAAAAATACAACTAAAAATAATATGTTCTAAAAATAATTACCATAGTAAAATAAACATTAACGGCTTATTAGGATCACAAAATCAATTTTCCTCATCCCTCTCATCAGAAATTACAGCTAAACAATTTTTTTTTCACAAAGTTGGTTGAAACTCTTCCTTATTAGTTATTTCTCCATCATTACAAAAATTATCTGACAGAGTTGCAGTTACTTAATTGCTTCGATCTTGCAATTCTTACAGAATTTCTTTAGAAAAGAACTTTGCAATAAGCTTTTAAATTTTATGCTAAATGCTACTGAAGGATCTTTCCCTTCAAAAAATTTAACTTGAATAAAAATTAATTCAAGTTTTGTGCCATGTGTTATAATAATTGCAAATTTTGTACTATATAATATAAAAACAGTGTTTTACAAGTACTGTGTTGTACAAGGGATGCCTGCATTTAGTTGCATAAACATGTATGAATAGAATAACTTTGGCATTATTTTATTACATCTTCATTCATCATCATTATTTTATTATTTATTCTTTGAAAAAACCTTTTGACAAACTTTAACAATTTGATTGCAATAACATACAAGAACAGAATTCAAAAACAAAATTCTTTGGCTTTGCTGAAGATGATCAAGTTTTGAAAAGAAAAAAGTACCTCAATTCTTGGTAACAATAGCAGGAAATATAAGTGAATAACAATGAATTTAGAAATAGAGGCTGGAGATAAAAGTATTAAATTGAATACTTTGTCTTGGAAAAACAAAGCACCAATTTTGTCTCCTTAACAGTAACTCAGATAAATTAAAAGGTAATTGCTAAGAACACATATCAATTTAATTTCTCAAAAAGCACATGCATAGAAAATATCAAAAATTTCATACTCAGAAAATAAAATCTTGATTATACATGATTACAAGTAGTTATACAAAAAATAAATTATATACATACCAATACAATATCAGCAACCAATACCCAATTAATGCATAATAATGTGACTCCAAAAAAGATTAATGCCTAAAAAGAAATACAAAAAATCCCAAACTAAATATGCATTCTAATAAATATTGCAATCATATTTTCATAAATTGTAGTCTAAGTCATTCAAGTTTATCAAATTACAAAATATCAGCCGATTTTACTAAAATTTAGTTACACTATTAGATAGAAATTTCGCATAACAACCCAACCCATGAACACAGAGTTCACTATAAAAAAAAAAAACGGAAGATAGGACAATGAAGAAAACAGGATAAACAAAAATAATTCAAATATTTAAAGTATCCGACTAGGTTAAAGAGTGATTTTTAGGTATTTGAGATGTCAAAGCCATTAGGGGAAAAAAGGAAATATAAGTATTGAGAGGAAGATAGAATAATATTTAAAACTAGAAAAGTTGTTTTTATAGCATTTCCTTTATCTAACTTATAAGAATATTTTTTTGTGTTTTTTGAAGAATGAAATTTTCATAATTATTTGTGCAAGAAGAATGGGATATCTCCAAAACAACCCAATCAAATTCAATGAAATTTATAACATATATGTTTTGAGCCCTTTAGAGTGTAACAAACTGCAAATTTTAAGATAGTTGTATTTAATCACATTTTACAGCTGTTTTTAGCTTGGAATAGGGGTGTCAAACCCAAATGACCTTGCGGGCCACTTCGGAAAAGCATCATAGTCTCGCGGGCCGCACATAAAAATATGTACCTTTATATCAGATTTGGAAACAAAAAAACATTTATTGAAGTGAAAATTTAAAACAGAATGAATTATTATTGTTTTCATTATTTTCATGTATACAGACATAAATAATATAATAATGTTTTTATAATACAATGATCCAATAATGTTTAAAATATTACAGTTGCCTATTTCTTGAAAATTACGGTATTCCTTTTGAATTAACCTTTCATTTCTCATTGTTGAAATTTGATTGTGCCGTCATTTGCAAACAATTAAGTATACATTGTTCTTTACCTTAAACTTTTTTTAAAACTTTATAAAACATATCTGACTGCCTCTTGCTTTTGGGGCACTCCAAACAGAAAAGGAGGAGGAGAAATGAAAGTCGCACACAGAAAGAACCATGTACCATCCATAGTAAAGGATATGCATAATGGAATTTGGAATTTATTAAAAAAGTAATTTATTATAGTAAAATCAAATGAAACTGTTTAGTAAAATATAAATCTATTTTAATCTAAAGGATATTTCTATTATCAAAAAGGATTTATTTTAAAACAAGAACAGGTAACAGGCAAATACATTGTAGATTTATATATATGTATAAATTTCCCCTCAAATAAATTTCAAAATGAAAAAAACTTCAAAAACCTGATAGTTAAATTTTTTTAAAAAAAGAGTCGGTGGGCCGCATCTTACGTACTGGCGGGCCGCGTATTGGACATCTGGCTTAGAACATACAGTAATTTTGACAAAAAATCATCGAAATCAAAATTTAAATGCGTATAAAATATTCTTTTTTACCCTACGGTTTCTGACGCTTCAGATGGATTAAGAAGAATATCAATGAAATTAAAATTGTATTATGTCGAATGCATTTTTATTTATCCCATTTTTCTTAACTTTGAAAATATTGCTAAATTTTCATTAAAAAATGGGTTTTTTTCAAAACCAAAGGGTGATATATGCTATTTATTTAATAATTATGACTCTTTAAGCCTATTTATGTTTTTTAAAACAATAAATTTCTTTTGAAAACCAACTTTTCAAAAATTAGTCTCCCAACCTAGTTGGATGCCTTATGCATCTAAAGTTCAGATGACATCTTAAAATAAGGCAACTGGACAAATAATATAAGTATAAAAAAAGAACTTATATTCATCTTTTTTACTGTACAATAAATATTGTACAAGACATTACAAATATTAAATATTATTGAAACAGCAGTAAATCACAAATCAGAATCTTTATTACTTTAATTTTGAAAACTAAAAATTACTAAAATAATAATTCATTTCATTAATAAAAATGTACTCTACGAAAAATAATTAGCATCATTATTAAATGTTAAATGTATATAACACACACTAACAATACACATTTAAAAAAGAATTCAAATAGCAAAACTTTCTTTTAACTATTATAAAAAATTGGATATTTATGGTACAGAAACTACCTTAATATAAATGGCAATAAAAACTCAAAGTAGGCAATGAGTAACATAATTTACTCCTTTTCATTAATCACAGAAAACTACTACATTGGCCACAATAATTGTCTCTACTATTATTTCAGCTTCCATTAGTATAAAACTGTGAGGGATTCCTCCCTCTCTCCTGCCTGCCTAGATATGAGGGAGGAAGGGAAGAAACACTAGCTATAATCAACAACAATCTATTTATTGACCTCACAAAAATAGCAACTCTGATTCAATAATTTTCAACCTGAAGAAATATTCTCAATATGAACAAAATTTGGATAAATAGCAGGATAAACGAATTATTAGGAGACTATCAATATCGGTCCTCTCTTTATAGGATCAAATCTTTCATCCCACTTAATCTAATACTAATTCAACTATAGTGATCAATCGTCACTTTCCTATATTAAATATTTGAAATATTCTATGGAAAGTTATAATAGCTGATCAGTAGCAATGAATTCTATCTTATCATGTTCTCTCTCCTTCTCATAGATAGCTAGAAATCCTTGACTATATATAGTAGACTTAAATTAAATATATCATGGTTTTTTCTTCAAAAGGGTTGGTTGTGAATGTACGCAAATTAGAGAAAGGTATGTGAGGATTAGAGAAAGGTACGTGAATAGATCCATCACAAAAATAACAAAAGCTTCATTAACTCAGTACCTAAATAGATGCAAAAATTGTTAAGCATCTGAAGAACAAGATTACAAAAACTAAGATTTCTTCATAGGACAGGCTTTTAGCTGATTTCATGAATAACATTTTCCTTAAATAATCCAGCAAATACTTGTTTTTGATTCACAGAATCATTTTAAAAAACATTGAAGACAAAATTAGAAAGTAGATAAGACTTTTATTGCTTTGAAAAATTAACAAACACATACTTTCAATCAAACTTAAATTAAATTAAGCACGACGTGAAATATTTCACAGAAATTAAAAATACTCTATTACAAGCAATATCACCAAAGTGAAAAAAAATTTCATATTAAAAATGGTTAACAACTAACTAATTTATATTTACATAAGCCAATTAAAAATGAAAATACACAAACAATTTAATAGTCCAAAACTAAATACGTAATGCAAAGAGCAAGGGTATCAAACTCAAAGGCTAACTTCGGCCAAGTAAACAAGGTTTAACTTAACGCGAAAAAAGAAGCGATAATCATAGAAATAAATAAATGTACTCATTTGCGGGCCACATGCAGCCCTCACATGGTGAGTTTGACACCCCTGTCTTAGAGGCATAATAGAATTAAGATATCTCAAATTTTCAAGCAAAAATATACATGAGAACTACCTCAACATATTGTAATAGCTAAGCACACACAGATCAATTTTTAATCTCACTTATGAATAGTAATGCTAATACTATCAATAAATGTTATAAATGTATTTGCTAGTGTTAGCAAGTTTCGATGCATCAGTATGGGTTCAACTTAGTGAAATTTAAAAAGAAATAAAATTTCAATCACACATCTGTTTTAATTTTCTAATATTCCAGGCCTCAAAGGGTTAAAACAAAAAAATTTATTAGAAGGAATTAAATTTAAAGAATATTAAAAATAGATATTCCCTTACTTCTCGTGAATAAATTTTACAACAAACTGTAACATTTTAAGTGCAATACAGTATTCAATTTATATATATATATATATATAAACAATGCCTTTTGAACTTAACTGCTCTGCCCAATCTTTTAACATAATATAGCAATCTATGGTTACAAGGCACACATTTATAAACAAAAAATTTCTATCCATACTTACATATGACAGAGAAATATTGGAAGCAGCAATAATGCAGGCAGCGAAAACAAAAGGTACAGCAAATATCATACTATATGCACAAATTAATGGATCTGCCCGTTGATTAAATTTCCTGAAATATTGTGATAACAGCGATCCTAATACTACTCCAACTATTCCAGCAAGACAAGTGATAGCACCAAACACTATAGTAACACTAAAAAAGGAAAGTAAAACAATTAATTACACAGCATTTTTTTATGTACAACTCATACATTTTCAACTGAATTATTGTTAAAAAGTGTTAAGATGGTAAACTACTTACTATACTGGATCAGGTGTTTCCCCATGTACTTCAAGAGCATCTGTCATGAAATCAGGTACCCACCAAGCTAAACCCCCTATAGAAAAGGTGACACATGTGAAGCCCAAACTAACCCACAAGAAAGAAGGACTGAAAAAGAAAGTTTCCAATAACTAAAGACATGAAATTTGGTGGTTAACACTAAACTTACCAACATTTCATATGTATTTATTTCTACCACAAGAGGTCAAATGTGACCAGAATTTAAGTGTTATCTATTTAAAAACTTATCTTCTATTCATACAACTGAATTAAGCTAAAACATTTTTCTAAATAACAATTTTCATCTTTATAATATTTCCAAATTTAAGATTTGTTTCTTTTTACTTTAATAAAGCTTATCAATTTTTTTTATAATCCACATACATAGGTTTAACACTTAAAACAAATGTTTATAGTTTTTTCTTTGTAATACCTTATCTAACAGTTTTTTAAAACACCTAAAAACAGACTGGCAGGATGTAGAAATTGCAGCAGATGTTTCAATATGCCAGTATATTCTACACTATAATTTATACTATTCAAATAGTGTATGCAATCTAATGCAACAAACCCTGAATATTGTAAATTCTTGGTAGTAGCCAACTTGAACCAGTGATATGGTTAATTGTCCTATTATAACAACTCCATTTCTTAGTTGCAACCAATCTGCTTTACCATTAGTACTATTTGAAACATTTACAACCTCTTCCCCAAATTATTTACAAATATCTGTTAGGACAAATCTGGATTATAGCAAACTCTAATTCAGCAAACAAATAGGTTCTTGGAGTTTATTTTTTTCTCAAACATACAAAAGATAATGAAAGATTGTAATCTAATGGGTTTGGCACACAATCATTCATACAAATATGCATTTCCTATAAACACTTCCACGGGTTAAATATCCTGTTATGGAAGGCAAGGCAAATTACCTACCTTTTTATAATTTCCTATTATTTGACAGTAAAGTAATGGTTTCCTAGAGCAGCGGTGCCGTTCTTTCGCGGTCGTAACATCACGATGGATGACGTCACAGAAAAGACGGCTGTCTGTTAACGTTGATCGAGTGGTTTCCTAGGATAGCGGTCTGCTGTACTTACGTCCGTAGCTGTAAACAATCTTAAAATGGATGATTTAGATGTAGCGAACATATCTTTATATTTTACCTATATATTGAACATATTTTTTTTATATTGTACCTATATATTGAACATATTTTTTTTATATTTTATACACATTTTTTATATAGTAGAACCTGTTTTTGTGCAGTCCTTTTCTATGCGGTACACGAATTTCAACACCTTTGCCGCCACTGTAATGTTTTCGATCATTTCACATAAGAGTATGTACACATCAAGATGCATTGTTCATTTTTTATGAACTTTCTCCTGATTGCACGTTCAATTGCTTTCTCTCAATGTACAGAAGCGTATGCTTGATTGAAGATGAAACTTTCAATAATTTGATAAATAGATGATAGATTTGAATTTCAAAAAGAGCTTTAATCATGCATATCTGGTAATCGTGAAGTTTGCAAAAACTTATCACTTAAAGGTGTCGAAAAATAAATCGATTGAAATTGTATCTTCAAGTGATGAAAGCAATTTTTAACTAATTACTGTGTTGTACATACTTTACATATATTGTTATTTTATTATATCAATAAATGAAATCAAAGAATTTTGATTATTTGTTGCATTAGTTCATTGAAATTAAAGAATTACAAAAACCATATATTATTTCTAAGTAATTCCAAGGATTAATTTTCATAAAATTCTTTTTCTCAAAAGTAAACATTTGGAAAAGTTTAAAAGAATCTGTAAAATTCCCAAAACTTCTAGTCAAATCCTACATATAACACATTATACTAATACCAATATTTTTGTATTGAATTGGGTAAACAGTTAATTGACTTCAAATGCTTTTATAATACAAAAAAAGACAATATGCTCCAAAGAAGTGTTGCATATAGTTGTAAAGAAAATACAATCATGACATGATTTAATAGTTTTATTCATATATTTCTTTTTTTCACAGTTTAAATTTTTACAGATTAAAAAATTAATTTAAACACTGAACAACAAAAAAAATACAAATGAAAAAAATACAATTTTGAAAAGTGAATTATAAGTTAAGTTATAAGTTACTTCCTTTATTTACATTAAAATAAGAGAATTTAATTTAAACACTGAACAACAAAAAAAATGAAAAATATGCAATTTTGATATTTGCAACTTAGACAAAAAATTCCAAAACATTGACTTCATCCTCTTCAGGAATCCAGAAAATATTGGAACTCATTTTTTTTGCCACCGCTATCGAGAAAAACGTTCAACAAACTGTTGCTGCCGCTATGACGATCGTAACGACCTGCAACTTCACATTCCGCTCCCATCCACCGCTCTCTAGGAAACCACGCCTATCTATTTACACAGGCGACGTTTTAGTGACGTCATCCACCGTAATGTTACGGACGTTAAAGAACGGCACCGCTGCTCTAGGAAACCATAGCTTAAAAGTAAAAAGAGAGGTAAATATTGAAAAACACATTTGATACATTTTTAAATAAAAGTAGTAAGTTCAAATGGCAGAGTAATGAAATTATTTCAGTGAACTTTTAACAAAAAGTTCCAAGAGTCATTTGACCTGTTGTGATCATTTTAGTGTTAAAAAATAAACTACTAAAATCACAGCAAGAAAATGATGAATCTTCTTATAAATATGTTTTTTAATTATTTAAAGAATTAAGAAAACACAAGCTTCAGATATTTAAAAACTAATTTATATTTTAAAAAAAGAAATATTCATAACTTATGATATTTTATGTGCTCTTCAAGCTGGATTTGTGAAGTTTATTGTCACAATTTCAAGATAAATTTGTTTCACTTAACTTCATCAATAAACTTTGCCAGATGAGTATCTCTAACTCCAGCTTCAAATTTACAAATTTTCTAATTTACAATAAAAAATCATTGTTTTATAAACTTTCATATAGTTATTTTTACATAGAGAAATTTTGTACAAGCAGACATTAAAATGTTTTTTTCACCTAATGTGCCTTCTGAATGTTTCCAATAAAAACATTTTTTTTCATAATATTACAGAAACCAACAAAAAAACTAAGTTCTTAACACTAGATTTACAGAAACAATTTAAAGTTTAAATTAAACATTTTTAAAGTGTTTCCTATTTAACACATGAAAGTAAGAGGGAAATTGATATAGTCCCATTTTTTTTAAATGATCTCCTTCACAGACTTCTTCCAAGACTTCAAACCGATACTATATTCAGAAGTTTTTTTACAGTAAAATCACACAATGACAGAGTTTACTTTATGACTATGAAACTCTTAAAAAATACTAAGTACTTTATCTACAATATTAAAATTACATTTTAAATACTTCAATTATGTCTTGAATCACACTTGTAGACTTCAAGGCGACTCCACCTTCAGCTTCACCACGAGGAGGTTCGATTAAAACAGTTAAACACAATGCAACTGCCAATAGCCCCAAAGCTGGAGTAACCTTTTTCACAGCAAATTGAAAAATAAAAAACAAATTTTGAAATATTTCTCATAACTAGTTATTACTAAAATCCTATTGCAATTATAAATGACAGTTGATAAACAACAACGAGTGTATTATATATTAAAAATGAAAACATGATGCAAAAGATAAGAAAACAGGCATTATTCAGCCTGAAATATTCAGTAATTTAAATATTCTGATCGATTTTAAAATTGTATAATAAATTTTGTAAAGTACATCATCTCCTGCAGTAATGAAGTCACAAATGTACATCATCTCCTGCAGTAATGAAGTCACAAATGTACATCTTTAATATATGTTCTTAAAAAATATTCTCATATAAACAATAGGTTCAACATATTTAAGCTAAGTCAACGTTATTTTAATTGTGAATATTTAAATTGACAATAATAAGTAAATTCAGATTTCATGTTATTTTTGCTAAATTAGGTAAGGAGATCATACAATAGTTTTCTGTATAACATAAAAGGAAACTTCATTAAAAAAAATACATTTTGATACTTATTTGTTAATTGTTTTAGTAGAAATCTAAGAGGAATGCTGGATAAGTATAAGTTAATCCTGTAATGTGCAATTTAGGAATTCTCTTTACTAACAGATATTTTGCCAAAAATAAAAATATATAATAATTTGCTCAAAATTTCAAAAACAATTTGTTATTCCTTAAAAAAACAAAAGTAGAAAATTAATTAACATGCAATTACATATGCTAACAAGTTTTGTATTTAAATTTGCAAAGGAAAAAAAATTAGCTCGTCTACGCAGATCTTTAGTGGCACTAGAGCTCAAATTCAGGACCCACCAGCCACAAGTCCATGACCATGACCCTTAGACCATTGTGGCCAAATCAGTTATAGGATTAAAACTATGCAAAAAAGACATATACATAAAAAAACATAGAATACACAGAGTAAACCAACTTACCCGTAAAGCCCAGTACCAATGTCCAATAACATTAGCAACTTCTGGTCCCACAATATAACCCAAACCACTAGAACCAAATAATTTTTATAGCTTGTTTAGTAACATACACACAAATGAGCACATATTGCATTCTTAAAAATGAACATAAACTTAATATTATGAGCTTCATTTACATAAAGTCCAGATACTAACTCTAAATTAGGTATTAATAGTATTTATGTCGAAAATACGCGCTACCCACAATCGCTATACATACTCATCTCTAGCAATAAAATTTTTTAAAATTTCAGAAAGTTATAAAAAAATTCTTTGATTAATTTGTTCTTAATATGCATAATTTTAAAGTCTTAATGAAGTATTGTATAACAGATCAAACTCCAACTAATAAGTAAAATTTAGAAGTGAAATGCTTTGACCAATAAAAAAAAAATATATGAAATTTAACATTTCAATATATATATACTTAATACATGAAAATCTGTTATTTAGCGGAAATTATGCAAAAACTGGAACCAAGATAGCCTAGCATTGTGAATAATGTATAAACTAATTTACACAAGTAGTTTCCTATGAATTCTAGAGGCAAAATATACCAAGAAAACTATTAAAAAAGAAACTTAACTGTTAAAAATTAATTTAGTTGAATACAATTATTTTAAGTTTACTCAAATTCAAAAGTAGATTGAAGGAAGCTAAAGAATGTTTGCTATACATATACTTAGATCAAAATTAAGCAAATAATCAGACCATACACAGCAATTTTCAGGTCAATTAGACACTTTTTAAAAGCTATAGTAATACCTTGAATAATGCAAATTTGGAGAAACACGATTTTTAAATCTTGTCGATCTCGTCAGTTTGGTTTAAATATATTTGATATCCTTATAAAAAATTATTCCTAATATATTACAATCTGAAGCCCAGTGTCTGAGTGGTAGCGTAATGAGCTTCCATCCCACAGGTCCGGGGTTCAAACCCTGAACTGGGCAAGAACGACTCAGCCTTTAATCCCTTCATTGGTTGAGAAATTAGTTCTCAAGCAAGCTTGTTACATCACAGAGTTTAGTTTGGTACATTACAAACTGGCTAAAAATACTTTCTACAGCTTCATACATATTTCATATGTGAATACGTACCTCCCAACTGGAATGGCAAAATAAAAAAGTGACAGCATGCGTGTTCGAGATGAGTCAGTGAACAAATCGGCTATGACAGTAGGAGCAATAGTTGAGTAGCTTGCTTCCCCGGTGCCAACCAAAGCACGTGTAAACATAAAGACTCTAAAGTACTACAAAATAAATTACAGGGTTAATTTTTAAATGCTAGTCATAATCTTTGAAGATTGAAAATTGACTTTATATATTAATCAGAAACTCAAAAATTCATCTAATAGCAATCAGGGCCCATTAAAAGAAAACAAAATAGGCTTGTTATTCATTAGAAATAAAAAATAAAAGTTTACGAAGGTAATGCATGTCAAAATTTTCACCCTGTTCTTTTCATGAGAGAAGACTATTAATGGAATTATTTCTTTAAGTATGTTGATTCAGTTGCCACAGAAAAATCTGGGAACTCCACAACACACAGTAGGATGGTACACCAAACCATTGCCTCTCAGGTGTTCATTGTTTTTTTAATGACTAAGTACATCACTGGTGGATTGATTGCCATGTATCTTGGGATCTTGTTCAATTTGTCAAGACTTCTTCATACAGCTTGAAATTAATAGTATGCAATTTTTCTCCCTTCTAGGGATACATCAAATAACCGTGTTTGTTCCATCATTACCAAATAATGTTGAAAAGAAAACAAAATAGGCTTGTTATTCATTAGAAATAAAAAATAAAAGTTTACAAAGGTAATGCATGTCAAAATTTTCACCCTGTTCTTTTCATGAGAAGACTATTAATGGAATTATTTCTTTAAGTATGTTGATTCAGTTGCCACAGAAAAATCTGGGAACTCCACAACACACAGTAGGATGGTACACCAAACCATTGCCTCTCAGGTGTTCATTGTTTTTTTTTTAATAACTAAGTACATCACTGGTGGATTGATTGCCATGTATCTTGGGATCTTGTTCAATTTGTCAAGACTTCTTCATACAGCTTGAAATTAATAGTATGCAATTTTTCCCCCTTCTAGGGATACATCAAATAACCGTGTTTGTTCCATCATTACCAAATAATATTGCAGAAAATAATAAGTCTGCAGATATGTATATCTTAAGTGTTGCATCAAAAATACAGAAAAGAGTTTGAGATAAGTATATAGCCACAATATCACTCATGTTTCTGGAAGAGCTTCCAAATGTTTTTTTTTTTTTTTTTTGAATGAACAAGGTTGTACACTGTTGTTCAGTTTTCTTTTGACAGTCTTTCAAAGTTGGGGTGGTCATTTATGCACACCTAGTACTTATAATTAGAGGGAAAAAAATTATTGAAATATCTAGTAGGCATCTAAATGACTTTTCTAAATACATTATACTTCTTGAAGTGTTAGTTATGCTTAATGTTGCCAAATTAAAGAGTTTAAATGAATTAAAAAAATGATAGTATTAAGATTTAACCTATGACAGCAAATTTCACATCTCTAACTAGATAAAAATTTCATTAGGTCTCATCTAATTAGGAGATTCTAAGGAAAAAATATTAAAACGGTAGAAAGCAATTGGAAGCGGAGGAGTAAAATTATTGAACACATTAGAACATTTTAGATACTAATACTCATATTGGTGAAATAAATGAATAACCATCTAAATAAGTTTTATAGTTGTGTGGACCATTAGAGTTAAAAACTAAGATTGAAAATTTCTACCTCGTAAAATACTGAATATAATCCCTTTAGAATTTTATTTTGTAATTATAAGCATTTATTTTTTAAAAAATCAAAGAATTGCCATTTTTTCAAGTACATACACATTCAAATTTCAACATGCTAGAGAATACAAAATTCAAAAATATAAGTCATATGAAAAGCATACAATAGAAACTTATCATCATAAATTTTATGTTAATTACAAGAAAATACAATACAGGATGCATAGGAAAGGGAATTTAAAAATACTTCCTGATGAAGAAAGCAACAGCTATGGGAATGAGGGCATGGTAAATTAAAGTAACTATTCCCCACCTAATTCACATGACAGCAGCACACCCAGTAGCAGAATTTGGAGGGTAGACATTGCAAATCAAAAACGAAAAAAGACTGACAAAATTTCCTGTTAGAGAGAAATTTTTTGAGCATCAATTAATGATATTTGGTTCTCATGTACAGGATAAATTGTCTTGTACAGCCAAAAATGTTCAAAATTAATACACAAGAGTTTGAAAGGAATAGCAGTAGATATGATGAAACAGAATTTATTACAGAAAATATGGAATGAAGTCAAAACAGTTTAATGGTATCACACACACACCTGAAAAACACAAACTGACATATAGTGATAAGTTAATCTTGCATATATTCAGTCCGTTGATGACGATGCACATTTGTATCATGAAAGTAATTCTACTTGCACATTTCTCTGCATGAAAGGTGTCATAAATACAGGTATTGCAAATACCTGTAATATGGCAACTTATATGAGGATCTTTTATATAACCCTCCTGGAAGAAATTCAACAGTGCGGACTGGCAATTTTGGTGACCATTCAACACTACCACCATACCCAATAATTTGTTATTCAAAACAATCTTTGAAAAAACTTTGCACTCCAGATGTCTGGTCTGCAGAGGTATTATTATGTTGAAGTCAAGGGAATATCATCTAAGAATTCAGGTAAGATACTTTGTAATAGTTGGAAGCACCTCTACCTGTTTAATGCACCTTCATAGAACACAGGTCCCAATAAAATCCTTCCAGACACCACACTGCATGTTAATGGACAAGCAAACTTAGTGTCTGGTGCATAGTCCACACAAGTTTTGTGTCATGTCAAACAATATAGACATAAGTACATATTTTATATAATAAATTGTGTGTGTTTCATCATACCTATGGTTATTCCTTTCTCAAATGCTTAAACAAAACAGAGTGCATTGATTTTGGACATTTTTAGGTATACAGGCAACAATACTCTATCCACAAGAACCAAATATTGGTTAATAGTAATTATTTGATGCTCTAAAGCTTTTTAACTGGAAATTTGTTCTATCTCTTTTCATTTTCAATGTCTATCTTCCAAATAGGATTTGACTACATTTTTTGCTTTCATCTTCATTTGATTTATGATTCTGATTATGATCTGTATCTGCATTTATGATTAGTAAATACATAAATGAGTTGAATAATTCTTAAAAAACTCGAGATGAATTTTCATAAAAATATTCAAACTTTCAGTTTTATCCACAAACTAATTAAAATTAACTTCACATCTTAATGTAAAACTTCTTAAAAAAATCTTTTAAGAACCCTTTTCTTATATGAAAATGCATTTTAAGAGCTACAAGTTTCTTGAATAAAAGATTAGCTTTTTTAACGCATTTTATAATACAAATATTTTACATATAATAATACTAACATTTGTATATGTTACATTTAATAACTTACTTGAGCAGGTATACAAGACCCTAAAAATGTAGTTGCACTCCAAAACAAAATGCCAAATGCCATAATATAACGTCGATTATACCGATCTCCTAAATAACCAAATACTGGAGCCATAATCAAATAGCTAATAATGAAAGATGTCTGAAGAAGACCAGCATCTTTATCATCCAATCCATAATAAGCCTTAACATCTTTCAAAACTCCTAGTAGACAGAAGTTATACAATATTAAGAACACAAGCCATACACATTTTAACATTTAGCAAAAATCTAGACAAATTACCAGCTGTGTTTGTTAAAATAAAAATCTAATTAAAAGTACAAGCTATTAGGAAATATACAATGGTTTTTGTAATCATTGGAATGATTGTATGCTTTATTATTAAATAAATATCAAAATTATTTAACTTCATGTTTAATCTAGCTTGTGCTGGGTATGTCATAACCCCCATCTAACTTTTTTCAATGCTCCTTACAAACAGTGGTGTAACATACACACCTACATCGCACGGGAGGGGGGAGCAGGGTTCTAGGGGGCTCAAAGCCTGACTGCTGCCAAGTACCTACCCCTTGTAGAATCCAACTTGGAAACTCAGAACCTGACTTTGCAGAGTTTGCCAAATGTTCTACGTTACACCACTGCTTACAAACTTATTTTGGAAAATAAGTTGTTCCTCATGTAGATGACTTTCAGGTCATACTCTTAGAGGGTTCATATTCTTGTGGTGAATTCTAAATACAGATCATAGGATACTGCCTCTTTGGGTATGTCATACCTTGCACGTGTATTGTTATTACAGCTTTGAATACAAGAACATGCTTTAAAATCTTTCTCGCAAATGGTGCGTTATTGTAGTTATGTTGAAGAGAAATGTGGCATTTAAGTAATTTAATACAGTACTTAATGGATATAGTACTGTAGTATTTTCAGATGAATAAAGTTTCTTTGTGGCAATGAGGAAGAATCGGTAAAATCTAGGAGGACCCACTGCTGTTTTTGGCGCCAAAATTTTTCGCCAAAAAGCGCCAAATTGAAGGTTTTCAAAAGGCGTCAATGACGAAAAACTCTTGGGAAGCGCATGCGTCAGCGGGGGATGAAATGGGCGTTTCGCAAAGATGAAAACGAATAAATACATTAAATTAATCATTATATAAAGAAAAAAACGGAGAAAGCAATGAAATTCATTTTAAAAAGCATTCTAAAACCAGTGTACAACATGATTTACATTTTTAAAAAAGGACGAAAGGGGCGTTTCGCAAATATAAAATCGAAGAAATACATGAAATCAATCATTTTAAAAAATTTAAAATGCACTTACCTTACGCTTGCATTTCGTCATGTTCCGTTGGTGGATACACCCTTGCGATCGATGCAAGGAATTCATGAAAAATTGTCATCCACCAACTTGTGACCTGTTCTTATTAACTTTCAAGTCATTTACCACGATCGCATTCATGCTCTTGCCAAACCAATATCTGGTCAAACGCAAGATAATTATTATAGCAAGTTTGCTTTCGCTAAACCAAGTGCCCTTTCTCACACTCCGAACAACGTCGTGGCGATTATCTTTCGACTGGTTGCGGCAACGCCATTCGTAGCCGTCAACCGTTCCCCTTTCGTTCTTACAAACGCATACTTTTTTAAACCTCGGACATTCATAACGAGAAGCAATTAAATTAGCTTTCATACACCATTCTAATGTCTTTTCTTCCCCTTTGTGCCCAGGAGCACAAAGAAACCTGTCGTAGCCTCACTTTCAATTAATTTCCTTTCACACGCCATTCTTAACAACAACCGGTGGAGAGCAAACCTTCTCAAATGTCAAAATGACGTTTTTTCGGAAAAGGCGAAAAACGTTGTACTTTTTTAGGGTTGCCATTTTTTAGGTGATTTGAAAATCCAAATTTTTGGATGAAATGGAAGGGTTACCATATTGTAACCTTCATCGCTCAAAATTTGGCGACAAAAAAAAATTTGGCGACCAAAAAGTGGGTCCTCCTAGGATTCAACCGAAGAATCAAATGATGAAGAATATCATAGAAGGTAGAATTCCTCTACTAAAATTGATTCAGATTTAGAAGAGAAAGATACTGTTGAGAGTGACAAAGAAACAGTTTGGAAGTACATAATTTGAAAGTAGACAACAGGAATACATCTCATCTACTTTCAAAAAACTTTTGAAAAAGAAAATAACTATTGCTGCAACCATGAGAGAAAATAAAAAACAGACAATTAATAAAGACAACTGGAATACATCTCATCCACTTTCAAAGAACTTTTGAAAAAGAAAATAACTATTGCTGCAACCATGAGAGAAAATAAAAAACAGACAATTAATAAAGACAACTGGAATACATCCCATCCACTTTCAAAGAACTTTTGAAAAAGAAAATAACTATTGCTGCAACCATGAGAGAAAATAAAAAAAAATTCCAAAATTTCTGCATTGAAAGAACAGGAAAATTTACTCCTCTTTGTTTGGTTTTAAAAAGATACAATAATTGCTTCATATACATCGAAGAGAAGTTGAAATTGTTTCTTACTTTCAAAAATAAATTGTGATGATGTAATAGATTTATCTACAGTACCATCTGCATCATATTTGTGTAGATGACACCCGAAATATTTTTCTATAATTTAACTAAGGGAGCAGTTGTCATTGTTGATGAAATGTTAGCATCATATTAAATGGCCAGAAAATGTAATTGTTTGCCTATGACAATATTTTTTGCATTGTTGCTGCGATAAATGAACAAATTATTTAACTCAAAAACCACCTACTAAACATCGAACAAGATGCTGATTTCTGAAGTATTTGGATTTACAAAAGAATGTAAAATATGTAGAAACCAACAAGCAATGTTTCTGCGAGATTTAAAAGGAAAAATAGGATCCAATGGAAACATTGCACTCACCTGCAACAAAAGAATGTGTAAATGTAGTGAATGCTGTTACAAAAAGAGAAAAACTCAATTTACACGTGATAAACATATTGTAATTCTTTTTTTACATTTATATATATTTTATGATAAAAATAGAAAGTTAACAACCTTGGGTACGAGATACTTTGTGCGACTATTCCGCTTGTTTTTTTTTAGCAAACAATCCCAGATTAATATGTGCATTTACAGTAGACAAAAAACCAAGAAAACTAGAACTAAGACAAAAACGAAATTAAAAAAAATAGACACTATATTTGATTCTAGTGAAATACTTTAATTATAGATCAAGGGTTCCTAACTTTAAGCATATGAGCCCTCTCCATAAATATGCATACATAATATTCTGGAATAGATATGAAGATCCCAGCCAATGTTGCTTTATTTTTTTGGATATAAGTCATTTTTTCACAGATTCCATGTTAAGCCTAATTAATACCAAATAAGAACAATCTAAAAATACCACAGACAAAAAGCATTGAGATTGTCAAAAAAAAGCCAAGGCCTTTTGGCAAAAAAAAAAAAAAAAAAAAAAAAAGATAAATTGAAAAATATATGCAAAATTATCAATTTTTACACTTTTAAAAAATTGCAAGTAAATTTTTTTAAGAATAATATGAACAAATATGAGAAGTATAAATTCATTGCCACATACACAAATGTAAATATAATTAAAAATGTATTAAGCAAAAAACAAAAGATTGAATAAATTTTATAAGTATAAAATCAAAGTAAAAAATAAAATATACAATCAAATTGTATTAAGTTTGAAATATTATATATTTATAACAGTGGTCTTCAAACTTTTTCAACTCACTGAACCCCTAGAACAAGAAAACATTTTCATAGAACCCCTAGAAATAGAAAGCATTTTCGTGGAACCCTATTCCACATTCATACTTAGAAGAATACATCTAAAAAAATATATTTAAAATAGATCAACAATAGATCAATGTAAAGGCAATTAAAAAACATATTGCATTTAAAAAATTTTTAAATTTCCTCTACTTTTAATATACTCATTAATAACATTATTCTGTGTGCCAAGTGTCACCTACCCATGCATTATGTTTAGTAACTGGGATATGTGCTTGCATTTTTTCACACAAACGAAGTCTAGGTCTATTTAGATTAATTGCAATTGCATTACATATTCCGAGATTCGTTTGTTTCTATAATTTTTTTTTGTAGTCACTCAAGTTGAGAAATATTTTTTACTTTTACACATTATTCTGAATGGCATTAAAATGAATATAGCTGTGTGATAAATACTGTGCATTTTGCATAAATTTCCAACATAAAATTTAGGAGCTGTTCTTGCTTTAATTTAGATTTTTAAGATTGAATATGTTGATAAGTTGTTCCCTCTCCTTTATGTAGATGCTTTTTCCACAAATTCAAAAAGGTACATTTTCCAATAGAAAAATATTTAGTTTTGCAAGATGTTGTACGAGTATAAAATTATTGATGGAACCCGGGATAGTTAACAATGAAATATTCACAATCTAGTAAGCAAAATATATATAAAGATAAAATGTTTTAATATTTTTTTACTATATTATAATAAAGTTTTAAAAGAATTGCAAAATAAAGTTACGTATAAATAAAATTTTCAGTTTCTTAACGATAGGGATGAGCTTTAAATTCTTGTGGGCATACAAATTTCATAGAGAACGTGAATCCATTTTGTAAGTTTATTTTCGATTTTTATTTATTGTGACTCATGGAGCACAGTTTTGAAGACCACTGATTTATAACCATGAAATGTTAATTGTATAAATTATTTTAATGTATGAGAACTAATTAAATATTTCTCTTCAAGATTAAAACAATTTAGAACCTGGGCATAAAGTTGCCAGAATGAAAATGCTATGCAATAGAGCTACCATGAAAGAATAAAAAACTTGACAGGAAAAATCTGAGTTTGACAGATAATATTAGTAGGTTATAAAAAAGAGACACAATTGCAATACAATATAAGAAAAAATATATAATCAAAATTTTGAAGATTTTAATGAAACAAACTTAACATACAGAAAAAATTTGAAAGAATAAAACATGCAATTTCAAAAACAAATTTATTTCTAAGGCTATTAAACAACTTTTTAATTGTACTTTTGATGTCCATACAGTATAGTGGTAAGTAACGCTGACTACAATGCTGTAGGGCCTGGGATCAAATCCCAGAGAAGGCATGGGTGTTTATATTGTAATCTTTCATGACTTTAAATTCCTTCTTTCCTTTGTAATGTGTGCTTCATGCTTACTTCTGTAAGCCCCCATGTGATACTTTGCGGTGCACGCGGATTTATAAATGTTCTCAATTAAAAAAAGAGTGTACTTTCATATCAACTTCATGCTATTGATGACACATTTAGCAAATTTCAACAAATGTTTGTTTATGCAAGGACATTAATACGGTAAAATTCTAGGAGAGCCCACACCCTTGGCGACAAACCGAAAAAAGCGCCAAGCCAGAACAAGATGGTGCCAAGCGAAACCGACAATGGCGACAAGGGAATATAGTGGGATAAGTTGGATGCGTAATGAAAATATATGTAAACAATACAGAAATTAAACATTTAAGATAAAAAATATAAAAACAGTACTAACTTTCTTATTACTGATCTTTTTTTTCTGAGTGGAGGGAACAGCGTAACATCAGATTTTAAAAGCCTTTAAAGGTCTCATCGCTAAAGCGAATGATCATGTGAGTGTCGCCCATATTTATTCTGCGAGGTAATGGTCGGAACATACATTCGGCGTGGCTGTTACATTTCGAAGAAAGTGTTTTTATTGCCCGACCATGTTACATCATGCTGATCATTACATTTAGGACATTCACAACTGAAGCAATCAATCCTTCCTTCATACACCATTCAATCAATTCTTTCTTACCTTTAGCATTCAACAAAGTAAAAATTCTAAAGTATATTCCCTCACACACACAGCCAGCCCGGGCCCAACGACAAAATGAGGAAGTGAAAATGCGCCCCACAAAATACGAAAATGCTAGAAATGCTAGGTTGCCATATGTGGTGTTTAAAAGAAGTAGGGTTACAAAAATGGCGCAGTATAAACCCAACGTAATTCGCGCCAAGGGTGTGGGCTCTCCTAGGAGTGAACCTGGAGTTAATATAAGTGTTCAAACAAGCCCAACTAATCTTTTGTTGAGTATCGAATTAGAAAGTTGTTTGGTGACTGTGTTTGAATTTTCAAGGGCTAATTGATTTTTTCCCCCTCCACTTATATATTTGCATTTTAAAACTATTTATTTTGACATTTTGATATTAGAGTTAATGTCTGGATTAAATTTCATGAGTCAGATAAACATTTTTTTTCTGCCACACACACACAAATCAAGTCAATTATAATATTTTTTAACAAATTTATGACACAACTAAAATCAGAATTGCAAAATAACATCAATGCAGCTAAATTGGTGCCATTTTCCACCAAAATCAGATTGATTGGTATTTTTTCAGACAAAACACATTAGAATTTTCCGTATTTTGATAGCAAGATATAATTTCTGTGACACCAATTTTGCTGTGGTGAGGTTAATACATAAATACCTTAAAATCCAATTTTTCAAGACATAACAAAAAAATGACATTCATTCTAGAATATCTTCCAAGATTCAAATGGATCAAATTTCCCCATGAACACATTTCTTTGACTGTTAATATGAATATCTTTGAACTACAAATTGTTGAACTTTTCCATATGTTATATTATTAAATTATTATGTTAATGTTTTACTATGAGTACCTTAGGTTATATTATGGAGTTATAAAAGCAAATTTTTCTTCTAATGTACCTTCCTACCTTCAAAGCTTCTATAGATCCTTGAGGATCCATATACAGTGGGCCACAAAAGTGTTCGTACACTTGCAATTTCTTATAAAATTTAATGTTTTCGACCAATAAAAATTAAAATATTGGAATTGAATTTTTTTTTTATGATATCTGCAACTTGTTCTTAATAGAATTACATAATTATTTTTTTAAAAATAGTATAACAATTTTTTTTAAAAATTAATCAAAAAGCTACTTAAAAATTACGCCACAATAGTCTTCGTACACTTAACAAAAGTCTCAACTTAGCTTTAAATATTATATTTCTTTCTTAATTTAGTACTTAGTAGGATATCTTTTAGTGTCCACAACAACTTTTAAGCGTCTTGGTATAGATTTAATCAGTTTTTTGTAATTTCTGCATCGATTTTCTTCCATTCTTCTGATTGTTGTTTTTACTTAACATTATGTGTATTTGTCATGTTTTCTTTTTTTTACCACAAAATATCCACCAAATATGCTCTACTGGGCCAAATAAAGTGATTCAGGAGGTGTTTTCATAATTTGGGGACAGTTATAGAGACACCAGTGGCGTACATTGAGAGCAGTGCGCTTGGCGTCATTATCCTGTTTAAAAATGAAGTCGTTTCTAATATCCAAATTTAAGGCAGATAATTTTAAATTTCTCCTTAAAATATTTAAATAAAGCTCATGATTCTCAACATCCACAAAAAATACCAAATTATCTAATTCTGTGGCCGATTTACACCCCATGCAAAAACACTTCCACCTCCATGTTTTATTTATCCAACTAGATTCTTGGAATTAAGTTTCAGAAAATTCAAAAGTGACAGCAAATTGACTGGGATGGCAGATAATTCAACCTTTTTGGTTCTGATGGGCCTATAATAGCTTGCAAATGAAAAAATAAGGAGTTTAATCCCATGAATTTATGTGGAACAAGAACTCGTCCACTTCCATGCTTCAGCATTGAAGTAAAGGTGTTCTGTCATGGGGGGAGGGGGTAAATTGGCCTCAGAATTAGGTAATTTGGTATTTTTTTATGGTATTGTAAATCATGAGCTCTATTTAAATATTTTAAGGAGAAATTTAAAATTATCTGCCCGAAATTTGGATATTGGAAACGACTTCATTTTTTAACAGAATAACGACGCCAAGCCCACTGCTCTCAATGTACACCACTGGTGTATCTGTAACTGTCCCCAAATTATGAAAACACTTCCTGAATCACTTTATTTAGCCCAGTAGAGCATATTTGGTGAGATTTTGAGGTAAAAAAAAAGAAAATATGACAAATGAACACAAAATGCAAAGTAAAAACAATAATCACAGAAGAATGGAAGAAAATCGATGGAAAAATAAAAAAAAAAAAAAACTGATTAAATCTCTACCAAGACGCTTAAAAGTTGTTGTGGACACTAAAAGATATCCTATTAAGTATTAAATTAAGAAAGAAATACAAAATTTAAAGCTAAGTTGAGATTTTTCTTAAGTGTACAAAGACTTTAGTGGCATAATTTTTTTGTAGCTTTTTGATTAATTTTTTTTAAAAAATAGTTATACTATTTTTAAAAAATTAATTATGTCATTCCATTAAGAACAAGTTGCAGGTATCATAAAAAATTACAATTACAATATATTAATTTTTATTAGTTAAAGCATTAAATTTTACTGGAAAGTGCAGGGTGTGCGAGCTACTGGTTCCTCTAGGAGCCCACACCCAGGCGCACAAATTACTTTGGTTAGTGATAATTGCGCCATCTTGGTAACCTTTTTAAACAGCGCATATGGCAACCCTAACTATTTCTAGCATTTTGCTAGTATTTTGTAGGCGTGCAATTGAATTTCATTTTTGTTGTTGGGCTGTGAGCTGGCTGCGTGTGTGAGGGGAATAATATACTGATATTTTACTTTTTGTTGAATCACGAAAGGTAGAAAAAGAATTGATTTAATGGTGTATGTAGGATGGATTGATTGAATGATATGAAGGAAGGATTGATTGCTTGAGTTATGAATATGTCCTAAATGTATTAATGATCGGCATGATGTAACATGTATCGGCAATAAAAACGCTTTCCTTCAAAATGCCCTTCGAATGTATGTTCGACCATTTACCTCGCATAATAAATATGGCGGCGCTCACACAATCATTAAACGCAGCGATGAGACCTTTAAGGCTTTTTAAAATCTGCTGTTACGCTGCACCCTCCACTCGGAAAGATCCAGCAGTAAGAGAAAGTAAGTGCTGTTTTTATATTTTTAATTTTAAATGTTTAATTTCTGTATTGTTTACATATATTTTCATTACGCATCCCACCTTATCCCGCTATATTCCCTTGCCGAGCATTGTCGGTTTGGACTGGCGCCATCTTGTTCTGGCTTGAGCGCTTTTTTTCGGTTTGTCGCCAAAGGTGTGGGCTCTCCTAGGATTTTACAAGAACACTTTTGTGGCTCACTGTAGATGTTGTTGGAAAACACTCTTCTAAATAAATGCAAATAAATCCATGTCAAATATTCTTAAGAAATATAGAAAATTCTTTTTGGGAGTTTCCAGATGTTATGGTAAACATCCTTATTTCATAGCTCTACAAACTGAAATGTATATACTATGCTCTCTCTATGACACAATTGGTCATTCTAGCATAAAGGATAAGTTTTAGTGATGAACAAAAACTATCAACAAAGCTGGGATTTCAACATCATGAAAAATTAGGCTACAATAGAAATTAAGTTAGACCGACGACAAATGAAAAAAAGAAAAAAAATTAAATATTCATTTTCAACGGGGTTGACTTACTTAAAAAAATTTCTGATAAAACTTAAAGTATCAAAATGAAATATACAAACCGGCAAGAGTGTACCGATCCATGTAATTAATTAAATTAATAAAACATAAAATAATCACAGCAATATAAGCTCTGCGATTGCCATATGAATAACGAACAACCATATCGCGCGTTGGAAGAGGCTCAGAACTTATAGAATCATTTCTTGTTTGTGTTTGTATTGTAGAAATATTCCTACTGTCATTTTCATCCGCGGACCTGCCAACTTTAAGAAGCACCTCATTTACATTATTAGAAGGTAAAACCTGATCGCCCATAATTTGGTTGTCTTCCATACTAAGAATTTTAAAATGAACCTTCAGTAATATCAAAATAAGAAGTCATCATGCGCTAGTTGACATACTGGACACAAACAAA